>JANBPO010006887.1:1200000-1691208 GCA_024336825.1 Amorphophallus titanum | reverse complement strand
AAATAGTTGTGTCGAACCCCCCCCCCCCCTTTTTGCCATTGAGCCGAGAGCTTGCTTTCGCAAACCTTCCCGACATAACCTTCCCGGCACGAAGAGCTTCCTGGCATAACCTTGCCAGCACGAAGAGCTTCCTGGCACAACCTTCTCGGCATGACCTTCCCGGCACGAAACCGTCCTGGCGCGTGGGTTAGTGCACCGGGAACCTATCCCATGCCGAGAACCCTTTCATGATGAGAACCCTTTCGTGCCGAGAACCTATCTCATGCCGAGAACCCCTTGAGACGAGAAACTATCTCGTGTCAAGAACCCCTTGAGCCAAGAACCCCTCGTGCCGAGAACCCGTTGAGGTGAGAACCCCCCGTGCCGAGAACCCCTTGAGCCGAGAATCCCTTGAGCCGAGAACCCCTCATGCCGAGAACCCTCACGCCGGGATGAGTGCACTGGGAACCTCCTGCTGAGATCATCCTTCATCCCTTTGAGACGCTGCAAGGCCCTGATCTTCCAACAGCCCGAATGAACTCCAGTCGGAGTCTGAGCTCAAAACTCTTGATATCCTCCCTGGCCCCAACGAGCCATGGGGTCCTGCCACTGCATGTTCTTTCACGGTTCTTTAAAGGGGGTATTAGTAAGTCACCGTATGGCGAACATTGTCCCATCGGTTCTCATACTTCCAGCTCTCGGGCTCCGATATGCCCATTTATTACGGGCTCCGTCTCGACGCTCCGTGGACGGTTTCCTATATATATCATTGGCATATTCCGGGTGCAGTGGAGAGGCTGCCGGATTTTTGCCGAGACACGTGGACTAAGTGCGAGGCTACTAATAAAAATAAATAAATAAAATTAGACATGGTAGGACATTATCAAACCTCATAGTTAGACATCATCAAAATAACAACATATATCCAACATTCTCCCCCTTTTTGATGATGACAACAATGAGTCATGCACTAACTGATTAGATGAGTAAGTTTAAGGAGCAAGGCAGAAAATTATATAGGGATATGCTGTGAGCAAGAGCTCTCTCCCCCTGAATGCAGACTCTCTCTCCCCTGAATGCAGACTCTCTCTCCCCCGAATGCAGACTCACACACTCTCCCCCTTTGACACCATCAAAAAAATGGAAGACTGAGGATAGGGATGAGAGCAGAAGAGGAGAGGTTCAAAACTAAGACACAGATTGGTCAACCTGTACCATCAAAATAAAGGTGTGCCCAGTAGGCTAGCAGAGTAGGCCATAAAGAAGGAACTGAGGGATTAAAGTCAAGAACACATGTAAGTACGATGAAAAAACAAGGAACAAGTCAAGGTATGCTCACAGAGACTACTAAGGTTGATATACCTATAGGGGACACTAAACATAATGTTCCCAGTTTAGTTAAGCTCAAAAGATAGTAGCCACCAACAGTGAAGTCAACCAAATTAGAACAGGGAGACTATGGATGAGGCACTTCTGGTAAACAACTTCAAGTGGAAATGACAGTCAAGTGGAACTGACACCGTTTGACATGAGGAGTCACATTCATTTCAGTGCAACTACCCCAATTACTAAGTGCAGTTTACTATCGTGCTGCATGGGAACCAGAGTTGGCCTTCCACATCATGCCTGACCCGTTATCACTTCTTTGGTGAAAGGGTGCAGATTCTCAGTGGGAACTGGCTATTGCTCTGCCTCTTCTTTTTTAAGTAGGAGAACCAGAGCAGAGTTAGTCAAGAGAGTGCCTTTTTACGTAAGCACCTCACGTCTCAGGTGGGGTGCACCTAGTTACTCAGCATATCTCAACCATTGCTCTGCAATGAGTGCCATGAACTAGTGTCTCACAGTGAAGATTGATTAACCACAATACTGGAGCACATAAAAAGGTCACTAGATAAGCATAAACCGAACTACAAGGCATAGCAAGGATAGTAGACCAATGAGGTCCCCCTATCAGGGTTCAAGATTTCACAGTGCAAAAGGTTGTTGAGTTTAAGCCCAGTTCAAATCAATGCTTTAATTAATATTGCGCTCGTGTAATTTCTATTCGTTTTGCAACCCCTCAACAACACTTCCAAACCCTTACGGGGCCTCATCAGCCACTTGGGTGGCGTCCCCAAGCCTTGGTATTGGTTTACCGATATCCGGATCTCTGGGTCGTTACAGTTGGTATCAGTGCGGTGTTGAGGATTTGTATAAGGAATTGAAATTGCATTAGTCCAGAGCAAGTCCATTTGAGTCATCTATTGTTGGCTTAGGATGTTTTCTGTGATTGTTGATGTGTTTTTTTGTTGTCGTGTGTTTTCTAGATTCAAGATGACGCGTCGTAGAAGGGACCGTGTACCCGGGGAGGGAAGTGGGACTTCTCCTCCAGTAGTTGTTGTGTTGGTTTATGCGCCTGGTCAAGCTCCAGCGGCTTCCGTTCCAGTTGTGAGAGGTTTTCTGGGTGATCAGGGTGGAATGCTGAGTGAATCATTGCTGTCTCATCCACCAATGGATGACGAGTAGGCGAGATCCCAAGAGCGCACTCAAGTTGAGTCTGCTCAGCTGAGCGTTCAGCAAGTCGTTCAGCCGACTATGATAGGAGTTCCATCTCCTATACCCGCTACCAGTATCGCACCTTCGTTCAGGGAGATCAAGAATAAATTCCACAGATTTAAGGTGCACAAGAAGTGGCTTGCCCAGTAGGCATCTGCCAGCATTGTTCAGCAGTCAGCGCCTTCTTCTCAGCAGCTTCGGGGACCCGCAGCCTGTCAGCCCACTAGGCAACCGAGGCAGCGTCTGAAATGTGGTGGTAGCCATCCATGCAAACCCTATTTCTTGCCGGTGATCTATTTTCGCTGTGATCAGTCGGGACATGTAGTTCGAGACTGTCCCCTGAGGCCGAGGCCGGTGCAGTTCTCGCAGTCTCCTCAGCCACAGCCGTCTCAGTTCTGACCTCCTTCACCACCACAGCCTCAGCAAGACTCTCCAGCGTCTCAGCTTCCCCTTGCTGAGCGGTGACATCTCATCTTTGGAAGGTATGATTGTGCTTTTTGTCTTTTAGCGAATCAATAGGGCTTCCCATTTCTTGTTGGTTTCATCTTTTGGCTTGAGTAATTTCGTAATACGCATAGGTGCTTTTCGAATAGATCCATTACCTTTATGGCTTATCAATTAGAGTTGTAAACTTCTTTTGATGAAATAAAAGTATCATTTTCTCATTCATGTCTCATTTTAGAAATGAAATTATACTTGCTCTGATCGACACGCTCGTACACGACTCGTCGCGCTCCCGATTTTCCACGTCGGGACGTGACATTGAGTCGATGGTACCTTGAATGCTGATTCGGTGCCGCCTTGCACTGTGAGTCAGTGGCGCCCAAGTGCTCCAAGTCGTTGGCGCTAAGGCTTTGAGTCGGCGACGGCCCCTTCACAGCTAGATCGGTGGCGCTCTTGGCGCTTGCGAACCGGCGAGTCAATGTCGCCCTTGGCGTGGTGGGCTGGCGATTCAGTGATGATCCGCTCATCCCGTCGCTTCACCGATCCTCTACTTCCATTCCTCTATAAACTGGGCATTCACCCTTGATCAGAGAGAGAGACAGAGAGAGTGATATACAAGGAGAGAAAGAGACGAATAGAGAAAAAGAGGAGGAATCCACAGAGATAGGCCAACCACACACCCTGTGCGTGCGAAAGTGAAAAGAGAAGAGAAGAGCGAAGGAGCAAAAGGAGGTGGGTTCTGTTATGGAGGAACGCCCTTTTTGTAGTCTTATATTCTGTTTGAATTCTGTATTTCTATCTTTCTGCTCCCTTTGCAATTGCAGAGAAGAACAAAAAGCTCCCGCTCGTTAGTTTGTTATGCACATTGCCTAATTCTTCCTCTGCGTTGTTTTGTTTCTATTGTTTCTCCCATTTTTTTATTTTGATTCCTCTTATCTTCTTCCCCGAGCATGAGGAGGCCCTTAAGGGATATAGTCACAGTGAATCCTGGGATTGCTCGGTATAAGGGAATGTTGTGGTTTCATCCCAATGGCCTACGGCCACACCCAATGAAGGCGATATCCATTCCCCCTCCCCAGGGTTTTCTTATTACTGGTCAGTCTATGTGTTCACACAATCGATTGAACAGTGTGCGTGCGTCGGCTATAGTGTATTAAAGATGGATAGATGGTTTGATAAGGGAAATTACTTAGTGCCCTTTCTGATGGGGCCATCCCTTGCCCCTCTACATTTTTTTCGAGGCTCGGATTGTTCGTCGGCATATGCCATTGTGTTCGTCATGTATTTCGGGATGGTCACACTCTCTCACCGCAACAGTGAAGTATATATATAAAGCACTGGCTAGGAACATAATATGCACACAAGCAGCGGCCTCAAGAGTAAGTACTAAATAAGCAAGCTAGCCAAAAAAGGAAGCAGATGCATACCTCCATGCTCGGGGCGTGAGTTAAAGTACGACCAAATCACACGACCTATGGTACAAAAGTTAAAGTACTACAAAGCAACACTGCCCACTCCTCGCAGGGAGGTAAAAGGCTACACAGCATTCCAGGGTCGTGAGAAGTGGGGTGACGGGCCGTGAGTGGACGAAGAACCGCAACTCCCACGTGCTGCGAACTAGTATAGACTGGGACCAGCAGCAAGGATGATGCATCATGGAGGTTGAGGGAGGTGCCAACGTCCCTGTCAGCACGTTGTAGTGGATGACAAACCTCCTGGAAGAAGTTGTAAGCCAACGGTGCAGACGTGGACCTCTGACGTGATCACAAACGGTGGGCAGATTACAGTCCAGACTACGCGCACGCAAGGAAGCAGTAGGAAGATGAGCCCGCTACGCCACCTTCAGCACATCCTCTGGTCATGAAACTTGGCGTGGATGCTTGGGGGGATGTCCGAGGGATGCCGGTTGAGCAGCAACTGTAACGGGGCACTGTGGTAGCCTTGGCGAATTTTGAAGCAGACCCTGCGTGATCTAGTCAGTTTGCTGGCAGTTGGACAGGTGACCAAAGATGGGATGGAACCATGGCTTCCTGGTGGTGAATGGTGCGGGGTTTTCTCTGGTGGATAGCTGATAGACGTAGGATGACTAGGTAGCAGAGGTAGGGTGGTGTGAAGTGGAGGTTTTGGGCGTGTGAGGGCAAGACATACTAGGCTCAGTTCTGTAATTCAGTGTAGTCAGAACTGATGGCCGAAGGGTGGACGTGATGGGTAGTGGAAAAGACCTTTAGAAAGGGTAATAAAATTTTGGAGAGGGGTTTAGGATGTGAAGTAGCAACAATCAAAATCCCAGGTCACTTTGAGGTGATTTTGGGGTCGTCTCTTTGGAGGGGTTTGAACACTGTCCTGGTAGGGCTACACAGTAGCAGTCTGCGTGACCAATTGGGCTCCAAAGAGAAGCTTTTATTCTGAGTGAATTTTGAGGCTGCCGCCAGTTCGTCGTTCTCGACCAGCGCCCAGTAGACCGCCGCTTCGGTCGCCGGCACGCCGTAGTGCTCGCACAGCGTCCGTGCGTAGCCGGCGGAACTGCGATGCTTGAGCACGCCGCGCACGCCGCCGGCCTTCTCGAACTGTGCCAGCCCGTGAGCTGGACCGCCGACCTGTTCGCGATGTGCGAGGTTCGATTCTTGCCCCATGATCGCCAGCACCATCACGGCCGCCCCGTCGCTGGACAGTGGGCGCGGCAGCAGACGGAACGCCGGCATGATGACGTCTGCCAGCACTTGGCTCGGGGTGGCGGGAAGGTCGAGCATCACGCGCCCGCCTGGTCGGCCGCCTTGCGCGCCTGCTTGTCCGCCGCCAGCTTCGGCTGGGCGACCACGCGCGAGACCGCGGCGATGGCCGGAAGGGCAACGCCGATGCCGGCAAGGATCGCCTTCGCGCCTTCGCTCAGGTTCGGCTGCCAGTCCGGCGGGAGCAGTGCCCACGCGCCGGCCGCTGTCGTGTAGATCGTCGTCGCGATCATCAGCCGCATGCTCCATAGCCGGTGCCACGTCTCGCCCACTTCGTCGATCATTTTCATCGCTGCCACCCCTTCAATGTCGGATTCGTTTCGTGGTCTTCCATTCGCCCGATGCGCCGCTCGTGCTCGGCGATCTGGATTTGCGCCTGCGCCAGTTGTCGGGTGATCGCCGGCACATCAGCGAGCGAGGCTTGCACCTGCGTGATCTGCACCTGCAGCCGGGCGATGGCGGTGTTCTGCGCCTGCACACTGGAGGCCAGCCAGATGATCCCGGCCACGGCAAGGCCTTCGATGATGACGCGCAGTGAAAGCATGCGGCTTGCCTTGTCGTGCAGTGCGGGCGGAAGGTGGTGCTCGTAGTCGGTCATGCTTTCGCTTCCAGTGCGTCGAGGCGAGCGGCGAATCCGCGGGCCATGAACAGGAGTAGCTCATCGGTGCGGAAGCTGTAGCGGTCGCCAGCAGGGCGGTATGCCTGCGTGACTTCACCCGTTTCCGGGTCCATGACTTCCGGCGTCTCGTCCCATTGGTCGTAGCAGATGAAGCCGTAGCGCATCGGGTCGAGGCCGTGCGACTGCATGATTTCAATGGCACGCTGCACGGTCAGACCGGCGTGGTGACGGGCTTTATCCGCGCCCTTCTCGGCAACGCTGGCCAGCCATTGGTACGTGCCCGGAGCGCGAGCCAGATCGGAGGCGGCGGCCAGCTCGGCAGCGGTCAGCGGCACAACGTCTGTTTTCTCGCGCGCGTCAGAGGTGTTGATCGTGCCAGTGGCCGCGTAGACGACTGACCAGCGCAAGGATGCCGTCGCGCTCGACGCGGCATTGTCGAACCCTGGCGCCACTTGAGTAGGGCTAACTCCGAGCATGGTGGGCTGGCCTGCCGCGGGCGTCGTGAGTCGAATGCCATAGCCCGTTGCCGAGCTGCGAATCTGTCCACCGGTCGCTGCGTCACCATTGCTGCGCATGAGAATAAAAGGCTCAAGCACTGTGCTTTGCCGGTTAAGAAAGATACCTCCCGATGAGCTGTTCACCTCAAACGAATACGTAGTCGGCGCCGCACCGACGCCCACGCGGCTGTTCACCTCGTCGATATACAGCGTCGTACCGAAATTGACGGTGCTGTCGTCGTTGATGGAAACGAGGTCGAGGTCGCCGGTCGAGTTATGCGAAGACAGAACCATTCCGGTGTTGGTTGACACAACGCCACGCTTCGACTTGATGGAGGCCCCGCGCCCCACCACGTCTGTCCCCACCTCATAACAGACGGCTGTCGTCCCGGCTGTGTTATTGCCGGGAAACGTTCCCATGCCGCCGCCGATCAGGGTATTTCCCCACGTCTTGTTGCCACGGCGGAACTGCGCCGCGGTGCCGGCGGTGATCGCGGGTTCCTTCCCAGCCAGCGCATCGAACACCGCATCGCCTGACGGGCTGTGATCCGTGTCGCCGTCAGTGATGCTGGAGACGACGACAGCGGTCTGGGCGCGTTCGTCAGTGAAATACAGGTTGTCGTCACCTTCCGGCACATCGTCGGTCGTGCCGTCCGCCGAGCCGGACACGCGGCCCTTGGCGTCACGGGTGATCAGCTTGAAGGTGCCGGTGTTGGTGTCGGTGAGGTCGGCCAGGTCGAGCGATTGCGTATCGTCGCCGTTGTCCAGCGCCGCGAAGTTGCCGCTGAACGTCTGCCAGCCCTTGCCGTATTCGGCGAGGGCGCCGTAGAACGACAGGGGCGGCGCGGAAATGACGTCGCCCGCCAGCGACAGTTGCACGCTGCCATCTTCCAGCGGCCCAACCACCTTCACCGATTGCAGGCCGAGGATGGTGCGCACCGCGCCGCCGCCATGTTCAAGCGCGTCCACGCGCGTGTCCAGATCGTCCACGCGCACGGTCAAGTCATCGACGCGCCCGGGCAGGCTGGCAGTCACCGACAGCGCATTGAAAAACCGATAGAACTCGCGTGTCGTGGTGCCATCAGGCGCGACCAGTCGCGCCCGAACGCCGGGGAGGATGGTGGAGTCGGCCATTACGGGGTGACCGGCGGAACGATGTTGACGATGCCGAACGCGACCCAATCGAAGGGAACCGGGCTGTTGATATTCGCGTCGCTGCCGCTGCCGCCCTGGTGCGCGGACACGTTCGCGTTGAACGTGAACCCGGTGGTCGACTTGCTGGTCACGGCCGGCGCTGCAAAGAACCCCACAGAGCTATAGGACGTGCTCGTAATGACCGGGAACACGCCAAGCAGCGTGCTGAACTCGGTCGGGAAGGTGACCGCCTGCGAGGTGGTCGACGTGCCTGAGGCCGGCGCGGAGCTGGAGCCGGTCTGGATCAGGAACTTGTTCGCGTCGGACGAAATGCCCACACGTAGGCTGTCCGTGCCGACGATGATGTCCGGGTCAGCCGGGGCTGGCGGTGCGGCGGGCGGGTCTTGCCAGATCAGGTTTTCCCCGTCATTGCCGAGAATCTTGCCGCTGGAGCCGGTCGGGTCGGGCGGCTGCAGCACGTCGCTCCACTGCAATACCGCGCCGTCGTTGCTCAGGAACTTGCCCGACTCCAGCGCCGGGATCGCCGTCCCGCTGCCGCCCTGGATTTCGACATCGTCGGCTTCGTCTATCAGCGTGCCGTCCACGTCATACAGGCGAACCCGGTAGCTGCCATCGCCCCAGATATCGACCATGGGCCGGCCATCGGTGCCGATCGCCACGGTGCTGCCGTTGTTCACGCTTTTGTCCGGATCGGCGTAGACGTCTTTGGCCGTCGTCGTGCCGGATTCGTAGAACTTGAGCGAGCCGCCGTTGGCGAGGTTGCCACTCGCCTCTTCACACAAAGAAAGAAGAGAAGAAAGGAAAGGGGGTCTCGAGGCAGGCATGGTCTTTTACCTTTGACCTTTGGCCATCCACCCAATAAACCTCTCACATGATCGGTGTCACGACCTTTCGTCCGAACAGAGAATATTTCACCATCGGGGCATTAAATCGAAGACATTCAGCCGTCGGGGCTTCAAGCTGATAAGATGTTCCGCTAACGGGGCGTTAAATCGACAGAACATTCAACCATCGGGGCTTCAAGCCGACAAGATATTCCACCATCGGGGAGTTAAACCGAAGACATTCAGCCATCGGGGCTTCAAGCCGACAAGCATTTCGCCGACAGGGCGTTAAACTGACAAGCATTCCACCGACGGGGCATTAAAGCGACAAGCATTCCGCCGACGGGGCGTTAAACCAACAAGCATTCCGCCGACGAGGTGTTAAAGCGACAAGCATTCCGCCGACGGGGCGTTAAACAGACAAGCATTCCACCGACGGGGTATTAAACCGACAAGCATTCTGCCGATGAGGCGTTAAACTGACAAGCATTCCGTCGATGGGACGTTAAATCGACAAGCATTCCCTCGACGGGGCATTAAACCGACAAGCATTCCGCCAACAGGGCGTTAACCTGACAGATATTCAGCCATCGGGGCTTCAGGCCGATAGATATCTAATCATCAACCTCCGGGTCGACAGCTATCCAATTATCGACTTCTGAGCCAACAACTATCCCACCATCGGCCTCTGAGTCGACAACTATCTAATTATCAGCTTCTGAGTCGACAGCTACTCCATCATCGGCCCATGTGCCAACAACTTTTCAATCATCGGCCCCTGAGCTGACAGCTTTCCAACCATCGGCATTCGAGCTGACAGATGTCAGACCAACATGCAACCCCACCTTCGGCCTTTGGCCACCCAATCAAAGAATAGACCCTTTCACTTTGGTCCGGATCCTTCCCGGCCAGAGAATTAAAGAATAGACCCTTTCACTTTGGTTCGGATCCTTCCCCGGCCAGAGAATTCAAGAAGAGACCCTTTCACTTTGGTTCGGACCCTTCTCCGTCCAGAGAATAAAAGAATGCACCCTTTCACTTTGGTTCGGATCCTTCCCCAGCCAGAGAATTCAAGATCCACCACCGCTCCATGGGCCTCGAGCCAATCCATGCCCAAAATCACATCATAGTCCCGAAGCTGCAATGCATACAGCCTGCCTGGCAAGCTCCGCCCTTCGATCTAGACCGGAACCTTCTCGAAGCAAAACAGAGTGACCATGAAGTCACCAGATGATAACTCCACCATCAAATTAGAAGACATCTGGGAGACCGAGTCCTCAACACTCCTCGTGAAATCCTCTGAAATAAACGAGTGTGACGCACCGAAATCGAACAAAACTCGTGCCGCGCAACCAAAAATCATAACAATACCTTCCACAAGCTGCGACGACTCTGCCTCTGCCCTGGTCATGTGGGAAACCTGGCGTCGAGCTCTCTGCCTGCCCACACTCGCAGACCGTGGTAGTGGCGGATACTATCCATGCTGTTGAAACTCTTGCTGTGGGTACTGCTGCTACTGCTGAGGAAACTGGGGTGGCTGACGCGGCCGCTGCGGATAGTCACGCACCATGTGACCCGACTGGTCACATCTGAAACAGATCATCGGCGCCAAACACTGTCTGCCTGGATGCGACTCGCCACAATGGGGACACCCCACACGAGAACCACTGACTGACACCTGCTGGTACAAAGGTGTCGACTGCTGAACACTGCCCGAAAAAGCATGTCACTGCTCTCGGTCCTCCTTCTTCTTTTTCCGAAAATGCTTCCCAAAGAACCTCTTAATCTTGGCGCCGAAAGATGAGAACCCGCCGCTGAACCCGCCAGAGTCGAAGCTCCCAAACTACCAGCAAGAAGCTAGAACGTGCTCTGCTGCTGGGTAGTCGTCTGGTGGCTACGACCTGACAAGGACTACCCCTGGCTAATCAATCCTCGTGTCCTCTGCATGTCCAGCTCCAAAGACGCCACTATACGAGAAGCCATCGCCAAATCAGTGGCAGCAATCGCGATTAAATGGTGGCTCAGCTCCTACCTCAAGCCCTACACGAACTGCTCGGTCTTCACCCTCTCATGCTCCATGATGTGAGGTGCATAATGACCTAGCACAACAAATTGGGCCCTGTATTGCAACAAGGACATGTCGCCCTGTACCAGCTCCAGAAACTGACGCATCCTCTGCGTAGCAACATACTCTGGGCAGTAAGCACGCTCCACCCCAGATCCAATAGCCCCCCACCACAGAAACTCCCTCTTTTCATCACCCCCTAACTACTTGTTGCGCCCTGCTGAAGCCCTGCAGAGCACCCACCTGCTGCAGCGCCCGCCTCCATTGCAGCCCGGAGTTCCAGTGGGACCACCTTATATTGCTGGAAAGATCTTCCAGTCAGCTTCGTCTGCGAGGTGATCCTGCCTTCATCTGAGTTCGGGGCTGTCCGGGAGGTCCATTCTCGTCAGAGCGCGCATCTGGCAACCGAGGGAAGACCAGAGCACCGGTGCAGAAGCTACTACATCCACACCTCAGCTCCTCTTGGTGCGCCATTTGGCTGGGAGTTCTCCTACCAGTCCTCCATCCAACACAGTCGGTGGAGCCTCATTTGGAGTCCGGAGCTGTCCGTTCCGAATTTTCTCCCCCAGGTGCGCAGGTCAGTCCACTCAGAACCAATACTGACACCCCGCCACTATTCACCCTCTACCTTCCTACTCCAACCTCCCCTGGTGGCCTTCCTGGTTGGAGATCGAAGAGGACTCATAAACAGACGCATCCGCTTTGGTCCCGCACCTTTTTGACTTCGGGCGTGCTCGTGACGGCGTCGTCTTCCTGCTGCTACACCCTGAGAGTAGTCCCAGTCTGAACAGAACAACCCAATTCCAGAGCCAGCCACGACCAGCGATGACACCGGACGCTTCCCCGAAAATTCTGGAACCTTCCTGGACCAGTCAGCGAAAGATTGGCACTGGTTTCGGCATCTTCCAAGTTCGGTATAGTCCGTGGCGGCACCAACAGTGACCCACTATCAGGCAGTTCCAGGTCCGGACAGAGCTGGACAGTGTCCCCCCGGCGCGAGCTTAACTAACGTCCCCTCCCTGCCTGGCCGGCTTAGCGCCCCTCCCTGCGTGGAGGTAGTATTTTGTTTTAATCTCAAGTTCCCCTCCCCTAGTCCAACCCCCCTGTGCGGGGAGTAGTGCATGCACTTTTAAAACAGGGGAAGCGACTTCGGCACAGTGTGCGGGGAACCCACATTTCCCTGCTCGCCCTCGTCTCCGAACAGGGTTGGTTTCTTCAAACCAACCGGGTAAGCTCTAAACCTCGCTCTTTCACTAGTACTTGTTCATACAATATCCGCTGGACACTGCCTGGCTCATTCTTCACCCACGCCACCCGTGGGTGGGAGGCATTTGCGGATGTGCAAAATTACACGTCCTTGTGTCTCGACCAATCCAACATCGATAAACAACATCAACCGAAGAGATTACAGAGAACACGTCCCATCCGAACACTTTGAACAAATAGTACACTGCCGTGAAGTCACTCCCGGAGTCACGACAGCGAAGAGAAATCAGCCTCTGGGGGGCTCACAACTCGTGGGCCCTGAAGAGAACTAAGTGGATGGGCAATCGGGCTCAAAACAGCCCCGAATCCACTTCAACGGCACACCCTAGCGCTACTTCAGCGTCATGCTAACAGCCCTTCAACGGCAAGCCCTATTGCTGCTTCAGCGGCATGCCCCTAGGCCTTTCAACGGCACACCCCTGAGCCCTTTAGCGATATGCCCACAGGCCCCTCCAGTGGCAAGCCTCTGCAGTCTTCAGTGGCACAGCTTGGCAACGCTTCAACGGCACGCCCTGGGTGCCTTTGGCGGCACAGTACAATCCTTCAATGGCACAGGTCTTCCAACTATGCATCCGACAGGGAGGATCTTACGCCACGTCCTATGAATCCTCAGCGCGCAGTGGGGTAGCTGAGGTGTCAAACGGGAGGGGGACACACATGCTACCTCCTATCAACTAAGGACAACCCAAGTCAAATCCCCATTAATAACCCACGTTCCCACCTCCGTCACTCCGCGCTCGAAGGTCCCTGCCATTGAGGTTTAAAAGTCCCTCTCCACCGGTGAACAAAAGAGAACAGAAGACACACACAGACAAAAAAAACAAGCAACACAGAGATAGAGCGCAGAGGTAGATAGAAAGAAGAGAAGAAGAAGAAGAGGAAGGGAAGAAGAGAGCTCCACCTGAGGTTCCCCTCCGACGACCACCAGAAGAAGAGAGTAAGAGAGTGGGAGAGAGAAATGTAGCAGGGAGAAGAGGAAAGAGCAGGGAGCCAGCGCCCCTGCTCAACCCCCCGTTCCTCCTTTTTCCTTCTTTTTCTTTCTTCCTCTCCCTTCTTATGTTTAATGTATTTGGTCCCCGTTTGCCATGAATAAAAATTCTTCTTTTCTTTGCCGATTTTCATTTTTTTGCGTTGTTTATCGCTGGAGTGATTGTTGATAAAATTAATACTATGCGCCTGTAAATTCTAATTTCTAATGCAATCCCTCGACAAACTCCACTAACCCTTCAGGGGCCTCATCAGCCTCTTGGGTGGTATCCCCAGTTCTTAATAGGGGTAGTCTAATATTTGTATCAGGTTATCGGTACCCTGAAATCTGGGTCATTACAGATGGTATCAAAGCTATGTTGGGGAATTATATCAGGAATTGAAATCTGCATTGGTCCAGAGCAAGTCCCTTCGAGTCGCCTGTTGCTAGCTTAGGGTATTTCTTGCGATCGCTGATGTGTTTTCCATTGTCATGTTTCCCTAGATTCAAGATGCCACCTCGTAGGCAAAGAGACCTAGTTCCTCGGGATGAGGCTAGTGCTTCCCCTACTCCTGCTGTACCGGTTCCTGCCCAAGCTGCACCCATTCCTGCCCTGCCTGTGGAGTTGCCCGGTAGTCATGGACAAGCGCTGAAAGAATTTCTGTTGTCCCATCCATCGACGTTCGAGGGCCAATTGGACCCGGAGGTAGCGAGGGAGTGGTTGGATGCCACTGAATGCGTCTTCCAATCCATAGAGTGTGCCAAGGACGAAAGGGTTATGCTGGCTTCTTATCAGCTTCAAGGTACTGCACGCACGTGGTGGACCACGGAGTAGGAGGTTGCCTTCTGTTCCTGTCCGCTTCGACAGATCACATGGGCGAAGTTTGTTGCTGCATTCGAGCGTGCCTACACTCCGGCCTACTGACAGCTACACGCAAGGCGAGATATCAGTGCCGCAATACCGAGACAAGTTCATTGAGTTGGGCCGGTATGTGGCCCACATTTTTGCTGATGAAGCCGTGAGGACTCAGTAGTTTCTGCGCAGACTAAAAGCAGAATTTAGCCTGCCTTTGTTCGCGACCCGTGTAGCTGAGTTAGATTCTGCGTACTAAGCAGCCGTTGCGTTAGAGTTAGAGTTGGCGAGGACTTGGGGACTTCCTCAGGCTGTGATAGTTCAGCCGACTGTGCAACATCAGCCGACCTACCAGCCATCTATTCCAGGAGCTCCTCCCACTTTCTCTGCTACCGGTGGTACTTCCTTCCCACAATCCCAGGGCAAGGGATTCCGATTTAAGAAGTCCAAGAAAAAGAAGTTCGCATCATTTGCTTTATCTTTGCCTTAATTGATAAAGGATTGGCCCCTTGACCCATTGTCAAGGCCAGATCTAAAAACATCACCCACTCACCGAGCAAGGGGCCAAGCCAAAATGAAAAAACTAATTTGTTTCTCTGAAGCAATGTGTACATGATTGAAAAGCAAGAAGGAGGCAGAAAATAGGAAACTAGACATTCCATTTTGACATTCCGAAAATATGTACATTAATTTCCACTCCCTCCCTCAACATTACTCCTTTTACCACTCGCCAGGCGAGGAGCCCAAGGGGGTGTTGCCAAATTATGGGAGGCAGTACTTCTACCGCCTTGCAATCCTCTCCCTGATTCTACACCCCGTTGGTCGACAGGGGTAGGGAAGAAGCTACTGATGTGAAGCTCTTCGGTAGCGCTCCTCACCATCCCTCAGCCATTGTTCAATGAGACTGAGACTAGTTCAGAGCTCAAATAGTTGGGCTTCTAAGGCTCTCCGTGCCTCCCTCTCAGCTAGTCTCTCAGCTCTCTCTCTCTTTCCCTCTCCACCCATTCTCTCTCTCTATCTTCTCTCTCTAGTTGGAGGGTGATCATTAGCTCCATGACGTCCCGAGAGGAGTCACCATCTGGACAATGCAGCAATTCCTCCTCTAGCTCTGTTATTCTGGCTTCCCCCTGCGTGGCATGGACAAGTGCCCCTTGCATCTCTTTTGCCTGCCATGTCCACCATCTCAGATATGTAGCGAAGCATGAACAAAAAAATTTCAATGGTGAAACCCTCACCTGTAAAGAAAGCATTCCTTCTGCCTCCGCGGTACGCTGCATGGCACTAGCAAGCTACTCGTGAAGCAAATCAAGATCTGAGGTAGGGATCCATAAACTAGAAGAGACATCGTCCACCCCCATTGCTGAAGAGGCTGTGTCGAGATGGGTGTGCTACAACACACATGAGGTGACACCGAGGGCTTAGCACCAGGAATCTAGGGTTGTAACTAGGATCATGTGCATGCAGGCTTACCGAGGAACTCAAAGTGGCATGGGTGTCACATAACTGCAGTTCCGTGTCTGCAAAGCGAGCTTGCAAGTTCGCTATCATGGTGTCACGGGCGTCCTATAGCTAGGGCACATGAGTTAACACTCAATATATGCTGGTTCGAGAATGGAAATTGTGGGAACAGTTTCCTTGTGAGACATTCAGCATGGAAATTCCTTCTGATCCGATAGTAGCTGTGTGTGCTAGTCTTGTGATGACTCCAGCTATTCATCAACAAATCAGGGAAGCTCAACAGGCAGATTCTGAATTGTCCCGCATTGTAATGATGCTTGATGTTGAGTTTGATGATGAGTTGGTGGTCAGCTTTCGAGGTAGATTGTATGTTCCAGCTGATGATTTATTAAGAAATGCCATCCTACGTGAAGCCCATGGATCCCGTTATGCTATTCACCCTGGCACTACTAAGATGTATCAGAATCTGAAAAGACAGTTCTGGTGGACAGGAATGAGAAAGGATGTAGCTGATTTCGTGTCTAAATGTTTGACATGCCAGTAGGTTAAAGCCAAACATCAAAAGCCTGGAGGAATGCTTCAACCTTTAGAAATTTCGATGTGGAAATGGGATCATATTATGACAGATTTTGTTGTGGTTTTACCTAGGACTTCATAGGGCTATGATGGAATCTGGCTGTTAGTTGATCGCCTGACACAGACAACAAGATTATTGCCAATCAAAGTTGCTTGGAGTGTTCAGAAATTGACCAAGCTTTATGTTGAAAAGATTGTGCCATTGCATGGAATTTCAGTATCTATTGTGTCAGATCGTGACCCACAGCTTACTTCTGGCTTCTGGCGCAGCTTTCAAAAGACAGGGGGCACAGAATTAGCTTTCAGTTCAGTGTACCATCCACAATATGATGGTCAGTCAGAGAGGACTATTCAGACTTTAGAAGATATGCTACGATCGTGCTGCCTGGATTGGCAGGGTTTGTAGAGTCAACATTTATCATTAGTGGAATTTGCTTATAATAACAACTATCACTCCAGCATCAATATGGCACCGTATGGAGCTTTATATGGGCGTCCTTGTCGTACACCATTAAATTGGTTTGAGGCTGACGATCGACTGTTGACAGGACCAGATATGGTTCAGCAACGTGCTGATGTGGTTCGCTTGATCAGGCAGAAAATGTTGACAGCTCAGAGTCGACAGAAAAGCTATGCAGATCAGCGTCGGTGTAAGACCTCGATTATTTATTGCGTTATTAGTTATTATTAAATAAAATTTCCTACATTATAAATTGTTGCACTTTAGTTCATGAATTGTAGGTTTGTTCATATGCGAATCACCCAATGACATATAAAATGATAATGTGTGAAAGGGCAGGCTCAGTTTGCCTGAGAACACTCACTATGCGTGAGGAAATCCTCCATCAGATATTACGGGTATTCACCTGCTGCATTTTAGTGTCCATGGGTTGAGGGGGAGTTGGTAATAATTTTTGAAATAAGCTCACTGTCATTTGATTCCTGTGCGCCGTTTAGTTGAAAAAGTCTTGAATTTCCTTCCTCAAGTCCCTCTGCCCTACTTCATTTCACAGTTTCATCTCTCATTCGTGGTTCTACATTTCTCAAACATTCATGCATATTCCTCATCTTTCAATGCCTAGCTCTAATTGAGGGAGAGTATTTACCACTCAGGTTCAACTCTTCCACTCCCCTCTGGACTAATTCAAGGGGAGATTCTTTTCTAAGACCACTCTTCATTGACTGATCACTCTGAAAGAAATCTCCTGCACTTAGCATCTTGGTTGCTCAATGAATTGAGGGCTTAAACTCAACAACTTTCTAAAATCTAAAGACAAGAAGCTTGAAGGAGGAACTCCTCAGGTTTACTACTACTGATGTACTAAGTGTACCTCATTCTAGTGTCCCGTGATCTGATCATATACACTTAGTGTCAGTTTGGTTGATAAACTTCAATTGAGTATTGTGGTCAAACACCCATTATAGTTGAGATTTATACTAAGCACTCACTGCAGAGTAATGGCTGAGACTCACTGAGTAACCGGGCGCACTTCACCTGAGACGTGAGGTGGTTCATGTCAAAAGGTTATGTCTTGACTAACTTTGATCTGGTAAAATCAGTTAAAAAAATGAACAAAAGGAACCTACCAGAGTAATGGCTATTGCCCACTGAGAATCTGTACCTCTTGACCAATGAAGTGAAAGAGAGTCAGGTATGAAGTGGCTTGCTACCTCTGATCTTTTTGAGGCATGATAGTTAACTGCTGATGCGGGACGACGGACGCGGACTCGACACCAAGGTGAGATGCACACCTAAGGCTCTAGCAAGCTCGCGTTCGTCCCATGCGAGGGAAGCGTTCGGACGTGCACGGTTGAGAAACCGGCAATGAGCTAGGGTGGAAGAGATGAGCATCAGTCACTTTGGTGTCTGCAAACCAGCCGACAGCTAGCTGAAACTTGAAGTGGATGGCCAGACAATTCAAAATAAATGGCTCATCTCCGTAACCCCACTTTATGGGCGCCAGGAATAATCCATAGTTGGGTTTCTCTCTGTTAACCTGGCCCGTAGCAGTGTCCCACCTAACCGGGGTGAATTCAGGAGCACGTGTCAACATCTTCTACTCTGGCTCTAGCTCAGTCACTCCTAGGATGGCATCCCACTTACGCTGCTCTCCGGGAAGGTAGATGGCTTCACTTTGATATATGGAGCCTTTCAGGCTATCCCTTTCTAGCAACATAGCCCGTTCTACCACTAGGGCTAGCATGACGTCTCTCTTACCGTCTACATTGAAAGTCCAAATGATGGTACTAAATGGCGGTCCTTTGGAAAATCTGGATGGTAGCCATCATCGCAGTTAAAGGTCAACACGTCCTCAGTAGGCAAGACATGGGACACAGACGTTGTGCCCGTATCTGAGTCAGAAGATTCATCAACTATTGCAATCTTCCCCAGGCCACGATCAAGCTCTTGGACATTTAACCAAGTCACTAATGGGCCGAGCACCTTGTCCTGAACGGAAGCACCGGCATCAGCAATTCCAGGAGCAGCATGACTGGAAGTGGTGGCCATCTCAGCAACTATAAACAAGAAAATCAAAGAGGATGAGACAAAATTGAAGTCGCAATAAAAGAGAGAATTCTGAGAAAATTTCGACAGCATCTCCCCTTCTCTAGGTATGCACGAAAAGTAATAGGAAGAACATCCACCAAGAGGGGATGCCTCCTCAATGACGAAGGACATAGTCCCATTATGAAAAGAGCTAAAGCTCACCAAGAGGAAGCAAAAGCCTTGTCGAAGAAGGAAAATTCTCTCTTCGCCAAAACCCACGCTGAGTGCCGCCACTAAAAGGGGAGCACGCTGAAGAGAGAGGAGGTGTGTCACGCCCCGAGCTTTCATTATAGTGGAAGATGATCTCGGGAAACATGAACAGCCAGCATAGTAAGCCTCTTGCAAGCAAGAATAATCAGAGCGCAAGACAATCACACGTAAGATGCAATTGCACAAATAATTAATCAACTTTCATTCCCATTTCCCTTCACCCCTTCCCACCACTATCAGCCCCTATCCCCAACCTGCTCAGTCCAGTTCGCAGGCAGCAACAGAGGTCCGAGTTGGAGAACCTGTCCCGGAGTCACTCGGCAACAACCGGAGGTGCACCATATATCGACGAAAAGCTCGTCAAGAAAGCTTCGCAGCTGTGGTGGTCTCGCCGGCATCCGACATCCCTGTTGCCCAGAGGACTCGTTCATCCCCGACTGCGCAGATCAGGACCAGTTGGTGACCTGAGATGACTTCCCGGAGCTCCCACAGTCGCATCCCACAACTTCTGAAGGCGTCGCTTGGCCGAGGACTTCTACAACCAGTCGGCGCCCATCATCAAAAAGCGGCGTCCAGTTCCACATTCGGAGGAGTGTCTTCCAATTTTCTTCCCCCAGGTGCGCAGAATAGGCCCCTCCGGACTTGACCTAAACCCTCCTCACTCAATAGGACCCTCCTCACTGCCCTGACATCGTCTGGTGCTCCCCCGAGTTTCTGATCGAAGAAGACTCGTCCACGGTCGTCCTTGACTTGGTCCCGCCATGATTGAACTTCGGGAGCGACCATGGCGGCTACAACTAACTGCTGCTACACCCTAGGATCAGCCTGAGACAGAGCGCAGAGAGCCTGTTCTAGGAGCCACCCCAGCCGTTGACGACAACAGGCTCATCCATGAAAATTCTCCAGCGTACCAGGGTCTGTCAGCGACGATTCGGCACCAGTTTCGGTGACTTCCGAGCTCGGTGGAGTGCACAGCGGTGACTACAGCGACTCACTATCCTACAGTCCCAGACCTAGACAGAACTGGAGAAGTGCTCGCCGGGCACTAGTTTTAGCTAATCTCCCCACCCCGCCTGACTGGCTTAGCGCCCCTCCCTGTGTGGAGGTAGTTTTGAAGTAATCCAAAGTTTCCCACCCCTTGTCCAACCCTCCTGCGTGAGGTGTAGTACATGTAACAATAGATCACCTTCTGAAGCTACATCGACGCGGCGTGTGGGTGCATACCCACGTCTCCCCACTCGCCTTCATCTCCAGTCGGGATCGGCATCTTCACGCTGATCAGGTGAGCTTCTAGCCTCCTCTCCTTGCTGGCTTAACTCTGCTTAGCTTAGTATTGTTTCTAAGTTGGAGTCGGAGAACGCATCGGTTCACCCTGCACAGCGTTCCGAAGGCTCATCAGAGAAAAATACACATAAATATTTGAAAGAAAATCAGGGGCATTACAGCTGTCCGAGTGTTATCTCACAAGGTGGTGATAAACACAGCTGAGGAATTTTTTCTTAAACATCTTCTTAGGCTGCTGGAAGGAGGTAATAGTCCCGACGGATAGTGACTCAAACCATGTCCGAGTGTTATCTCACAAGGTGGTGATAAACGCCTGACACTTAACAGCGTCCGGAGCCCGATGAAATATCAGGTTGGATTCGAAGCTGTGCATATGGTCGGTGGGATCGGTTGTGCTGTCGTATGGGGTGAACGACAGTAGTTGAGGTTTTGGGAAGATCGGCACCTCCATGATCTCTCAGGAGAAAGGTGCATAGAAGTCAGAGTCGTCGCCGATCAACATCTTGGTCTATGCTACCTAGAAGATGTCATCTAGGTAGTGGACCTTGCCTTCTAGCTGGCGCTCTACTTCCTCGTAGCGTCGTAATCACTATGCCATCTCGGGGTTGGAGCGCAGCAGGATGGTGGGTGTAATGACCCAAGATCTGGATACCAGGATTGACCCGATACTATTCAAATCCTGGCCCGCCGCCTACGAGCTGGAGGACTCGAAAAGGCTAAAAAGGTAGGTGTGGAGTACATAGAAATATGAAATAAAGTAAGACAATTCAATAATTAACAGAAATAAACAACTAAGTACAACAGAGTCCAGTCCAACAGAAAGTACAGTCTAAAATAAGAAAACGTACCAAATACCAAGTGAACACTTGGCCCGGTGAGCTGACAGGTAAGAATCTCTATGCAGCACCCTCGAACCTCGAGGAAGAACCTCCGCACCTGAAAATCAGGGTTGAGCCTCCTATCACTGGCTCAGTAGGGGACCCGCGGAATCCCAACCGAAAACAACGGTGGCATGGGAAGTAGCAACTACAGCTAGAACAACAACAACAGTAGGAATAGCTACAACGACACGGTAGAAAACGCGATCGAGCACGAATCCCTAAACACGGCAGCCGATAAAATCATGGCTCTATAACTACTCCTACAGGAAAGGAAATCAACACCCTGATCCCACGGACAGGGGACCACCAGACACGAACCACCCTAGTCACTCTACTAGAAAAACACCACGATACCTATGCCGTAGGGGCCTGTCCTCATAGACAAGGGCCCACATCGAAACCACGCAGTCTGGAAACACAGTCACGACCTCGCCATCGTGAACTCTACGCCGTCTAGGGAGGAGCCCTCGATGACGCTCACCAGAAACCCTAGATCTCGACTCCAGGAGAACGCCCGAAACTACATACTAAATCTCATCTTGCAGACGGAAAACGGAAACCCACGACATAATAACTCACGTCACGTGATGGGAGTACTGCCCACCAGAAGAAAGGCCGGATGCATCCACTGATGACTTAGTCCGTAGTCTCAGGTGTCTGCCTACGACGCCCCAGACGGAGACTGAGACACCGTACTAGTAACACAGAATAAGGACTAGCTGGGGTCGCGCTCGTCAGCACGTGTCCTCTGCCCCCAACTACGCATGCACACACAGACCATCTGCTCTAGGTCGGGTCCTCTAGCTGATTTTCGCCCCAGCCGGACTCAGACTGTAAAGGCAAGGGGCCCTATGATAACCAGCCTAAAAACCGTCTCACTCGGGTCACGCTCTCCACCACTCCCAAGTGGGTCTGCACCTGCGTATGCAGGAATGCTACCACTAGTGGGAGCTCACAAAATGTGAACACTAAAAATCACGCACGCACCCATCGCGAGGAATCACAGAGTAACAGGTGACCCGAGGCCACCAGACTCTGGACAACCCACTAGACCTAATAACCCAATGGTCCTTGAGTCACAAGACTCGGGTCAAGACCGTCATACATGATGGCACAACGCTGTCAATCTGGCCTAATCACTAGGTCCGAAACCACGGTGACATGACTCCCAAGGTAGCTCACAAGTAGCCGAGTTAATCCCTCGTCCAAGGGATACGCGAAAAACTCCAGCCCCAGGCTGGTTAACTGGACTCACAGTCCAAGGCCATACACACGGCCCACACGAAAACCACAATCCCGAGAATCACACGATGTGCAGGAGCAGCCCGCCGCACTCATGCCGACTCACGGTGACACGATCTAACGTAAACATAAAAGCTCGGAACAAGTGGGGTCACCTAGACCCCTAAGACTCATGGGCACGTTAATCGAGATAACTCGGTATCTCTAAGCATCCAAAAATATGGTCACGGTCCCCACGGGATGTCTCGGACACTCACGGGGCCGAAGGTCAACCACTGGGTCACAACCGGGTCGACCGGAGACCAACACGACACAAAACGGACACGGCAAACACGAGAAGCCACCTTGCGGTCCTCTCTGGACCGTTAGGGAGCCTAGCAGCCTCCTCCAGACCGCAAGGCCCGGCCTAGTGGTCCAGCCAGGACCGCAAGGCCCAGAAGACTATAAAATTGAAAATGGTCACCTCCAGACCGCCATGAAGGGTGGCGGTCCTTGGCCTAACCGCTAGCCGTCGGCTGGCAGTCAGTCACAAGGTCGCTACCCCACCCAACCTCAAAACGAATATGAAACGGAAAACGGTCATGCCTTGACCGCAAGGCACACCCTAGCGGTCTCCTGGAGACCGCAAAGCTCAGTAGCAGTCCATCGCGTGACCGCAAGGCATGAACTGACATAGGGGGACCCCTAGCAGTCTCCACCTGACCGCTTCACCCCCTAGTGGTCCCTGGAAGGACCGCTAAGCCGTCCCAAGCCCAAAAATGGCGAAAGCGGTGGGGAAATCCATTCCACGCCCCGTTCACACTCATGTGAAGGAAAAAATAAGAGAAAACTAGTCTCCAACCTCTCTAGCACCGAGAGGACCCATTTAAACCACAAAAATACGATCGAAATGCTCGGTTCGGCTCACACCCCAAAATCATGTATTTTCTCCGAAACGTAAAAATAAACTCACTCGGCTCACCACGGCCTACAAAACTTGCGGGAAAGGAAGTACGTGGGTTAAGGATCCGTCCCCCTACCTCCACCGAAGATACCACGCACCGAGGATTTCCATCCATCGCGAACCCCCGTAAAACCCTCACCGGGCACCCGAACCCACGAACCGTCTCCACCATCGCGATCCTCGTCTCATCCTCGTCGTTCCTCCCCTCACGAACCTCGTCGCCTCACCCTTGCCACCTCCGTCGGTCGCCCGGAGTGAGAGGGGGAGAAAGAGAGGTGAGAGAGTGAGAAAGTGAGAATGAGAAAAAGAGGGGGTGAGAGGTTATTTATAAAAAAATCACCAACTTAAACAACTTAATGACACATAACTTAGGTGAATGATAGCCTAACCTGGGTATTGGACTGAAAGAAAAGAAAAATTACATAATTATGACTCAAGAAAAATATGAAAATTACGTGACTCAACTCAGAAAAAAGTGACGAACACAATGGAGCCATGCTGGCGAGCAATCAGAGCTGTGGAAAAAAGATGAAGGGTGAGAGATGCCCCCATCAGAAAGGGGTAATGTGAATTATCAATAACATTGTGAAGGTATTTGCATGCTAGCCCCACCAACATCGACCAGTAACTCGGGAGGCGACCCTACCTATGTCAACCAACGGTTTGGGATGAATCCCGCCGACACCCGCCCAGTAGCTTGAAAGAAATTCCACCATCATCGGTCAATGATTCGGTGGAATCCCCGTCGACGCCAGCTGGCGACACCAGCAAAAGTTCCATCGGGTCCCCACCGGTGGTTACCAACAAACCCAGGCGAGAGGTCTATCCCTTCCGTATTTATCATGTCCCAAAGGGTGGCAATGCCCAAGCAGACACTCAGTCTAAACCCAGCTTAATTCGGCCATCATGTTCATTGAGGCTGAGCCACCCAGACCTCAGTCAAAGTCCCAGCCACCTACAGCAAAGACCAGCCAGTCTCTAGGTCCACCCTAATGTCCCGAGCTACTCGGTTGAGGGTCGATCCGTAGTTGCTTCTACAGCAGCAACAAGTCGCCAATGGCGCAATCTCCAAGCAACGACCCCTGATAGCAGCAAGCTAAGGTCGACAGTCGCAAGGCTCGTAGGTACAAAAAATAAAAAAAAATGGGGCTAAAAATAGAGATGCCCTGGTGGACTCAGCCACTCTCTCCATGAGGCAGTGGGGACAAAAAGGCCACAAACCCAGCTGAGGTGAAAACCCGCGAGGGCGTCTCAGGCAAAATCGGGTTACCCCTCGGTGTGAAAACCTGTAAGGGCGCACCGAAAAAAGTAAAAGGGGGCCAACTCTGGCGAAAATCTGAAAGGGCGGTAGAGCTGGTAAAGAGAAAAAGAAAAATCTCTCTTCCTCATTAGAAATAGCCAACCACCTCACCCTAGTTCCCTGACCGGTTTGCTACAACGGTGGGTCAATATACCCTCTTTGGTCCATCACACAGGGATGGTTGTGTTGGGAAGGCCAAGAGGTGCTTAGGGGAATGGGTGGGATTAAATGGTGTAGTTATTGTTTCTAGGGAGATGAAGAGGTGGGATGAAATGGCAAGAGATGAGTGGATGAGGTGGAGAGTGAGGTGGCTAGAGGGGCTGATGTGGAGATGAGGTGGATAGTGGGGAGGAGAGAGAAAGGGGTGGCCAAGAGAGAGAAGAAAGAGCGAGGGAGAGAGAGGGATGGGAATGGGCTTCTCACCCTCACAATTGGTTTCTCACCAAATGACACTCAAGACTGAGTTTTAGAATTTCATCAAGTTTTTCATTAGCTTGAAATGGAGGGAGTTGGGTCCTATTTATAGGAGCTCAACTCTTTACATGACCATATTACCCTTGACTTAACACAAAATGGCCAAAGTTATCTAAATGGGGGCGCCCCTGGGCTAGCCCTCACAATTGGGCCCATTAAGCCTAACATGTTATCTAATTGACCCAATAACCTACTCAACTGACTCAATTAAATAAAATTACAGTAATAAGACTCAAATAAAGTGAAAAATGCATGATACTACTTTGAGAAATAACCCGAAAAATCATGTCGATTGCTGCCGTGGTGATGTGGCGAGTAGTGGGAACTAGGGCTGCTGATGATGTCCCTATCATACTCCTGAGTTGTGGAGAACTCGACTCCATCGAGTAAGAGTCCTTCGCTCCTCGGAGGGTGTAGAAATGGTGCCGCCCACAAGTCCTTCGAAGGAGGCTGATCCTCCCACCTGACCAGATAGCACTCATACACCTTGCTCCTTGTGGTAGTGGCATGTTGATCCAATATTTGCTCAATTCACTCACCCGTCCACGCGGTGTATGTACAGCGTTGACGCACTTGAAGACTTGGCCCGGAAGCATCGACCTTGGTCTCTAAGCCTCGACCTTTGTTTGGATGCGTAGATGCTGAAGCTTCACTGCGTAGACGCTGAAGCTGTTTCTACTGAAGCATAACTCCTGCGTCCACTCAGCTAGCAAAAGCGTTGACGCAGTGGACGTCTTCTTCAGCACTTAAGGAATTATTCTACAGCGTTAACCCTTGTTGTATAAGGCGTTAACGCCTTGGCTTCAGAAAGACCTTCACTCGCTTTGAAGGCTTTGACGTTTTTTAGATAAACGTGAGTATATAACCTAGTAATGGTTTCGATTTTTATAAACGTAACAATAAGTCGATTGAAAAAAAATAAAAAAATAAAAAGAACAAACGTCGCAATAGGCTTGACCTCGATGGCGGCAAAAATGCCGCCCGAGCTTTTATGACCCCGAGCTTCGATGCATCTTCCCCCTCTTCCTTCGCCACCCCGCGCATCCCCCAATCTTCTCCCTCTCCATCTTCATTCTCTTCCCCACTAAAGCCCTAGCTGCGCTCTCCATCGGCCTCACCCGCCACTGCTGCCTACTCGCCGTCGGTCTGCCTCTCCCGCCCTCCTTCCCCACTATAGCAGCCTCCTCTCTACTTCAGCAGGTGAACAGGACTACGGCCCCCGCAACTCCCCAGAGCCGCCATCGCCTCCCACCTTCCGCCTACCTTGCACCGCAAATGACGACAACAGTAGCCCTGTCGCCACCACTGCGGGCTACATCGGCACCGCCTCTAACGTGCTCGCTCTATTCCCCCTTTCTTTTTCCTGCAAACGCGCGCCACCTGCCAGCCCCATCGCTGACCGTCGGGATCCCTGCCACACCTTCCTCTTTTTCTTTCATCGCATGTTGCCCCCTTCCTCTTCTTCTTCCGCACATATTTGCCCCCAGACCGTGCAACCAGCTACCGTCAACCCCAACCCCTCTCGCCCTCGGCCATTCTCCTTCAGCCTGCTACCCCCTTCCTCCTCTTCTTCCTCTTCTATTTGTTCGTAGACCCAGCAACTACGAAGTTGCATACCAACCACCTTCCCTGGCCCCCGCCTGCAGCGTCGACCCCATCAGCCTCCTGCCACCACGACCCCATCCACCACTTACGTGCTTCCCACACAGCTCTACCATGATTGTGTAGTCCACACTGCCTGCTCATACCTAGCCACAGCTCCCCATCTAGTGTAGTCCCATTTGGCCAACACTGCCTGTCCACACTACCTGCTCACACCCACCCGACCATCATCGGTTTCGATTTGGTCATCTTCGAGCTACTTCGAAAAGGTATTTAGAAGTTTTTTGACACGATTTTTTAAGCAAATAACCTTACTATGTTGCTCGTGTGGTATAAATGTCATATTTACTTTATTATTTTTCTATTTAGGTCAGTGGGAGCTCAGTGACCTTCTTGGTCCTATATGTTGATGACATCTTACTCATTGGGAATGATGTAGAGATGGAATAAAGGAATGTGATGCTCCAGTATCAAATAAGACATATGCAGACTTTGAGCAAATGGTTAGTGTACCTTACACTAGTCTGCCTTCATTGTCTTGTTCTGCTTCCATAACAGCATGGAGATGGGCATTTCTTGTGACTGGACGCCTTCCTTCTCCAGGTGCTTCCTTCATCATCGGGCAATCCGGGATTCGGTGATCTCATCTCCCACAATGGAGACAAGCTCCCAATTTCCTCCAACACTCTTCAACCCTGTGTCCAGCCTTATTACAATGTTTACACACCATGTTGGTGGTGATGGAGAACAGCTTGGACGTCTTCTTTAGCTTCCTGTCTTGTGAAGACTCTCCTCCATTACCGGGCCTCTTCTTGTTGTTAGAGCTCAGCTTATAATTGCCAGAACCGGCAAAGCTTCTTTCTCACCCACAGATCCTGTCAGATAGTTCTGTGGCATCTTCAAGTAATTGTGCTCGGCGCACCATCTCTGAATAGACTTGTATGTCCATCGGTGCAAACTGAGTGATGTATTGGGGCCTGAGCCCAATAAGGAATCTTCTAGCTTACATTTTCTCGGTGCTAACTAGATGTTTCGCGTACCAAGATAGTCTTGAGAACTGCGCCTCATATTCTGCCACTGAGAGAGATCTTTATTTAAGTGTGGCAAATTCGAAGACTTTCCTCTCCTGAGCTCTATCCGAGAAATACTTATTGTTAAAGTGTTCAACAAATTCTTCCCATGTGACCTGTGCCTAGCCTATGGTGGCTTCCACTGGCTCCCACCAACATCGAGCATCTCTCTCAAACTAAAATGTTGCTAGTAAGACGTTCTCTTGATTCGTACACTGCATAACTCTAAATATGCGTTCTGTTTCCCTGAGCCAGTGCTCGGCATCATCTAGGTCTGTAGATCCCGTGAACTTAGGAGGGTTCATGTTCCTGAAACTCTGGTGGAGATTCCCCGCTCCACGTTGTGCACCTCCTTGTGCAACTTGTTGTAGCACTTGTGTGAGGCCCTGAACGGTCCTCTGCATGTCACGCCATTATGCACGTTCTGCGGCCTGTGAGATCCAGGGAAGAAAAGAAAGAGCATCAGAGAAGGAAGAGAAGTAGAAGGAAGAAGAAGAGAAAGAAAGAGAGAGAAAGAGCCCGAGGAGAAGATTGAAGCCATTATTGAAGAACCATTTATACTTGACCTTGGATCAAATCCAGGCCAGGCAGCTCCTACGAGAGCCACGTTTGATTTGCAAAGTCTTTCAGCTTTTTGTTGCTATGATTCTTGATCTTTTATTTTCTTTTTATCTTTGTTTCAAGCTGTTTGTTAGCAGAGCAAGCTGTGTCACTCCGCGGTTGCAGAGGATTGGTTCCTCTGGACGGCTAAGCTGTATTACCCAGCGGACGGCGAAGCTGTAATGCCCAGCGGGTCAAGCTGTGAGTCAGCGGTTGGCGTAAGCTGTAATGTCCAGCGGTCCAAGCTGTTAGTCAGCAGATGTAGGCAAGCTGTAATGCCCAGCAGTTAAGCTATGTATCAGCGGGAATCCACACTCTGGTTTGAGTGCGGAGAGGATGTAGGTCTAAAGGACCGAACCACCTAAAAGCCATCTGTTTATCGTGGTTTGATTGCATTGTGTGATCCGCTAGATGCATGCTTAGGCCCAATCTATTTTTCTAGTGAGTTGATGGTTCGCTCACCTAGCACTTGAATCCTGTCCTGAGAGAACCAGTTTGTTCAGATAAATGGGGTCATCTCTCTAGGTTACATTGAATCGTCCAAGGCACCCCTGCGTGTTTTAATTCAGCTTCATTGTCTGCTATAAGTTTTAATTAGGCAAAATTTTTGAAGGGGATTCATTCACCCCCCCTCTGAATCTATCGCACCATTCCTAACAAGTGGTATCAGAGCGGGTTGCTGCGTTATAGGATCCAATGATCCGCGGCAGATCCTATAGCTTTCGTGGTGCATTTCAGAGTGGATATCTTGTGTTCGGTGTTTTGCTTCACTAATTTGGTGTCTCGTTTTGCTCAACTGATTTCGGTGCATTTATCATCTTTCGATGACCCATCTGTCGACATTCAAAGGTAATGATTTCGGTCTATGGCTAGAGAACTTCTATCGGTACGTAAGATCAACCGATCCTGACCTCTGGAAGGTGATAACTCACGGTCCACATAAATTATCGAAAGATAAATCTAAATGAACGGTGTGCCCAAGGTGCGCCGTTTCAACGAAATGGCGCACCGGGTAACCCGGCGCCGTTTTAAAGTCAAAGGCAAGGGCTCGCCATTTAAACGACGCCGTTCAAGCTCCTGACTACGCCGGATTAGCGTCCAACGTCAGAATTAAGTGCCATTTCGAGCTTTCGTCACCAGAGGAGATCTATCCGAACGAAGCTCATCTGCCGGTCCTGCTACACTCGTGCCTCACTTGCAACCCCCACAGTTGGGGGGTATTTGTTGGCACTCAAAATATGATGGAGGGCAATCAAGCCGCAAAGATGAATGACACGGCCCACTGAAGTACAGAAGTCGATGAAGATCAACCTACTGAAAACTTCTCAAGCTGCAAGAGCCTCAAGTCACCTGGAATGAACACTGGGGACTTCACCTCAGGAGAATCGAGATGAATCCATAACTAATCGGCAGTGTGACCAAGTCCGCCCAATGATCCGGCATCGACTCCGTCGTGTCACTACCCCACACCCGTCGCCCAACCAAGGATGACGGTCTACCCAGTGGCTCGCCACCTGAATGAAGACTCTCCTAAGGAGGAAGAACGTCATTGGCCCTTCATGACAAGGAACCGAAGGCTCTGGTAGCGGAAGACCCTGATCACCCGACACGGGTTCGACTTCTCGCTCAGTTGGGTCCGTTAGCGACCAAGTCAATGCCCAGTCAAGGCGGAATCACCTTGGGTGTTATGTCACCCTACAAGGGAGCTTTAAGCACGAGCAAGGCCGAGCCAGAAGCACAAATCATAGTGCCAAAGGCCGTGTCAGCAGAAAACCCGCATGCTTGAGCCAAATACACACGGAGTTTCGACTAAGGCCATGCGTCATGTCGAGAGCTGCGTCAATGCCCCTGTCAAGCATTTTCAAGAACCGCGGTGAAAAAAATCATCAACGGTGACCTCCAAAATCATCCCCGAACTCATCGGCTAGCTCTCGACAACCAAATGGAGCTAATACGGCGCCCCGTTCACCGGCGGGCCCCTTAAAACGGCGCCGTCTTCACTAGCGCGTAAAAGACCTAGGCCGTTCCCTGGCGCCACCCTTCCGTCCATGGTGTCGGAAAGCTTGGGCCAATAAAAGGCTTTGTTCGTTCAAGAAGAGAATGAAAGGGTTATGTTGGCTTCTTATCAGCTTCAAGGTACTGCACGCACGTGGTGGACCACGGAGTGGGAAGTTGCCTTCCGTTCCCGTCCGCTTCGATAGATCACATGGGTGTTGTTCATTGCTACATTCGAACGCGTCTATACTCCAGCCTGCCTGAAGTTAGCCAAGATGTATCAATTTTTGGAGCTAACACAGGGTGAGATGTCAGTGCTGCAATATCGAGATAAGTTCATTGAGTTGGGCCGGTATGCATCCCACATCTTTGCAGATGAGACTGTGAGGACTCAGCAGTTTCTGCGCGGACTGAAAGTAGAATTGAGCCTGTCGTTGTTCGCTACATGTGTAACTAAGTTGGATTCTGCGTATCAAGCCGCCGTCGCGCTAGAGTTAGAGTTGGCGAGGACACGAGGACTCCCTCAGACTAGGATGGTTCCGTCGGCCATGTAGCATCAGCCGCCCTACCAGTCGTCTGTTTCAGGAGCTTCTCCCGCTTTCTCTGCTGTCGATGGTGCTTCCTTCTTGCAATCTCAGGGCAAGGGTTTCCGATTTAAGAAGAAAAAGAAGAGGTTCGATCAATCGGCATTTTCTGATCCGAGTCGGCAGTCTATTTCCTCTGTTCGACCGCGTCAGGATTTCATTGCTTTTCAACCGAGGTTGTGTTCTAGGTGTCGTGGCAGTCATCTGGGTGTGCCATGCTCCTTGCCGGTTGTCTGCTATCGTTGCGATCAGTCGGGGCACATTTCCCAAAACTATCCGTTGAGGTCGCAGACGGTGCAGTTCTCTCAGACTTCTCAGTCGCAGCAGTCGCAGTTTCGTCTTCCTCTGCCGCCTCAACCTCAACCGTTCCATCCACCAGTTCCTGCTCCTTCTCAACCGTCGTCTATAGCTAGCCATCCGCCGAGAGCCAGAGTTACTCACATCACTCGCGCAGAAGCGTTGGCATCTAATTTGATCGAAGGTACGATTTTGATTTATGATCGCTCAGTGCGTGTTCTTTTCGATTCAGGTGCGACCCATTCTTTTATCTCTGAAGATTTCATTGCACGTATCGAAAAGTCGGTGAATGAAGTTTCCTGTGAGATGCTCGTGGAGTTGCCGTCTGGCGATTACATGTCTACTCCTCTGTGCCTGAAAAATTGCTTCAGGGCCAATTGGTGAGTGGTAGACCTTCTGATCAATTCTAAGATAGAAATCGGAGCCGGAGTCTTGTCTAGATGCTTCAGTAAGTCATATTGGGTGCCCGGTATGGATCTCTGTTCTTTTTCTTCCTGCTCTTGCGCTGGCTCTTTCTCCCGTTGTGGAAATACACGGTGGAATATCCATCCACTATGGAGCACCGTTGTCTGTGAGGTTCATACCTCTGTCAGGTTTTAGATGAGCGGAGGGTTGATAGATGTGGAAGGTGTGTTGGTATCGATGAGAGTTGGAGGAGGAGTAATGGAGGGAGGAACTCTTATGAGAGGCCTTGCGGGTTGGGGATTAGTGGAAGGTGGGGTAGGAGATAAGGCAGGTCCGACGGGTGTGGAGTTGGAAGGGAGAGATGATGCTTGGGTAATTGGTGTAGTCGTAGGCCGACTGAGGAGGGGCCTAGGCACGGCAGGTGGTGGGGGAACTTGAGGGGAAGCGGGTACTGGCGAAGGGCGAATAAGGAGGGTCTTATTTGGCAATAGACTTGCGGTGAGAGAAGGATTTTGTGGTGAGGGTGAGTTTGTGGGGGTGCGTATGAGAAGAGGCCTTGGAGGGATGGAGTTGATGGTAGTAGGGCCTTGAGCGGTGATGCGTATAAGGGGTCGTGATGGTTGGGGAAGAGCTGTGGGTTGTTGGGTTGTTCTTAATAGACGTGGAGATTGGTCTTGGTTGATGGCCCCGACAGAGGCACTTTCTTCGTGCCACCCTTGTCCTCTCTCCACTTCCTGGAAGGAGGTGACGGGGTTTACTTGCTGATTAGGTGGTTGGTGCTCCGACAGTGGATTCTTGACAATCCCCATGTTCGGTGGTGGTGCGGGAGCTTGCTGCTGAGGGAGAGGTTACTGCATTTGTTGTTGAGGAGGTTGCTGAGCCTATTGCTAACGAGGAGGTCTTCGTGCTTTCATTGTGGCAACAACTTTCCTCATCTCGTCCCAATCAATGCCTCCTTGATCATTCAAATCATATATATAGTCTTTGAAGTGAAAATAATGATCTATATTGTGACCAGGTTGTCGATGGAAGACGTAATACCGAGAGGTATCCACATTCTGAGGCTAGACCGTTCTTTCTTTCAGCAAGACTTATTGATGAATGCTTAGTTTGATTCCTTCGTTACAATGATATATAGTTTAGACATCATCAAAACATGGACTCAACACTCTCCCCTTTTTTGATAATGGCAACTATATGTCATTGTCATTTTTCACTTGATTTTATTCAAATTGTCAAACAAGATAGCGAAAAATTCAGTGAAACACAAAATTTGATTTCTCATTGAGTTCTTGTTCAAGGCAACATATACATTGACACTTAGGTGTAACAAAGTAGTCACTGACCATGAAAGATCCAAAAAGACAAGCAAACAGTCAGACAATCTGACAGAAACTGACATAACCACAATCAAAAAGGCTGAAGGTATGGCATGCCCTTTACCAAAAAGACTGAAAGTGAGGATCACTTGTCAATGAAAAATAACCGACTAACAGAAAAGCAGCTAACTGCCAATGAGACCAATAAAGACCAGCTGACTGACAAAAGTTCAGCTAATAAACCAGCTTCCTTCAAACTGACATACAGACCAAACTGACATACAAATCAATAAAGACCAGTTCTTCCAACTGACAAAGACTGACTTCACCTAAGTTCTTCCAACTGACAATGACTGACTTCTCCTCTCCCCCTCTGACATCATCAAAAACTTACTAATATAAGGGAGATCTGGGTTATTTAGGAGAACTAGGGTCCATCTTATCCAATCGGCCGTCAAGATACTGTCTCAGTTCATTCAGCTTAGCATCAATTGATCTAGAGAGGCGATAGAAGAGCTCATTCAGATGTGCCTCATGTGCTTGAACCTGCGAAGGATAAATGGGCACAGCTGATGATGTGGCAGTTCTGTTATTAGAAGATTCAGCCATACTCTCCCCGCCAGGAATTGGAAACAGTTCTCTCACATGCTTGGCTTCCTGAACCAAAAAGGCAACATCATCACTAATGAAGTTTACTTTCTCTTCAACTCGGCCTTGATTTTGGGCGGTGAACTTCTCCAAACTTTTCATTGTTTGTTCAAAGGTGCGTAATTGATGTTGAAAAGCTTGTATGCGCTGCCACTGTCCATCATTCCTACTGTTCATTCTTCTCAGTGTATCACCAGCAGAAGCAAGGACTGATTGAATGGTGGCCAAGAGATTTTGAAATCTTTTCTCATACAACTGTGTCGAACATACTTATTGCTCTAATGACACGATCTATATAGACGCGTCACGCATCCGAGAAATCTTCCGCGCTCGGGATGTGACATCACGATTCTTGAAAAATATAATTTAGAGGAATAGTGTCAGACCCTAGTCACAAACATGATCATCATGCTCCGGATCTCAAGGCAAATCGATCCGCAGAATGAGCACGACACACCAAGGAACACAAGTCTGGCACCTTTGAAATAGGGCATCATCGCTAACATTTCACAAGGAAAGGATACACGACCCAAGCCACGAACAATAGCTACCGACGACAGCTTACACTCGGTAGACAACACAAGTAGTAGCTTTTCACGAGGATGACAAACATCTTAGCTGACTGCTCCAACCATCGACTTTCGTGCCATAATCAACAAATAAAACTGGCACACAGAACGCCAATGAGAGCATTGGACCACCAACATAATCAAGTCAGTCCTCACTTAGACATTACATATGATTTGAGTCGCATGCTAACTCTACCACGGTAGAAGAGTATAGCACAATCAACCGACAAGATCACGGTCCACAAAATGCCAAATTTAGATTCATAGGGAACTCCTCCCAAGCTGAACACAACCAACAAACCACCAAGCAACCTCAAAAACACTTGTAGAACCACGGCTCCATTCTCAGAATAGAACCACAGAATAACACAACTGCAAGCTGGGTCACATTGGGACATAATTACAGCTGAACACATGGATAAAAGGAACTAGCCACGCATAGCTTACCAACAAGGACCCACAACAACACTCATAAAAAGTATCTCTAGGCCCACAATCACGTCCCGAGAGCACAACTTCCAAGAAATGCAGACAAAGAAAGGGTACTCAATCAGCATATATGCCAACAGATTTTCCCAATTCTCGAAACTGCTAGTGCCAACAATCACAATGCCACAAGTAATGGCACGGCAACCAACAACATTAAGGCATACACAGCCAAGATGAAAACACACCGAGGAAAGAATCCTCTCGGCTGGCTAGAATCTTCCAACCAATGATCCTCGACCAATGGGTTATAAGCCCATACGCTTCCGCTGCACACTCTACACAACTCACGAAGGTAAAAGAGATAACTCGGCATCCGCATCTCAGCACACCTCTCGGCGCCATCGCAACTCACGAAACTACAATGTACCACGTCTCGAGTACTGATCCTGCTAACAGCCGATCACAAGTTGTCATAGTGCAAACCATCGTGCTAAGAGCCACAGCACAAGCCGTAAAGAATACCAAACTCAACTGATCCTCACATCCTGAAATGATTTCTGAACCTTCACAGCACAACAGTCGCCAAACACGGCATGCCGAACACGGTGTACAATGGCCTATAACACACAAATTGGGTCCAAAGCCATGCCACCGTCGAAACAAGAGCAGATCAGGTTCAGAACTAACACAGTCCACACATAAGTAGACATAGGACAAAGGCTTCACCGAGATAGCACTTCCAAAGCTTACCCCGAAAAGATGCTACAAATAGAATGAGAAAGATCAGGCTCGTCTAACAGTAGCTCACCAGGAAGGTAATTCTAGGTTCGCCCGAGCACTCTCTCAATGAGGCATCCAAACAATCACCTTAAAGCATAACCTTAACACCTCAGGGGCTGACCAAACCTCAAGCTGGAATTGCCAAAACAACATAATCTCTTCAGGAGAACATGCACAGCCATCACAGAGCCCATCAGCCACCTGAACCCACCACGGAAAAATGTAAATGCTGCACCACAGATTCACATCTGCTGGCGAATTCCACCCAGCGCAACACAATCGAGAACAACATCATAACAGAAGAACACCCTCTGTCGCATCCTAATGAGAGCAAAAAAACCATCTCACATAGTGCCAACACAACACAAGCAAGCACTGGCGCGAGAAGCAAAGCGGTACAGAAACATAACACCTATGCCAGCTACCGACTGTACTGGACCTTACGGACTCTGAACACAGTAATATCTCAAATTTCCATGTACTTTTACACATCCTTTGCAACACGCAGCTCTAATAGCAATTGTGACGACCAAGCATCCGGGCTCAGGTAAACCCAAAACCACTTGGATCCTTAGAGGCCTCCCAAGAGCGGTAAAGCTCTGAAGGGATAAAAAGAGTGTGTGAAGGTGCATAGAAATATATTGAACTTCCAGATAAGCCAGTAAACAATTATTATATTTGATTAGGATTGCTAAAATAGTAGAAATAAAATTACCTTTTTTATAACAATTGAAACTAATAGCTACAACAGCTAGCAGAGTCCAGTCTAACGAAAGACAAGTATAGTCTAACAAAAAATGAAATGTACCCTCAAGTCTGGGGAAGCCCAACACTGGCAAAGCTGGCAACTAAGAATCACTCACCGCACCACCAGACAACGAGGAAGAAGAGCAGCCACACCTGAAAGGTCAGGGGTGAGCCACGTGTCATTGTCTTAGTAGGGGTCCCGCATATCCCCACTAAGAAATCAAAGTGGTAACAACAGTAAGAATAACAAGAGCAATAGCAATAAGCAGGAGCAACAAAAATGGAAGTAAAGAGGAAAGTCATACAGAACAAACCACGACAGTCGATAAGACCTTGGCCCTCTAAACTACTCCTAATCAACAAGAACATAGATTTCCAGACACATAGTCAGGAATCACCAAATCGAAACAAGGAAACTCCGATTACATTGCCAGAACATGTCATGCTACAACAGACTGTGTAGGCTTCACATCACATCCTCTTGGACATAGGGAAACAATACCCAAAACACCGGCGCACACACAACCTCACCATCGCGTACACTATACAAGCCGCGGAGAAGCCAGACACAGGCTACTCGAAGCACTACGTCAACAATGATGGAGAACTGGTCACAAAATCACAAGTCACATGTCATGTGACAGAAGCACCTCTTCACTAGAAGCAAAGTCACATGCATCCACTGATGTCTTACACTGCGCCTCTGATAAAACCGATGAATACGGTGAGCTAGAAGGGGAGGGGATGAATAGATCACCGCATAAAAATTCTTTTCAATACCTTCAAATCTCACTACGGTTCAATTAAATCCAACAATGAGAATAGATGACTTTAGAGGCAATTAGTCGAGTAGAGGTTAAACGGATGAAGAACAATGGCACACAAAATGCAAACCACAAGAAGGCTCAGAAATTTTTAGGTGGTTCAATTGCCAGTTGTAATGTACGTCCACCCCTTACTCAACCCGAGTAAGGCTTCCTTCCACTAAATGGAATCTGTCACAGTTGCTGATACACAGCTTGACCAGGGGAACAACCTCCCCTCTTCCTCCAACACGGAGGGACCAACCAAGTGAACAACCCGCATCAAGCAATCGACGAGCTCTAGTAGCCGAAATAAGCAAACGAGAAGAGGAGGACCGGATACCTTCAAAATATAAGGTGGGTCCGCGAAACTACTAGAAGTAGACCTTCTTCGAGCCACAACCCACCAGGGTATGATGAGCCTCGAGCCAATCCATACCCAAAATCACATCGAAGTCCTGAAGCGGTAACGCATAAAGCCTGGTCGGCAAGTTCCGCCCTTCCACCCACACAGGTACCTTCTCAAAGCAATACGGGGTGTTCACGAAATCATCGGTAGGTAATTCCACCGCCATATCACAGGACATCTCAGCCACCGGTCCTCCACACTCTGAGCGAAATCCTCCGAAATAAACTAATGTGAAGCACCCGAATCGAACAAAACGCGAGCCGCACAACCCAAAATTGAAAGAGTACCTTCCACCAACTGTGACGCCTCAGCCTTTACTTTGGTCATGTGGGTCACTCTGTCTCGGCATCTCTGTCTCCCCACAGTAGCTGACCGAGTCAACTGAGGAAACTGCTCCTGCTGCTGGTGCTGCTGCGGTCGTGATGGCATCTGCTGGGGCTGAAACTGCTGCTGCTGTTGAAACCCGAGCAGCTGACTTGGTCTCTGCGGGCAGTCACGTGCCATGTGCCATGGCTGGTCACACCTGAAGCAAACCACAGGCGCCGAACACTGTCTGTCTGGATGAGAACCACCGCACCTAGGACACTCGTCCCAAGCACCACTCATCGAACCCTAACGCTGAATAGCCACGGGCTGCTGGACACTGCCCTTCGACTCCTGCTGCGACTCCTTGCGACCCCGTCGCCTCCTGTCAAAACTAGCTTCCTTGTTCAGCTTCTTGAGCTTTGAGCTAAAGGACGACGACTTTGGCACGGAAGCCACAGACTGCACTGTCACAGAACCACCTGTTGAGAGCTGGACAGTACTCTGCTGCTGAACCTCCATCGACTAGCTGGAACCTGCCTGCCCCTGACCAGCATTGCCCTGCCCTCGAACCTTCTGTAAGTCTCTCTCCAGCACCGTTGTTGTCTTGCAAGCTGCGTCCAGGGTGGTCAAACCCGACGCAAGAAGATGATGCCTCAACTCCACCCTCAGACCACCAACAAACTGCTCGGTCTGACAATTCAACCCCCCTTCTTGTCTACCATCTCTTTGGGCCAACAATGTCTTTAAAAGTATAGAATACATAAACACAAACTCTATCCCACGTGTTAATACGAATGATAAGATTCACGACATGAATCTGAGAAGGGGAAGACATTGATACTGTAGTAGCACTGTAGCAGCCGATTTAAGAGAGAATTATTAGCCTTAATCTAATCCTAATTAATGGATAAGGTCATTTCTTACATCATTGAATAAATGAGGTCATTGATTATGTCATGGAGGGGAGACTTATTCAATATTCACATATTGGAATTAATTTTTAACATAAGTTGGTGTAATAGTAACATAGTTGGTGGAATTTTAAAATTAGGTAGAGATTGACTTAGAATTAGATGGGTACTAAAATAATGGGGGGATTTGGCCAATAAATAGGCCTGAGATCTTCCCTACTCAAAGGACACATCTATTGGGAGGCATTGCTGATGCGGGACGGACAACGGAGTAGATCGATTTGCAAGTGAACCTGGGACTCTAAGCAAGCTCGCGACTTGTCCCTTAGCGAGGGAAGCGTTCGGACGTGCGTGGTTGAGAAATCGGCAGTGAGCTAGAGTGGTCAACTCTCACTTTCGTGCCCGGATCGGGTCACAGGACGGTCTCGCTCTCTCTCGCAGCGATGATTAAAATAATTTATCGAGCTAGATTCCTATCAATCTCTCATGTAGTGGCATTAAAAGATATACGAGCTAAGCAAATGCGATAAGAGTAGAGCGAACATGATACCTCTACGCTACCGGGCGTGGGGAAGACAACCCCGGCCAAGACCCGTACTCCTGGTACAAATAGTTAAACAATAATTACAGAATTTAATTTACTACCCACTCCACGTAGGGAGGTAAAGGGCTACCAGCAGGGCCCGGGAGGACCGATCTTGGGTTGACGGGTGGCTTCTGGGATAGCTTGGACAGTTCCGGTGCACTGCTACTCGAGCGACAGCTTGCTGTCCCGAACAGGTTCTGTTGTCACAGCACTGCGCGACCCGGCGAGAACGCCTGCTGCGACCAGCTCTGATGTCAGATCGACGCGAGACCAATGCCGTTAGAAAGCTCTCTTGGAGAACTTCGAACCCAGGTTATTATAGGAATTTTTGATTTCATGGAGTTTCTTTCTTAGAGTTCTATTCTCATTGTTCATTCTCTTGTATTTTTCATCTAATTCCTTAAATATAAGTTCCCATTGTTCATTTGTGATAAGCTCTGTGTCAGAGTTTACGTGTTCATTGTTGCTCTTGGCCATAAGGCACATATTCTTTACCAGCTCCTCAATATCTTGTAAATCATCAGACGTGGACTCATCCTCGTCCTCGTCGCTCCACGTAGCCTTCATCGCCTTGGGCTTCTTGCCCTTCACTATCTTTCCTTTCTTCTTTGGCAGCTCGAGACATTCACCTCGCATGTGCCCCATCTTCTTACACTCGTAGCACATCACTTCAGTCGCTTTTGATGGTTCGTTTCTTTGCTTTGGCTGCCTCTCTCCTTTCTTGAATTTTCTACCGAATCATCTACTTTGGCATAGAAACTATCTTACTCATCTTGTTAACATGGCAACTTCTTTATCGTCGGTGATTCCCATCGACTCCTCTTGACTTGAGACACTTTTCGGGCATGCTTTCAATGCAATTGACTTTTTCTTCTTTATGTCCTCTTCCGTTCTACTTGTATTAATCTCATAGGCCATCAATGACCCTATGAGTGCATCCACGGTGAGCGTAGGCAAATCCTTCGAATCCTCTATCACTGTTGCCTTGGTGTGCCAACTTGGTGATAAGGACCTCAGCACATTCCTTACTAAATCCTTATCTTGGAACTCTCTCCTGAGTGATTTCAACCCATTTGTGATCTCCATGAGACTTGCGAACATCTCGGAGATATTCTCTTCCTCTTTCATCTAGAACAGCTCGTAGTCACGGATCAACATGCTTGCCTTTGTCTCCTTCACTTCTATGGTTCCTTCATAAATCAACTTGAGTTTGTCCCACATCTCTTTAGAGCTGCAGCACATGGAGACACGAGCATATTCGTTAGGGTGAATAGCACACTAAATAATATTTAAAGTGTTAGAATTAACAGTGGCCTTCTTGACAGCATCATCATTCCAGTTCTCCTCATCAGCAGGTAAAGTGTATGGACCAGTTTTAATCACAGTCCCTATTTCATGACTTTGTGCTCGTAAGAAAATAGTCATCCTATTCTTCCAATAGGGGTAATTACTACCATCAAAGAATTGCCTCCAGCGTGGATGGATTTTTCCCGCGCACGATTTCATAAGCAGGCGATCAGTGGGCCCGCCCAGATTCTCTGGGCTCGAGCTCCATTGAGGTAGGGAGAAGAACCCCCATGCTCATCCCATCGTTCCCCGTGATTTGTAGGCCGCGGAGAGGCCAAGAGGGGCATTTTTGAGTCGGGAGGGTGAAATCCATATTTTTAGGGCTTGTGCGCCGATCCGTCAATTCGTCGAGTTTTTGACCGATCTAAGGGCTTAGATGCATGCTAGGGGTGTCAGGGGAGCATCCCCCTTATTTTCCCCATCATCCGTGGATGATCAGGGCGTGGAACGAGTTTTTGGGAATGTTCCCGCCGTCCCGTTCTTGGGTGGGTGTAGCGGTCCTTCCAGAGACCGCCACACTCACTGGCAGCCCAAGGTAGGCACGCCAGAGGCCTTGGCACCCCAAGGTGGGTGGGCCACAGGGTACTATTTTATCCGCAGGGCATCCGTCGGCCTGACGGCCGCACGATAACCCGCCAAAGCGTGTAACGCTCTATGGTCCGACCGTCAGAGGGGTGAGTTGACCGTTGAGTTTTGATCGTTGGGGTCATATGCTTTTAGCGGCCGTAGGTACGGGCGCTAGAGCGCTGTGGCGGCCTAAGATTGGGGCGCCAGAGATAACGTGATCTATCTTCTAGCGCACCTGGGTTGGTCCGCTAGAGGCTGTGGCGGCCTGAGGCAGGTGTGCCAGAGCTAGTGTGACCTTTTCTTCTAGCGCTCCTGGGTTGGACCGTTAGAGTCCTATGGCGGACTAGAGTTAGACCGCCAGAGCCTATGGCACTCCAATGTTGGACCGCGAGGGTCTGGGCTACACCGGGTGGTTTGCAGTCCCGTCTGCTTCGATCCGTGGTTTTCGTGAGTCAGTTCTTACCTCTGGTGACTCGTCCACTAGTCGTACCTTCCATGGCACGCGTGTGTCGGCCCACTGGGGGCACTGGTGTGGCATACCCGAGAGAGACGGTGAGTAGGCTGGTTACTGTAGGGCCCCCGCGTACCGCCGAGTCCGGACTGGTGGGAGAATTACTAGCTAGAGGACAGACCTAGGGCGTATGGTCTGAGTGTGCACACGAGGCTGAGGGTTCGGACCCGCGCTGCTAACCAGTTAGTCATGACATACGGCTACGCCAATAATTAATTGGGACCACTCCCGACCACTTAGTTGCGGGCTTTGCCCGTGCTTTACACGGCCACCCGGGGGCACTCCGACTACAAGACACACCACTTGGCACCAAACAATGAGACCAGGGCCTACCCCAAGATGCCTCCTTTTAACCTTCCAAGGTCAAAGGAAGACTAAATTAAGTCAACCATAGGCTTTGGAGGCCTGACATGCGTATATGGCTCACACACCTGTGTCAGGCACTTCCCCAAACACCTTGTGGGCGTATAAACTCTAGCCCTTTTACAACAAATCGTGGGTCAACCCACGGCTCCAGCATGCCAGCCAGGTCCTACAACAACTCTCCAGCAAGTCGGGGCCACCCCTGACCCTCAGACACGTGGCAATAAGTCGCTTATCATTAGCTCCCGGGCCAACCCGGGGCTACCCTGTCGACCCACCGTGCAACGCGGCACACACCATGAGGCCGGGCCCATGTACCCAAAGTGCCTCTTTTCAGCTCCCATGAGCTTACACCCTCAACCCAGGGTCAAATCTAAGGCCCACCAGTCACCTATTCGAGCTGTTTGACAACTTGGAGTGTGTCGGGTGTTTACCCAAACACCTTGCGAACGGCAACTATGACACGACAACAATAGGCCTCACAGGCCAATCCCAACATCCCAGAGCCCTTTGTCCTTCAAAGGACACCCTCGAACGACGAAAGGAGACCCCCGAGGGCCATCCCTCGGGACTGCAGTCGCCCGAGCAGGGAGTTCACCCCGGGCATGGCCGCGCCCGAAGGAGGGTGAACCCCCTTGGGGAGCGCACCCTCCTCCCAGCCCAGTGGTCCCATGGCCGTCTCCCAATCCCAATTGCTCAGTTCGTACGGTTTCTACAAGGTTGACCAGTGTACTGTGCGTGGAAGGATTCGACGACGACGACAAGTCACGCGTAGTCACACGGAGTCACACGTTGGGTCTACACACGCAGGCAATATCAATCCCAGTCTCCTCCAGCAGCCAGTATCCTTTTGTCCTCTTGCTCTTGGTCAAAGTAGGATTAAAATAGGAAAAAAATAATTTTTATAGAGTGGGGAACGCCCCCTCTCTCTCTCCCTTTGATCTGTCGGATTTTCTGTGGATTTTTCACATTTGGGTGGCTTTAACGGACCCCCATTGGTCCGTCATTTGACCATTGACCGGTCATTGACCGTTGACCAGTAAGGCGGTTAGCATAGCGGTGTATGGTAGATCCGTTATGGTCATATAATGCCCCAGATCTGGTGCGTTATATTATGTATTAAAACTGTGATTTTTTTGTTGATTCTTGGCATTTGGGTGACTTTAACGGACTCGGACCCATGCGTTATATCCTCATAGCCCACTAGCCTTGGTGCGTTATGTTCTGTGGTTTCTGATTTCAGCTCGGGTGAGTATAACGGGCCCTGGGAGGCGTGTTATACTCAGTATAACGCCCCATTCTTGGCGCGTTATGCCCTGCGTTTCTGGTTGCATTGCATTGTTTAGTTGAGTATAACGCACTTGCGTAGGTGCGTTGTACTGAACATAACGCCCCAGTGGTGGTGCGTTATGGTCTGCATGTCTATGTGCTTATTTTCACATAAGCGTTCGGGTAAGTTTAACGAGTGGAGGGAGATGCGTTATGTACCATATAACGCCCCTACCCTAATCCGTTATGTTAGGTAACGGTCCTAGCTTGGTCTATTATACCTTCTGGCACTCTAAAAAGAGTATGTTTAGTTCCTAATGCATTCAGTAGTACATATTCGCCATATTTAAATTATTTTATAAAACTATGACATTATTTTAGACCCCGATAGAGTAACATTCTCTTTCCTTGTGATGGAGCCACTAGTCGTAGCCCAGCGACCTGGAGTGTCGTCCCACCTGGGAAAGGTGGTGGGGTGTTTCCCATTGACGGTTCTTAAGCTAGTTACTGTGGGCCCCTGCTTATACCGTTGCATCCTGCGGGAGGGGAAAACTAGCTAGAGGCCTGACTCTGGGCATGAGTCAGTGTGTGCACACGTGGTCAGAGGCAGTAGGACTGACACTAACGAGTGTCACTCTGACTAGTTCTTGGTTCGGTACTGTTTACGCCTCTCGTTGGTTGTGTTTAGTTGACCTGCGAGTTGCTTGAGGCACAGTGTAAGCCGTCAGTGGACGCGTCTGGTCTCTCTCTTCTAGTGTGTCTCTTCTCTTTCCTATCACCGGGTTGGTAGAGCTTTCTTCTATTGGTGGGGTTCTGGGAAACTCACTACTCGTGGGCCCCCGAAGAGAACCAGGTGGATCGTCAATCTGGCCCAAAATGGGCCCAAAATCCACCTTTAGTCATACTATATGTCCCTTCAAGGGCACGCTTTACGTAGCCTTCAACGGCACACCAAGCGCCCCCTTTGGCGGCACACGCCCGAATAGCCCTTCGCCGGCACGCTCACCCGAACCTTCGCTGGCACGCCCTGTGCCCTCTTCAACGGCATGCCCTGGGCCTCTTTCAACGGCACACAATTAAGCTTTTCAATGGTACGCCAGCAAGGCCCCTTCAGCAGCACAGCCTCATTCTTCAGCGGCACGGCCTCCCCACGACCCGCCCGGCAGGGGAGATCTCACGCCATACCCTACGGAGATCCTTGGCGCGCAGTGAGCACGCTGAGGTGTCACCCCAAGAGGGAGCCATGCTGCCTATCCCCCTGTCAATGAGGACAAGGGGAAGTCAAATCCCCCTTAATGCCTCGCGTTCCCGCCTCCGTCAGGTGTGTTCGAAGACTCTCACCGTTGGGAGTATAAAAGGGCCTCTCCACCGGTGAACAAAAGAGACACAGACAGAGAGGCCACACATGATAGAGGGGCAGATATGCAGAGATATACAGAGGAGAAGAGAAGAAGAAGAAGGAGTTTTCCTCCTCTGACAGCCTTCGAGAGAAGAGAGTAAGATAGGGAGAGAGAGAGATCATGTAGCGGGGTGTTGGAGGGAGGCAGGAAGTAGTCGCCCCTGCTCGACCCCCACCTACCCCCATTCGTTTCTTTCTTTCTTTCTTCTGCTCCTTCTCACCGCCTGTATCCTCCCCTCCGGTGTTTTGAAATATACATGGCCGGTCATGGCCCTTGTCTTTTCATGAACAAAATTTCCTTTCTTGTGATTTTCTTCACCGTCTCTGATTGTTCGGGTTCCTCGAAGTGTTTCATGGCTTCCCTCACCCCTCCTCAGTGATCTCCCTTCTGCTGCAGCCCAAGCCTCCTCTGTACATTCGAAAACACTCCATCACATTTTGGCCCTTAGCCTACCTTCTCCAGCCCCCCAGTGGCACACCCAACCTCACCCTCAGCGACACACCCTCAGTCCACTCCCCAGCGACACACCCAGTTTTCCCCTCCAGCGATATATAAGCTACCATGTACACCATAAGCAAAGGGGCGTGTGTAGACACAAGTCACCTAGTCACCAAGTCTCATCTCCACCCTCTTGGTCATCTCTCCTCACTCCTAAGGCAGATGTCCCTAGGAGGCCTCATAGAGCTCTGCAAGGGCATGCAATAGATCATATCACCCATCAAGAAATCTAGGCCCTTTAGGTCATTGTTAAGGGTGCATCTCCTTCTACTCATTCTCCTTCTACTCATATTTGGGTGGCCCATCACCCGCCTCCCTCTCCTGTTCATATTCCCTTTCGGGTGGCCCATCACCCGCCTCCTTCTATTCCTCCTCTTTCAAGGCCTCAAGGCCATTTTATTCATGGTAACCCAGCATGATCGTGTCCTTCTTTAGGTCAGCCCGTTAATTCCCCTCCACGGCCTTCTCATGCAGCCCCTCCTTCAAGGAAATCATGCCAGCCCTCTATTTCTCAAGTCACACCCCTCCAATAGGTTCTTGTTGATAAAGTCACTTCGTTGGAGGAACAACTTAAGAGGGTTACGAGCCCACAACCCGCTCCTCCTCCTCCTTCTCCAGTCAATCCTTTTCACGCCATCCTGAACAACATCATGAAGATGGAAAAAGATTGGAAGGAGAGGAGAAACGACTACGACATCAACAGTTCCAGTGAGCAAGAGCTGACAGATCTCAATGATCAAGTGGACGCTGTCCACCCTCCACCTATTCACCCCATTCGTTCATATGGCCCTCCGCCTTCGCACCCATGTATACAAAATCCTCTACATTATATTTCACCACCCATGATGTGAAACCACTCCTTGGACCTAGCAAGCAAGCACGAACGAAATGAAGGACTCACTCGCGTAGCGCACACCCGGGTCCGTAGGTGGACTGGCGATGGGGGATGAGGGTCCGAGGTTGGACCTTGAGATTCCAAGGGTTTGGCTAGCTTGGGGCTGAACCCCTAAGGTTTTGGGATGCCCGATTCGACGGGTGGCCAGCACGCTGAGGGAGTGGGGTGTAGGGCCACTCTCACACCTTGCTCTGCGGTGGCACTCAATTTGGTGGATTCCAGACTGGGCACTCGCTCACCATCCGACGGACAATTGAAAGCAATAATAAGTCAGCAAAGATAATGCTATGAGGATGTGGCCGACTACATGATCGCCCGCAAGGCGGCCCGAGAGGGCAAATCGGCGCCACAGGCCAAGCTGCCTCCGGTGGCAAAAGATGACTTTAAGAAGACCCTGCGGGACCTCTGCTGCATCGGAACTGACCGCCTGGAGTTGATTAATTATCCATTGCCGGCAGAAGAAGAAGGCACCTCCGCAACCAGCTGGCGGGCTGAGAAGGACCCGATCTGCCCCTACCGCACATTCTTGAGGAGGGGGGAGCGGAAGCCGCAGAACTATAAAGACACCACCTGGTTCTATGTCCTTTTGCGAGTGCACGGGCTGACGGTTGAAGCTCGGCCGGTGATCATCCTGGGCAAGCGTCTATACGTCACCTACTATTATGCCGAAGGATGGGGAATGGACCACCTCAACTTATTTTGTCATCTGTCTGCCAAAAAACATGCGGACTTAGCCACCCTTGCCGATCGATGCCAGACGATCAGGGATGTGTGCTGGCTGGTCCGAGAGGCCGCCCGCTGCGACAAGGAGCCATCCCTCAGTTAGTGGCCAATATCACTGCGGCTCTACACCGGCCCACACTGTATTTGACATTTCTCTTCCTTTGTGTTCATGGCTGCCTCTTTCAGAGTGCTGGATGCTGATCAATTCTTCACTTTTCCCATCCTTTCTCTTCACAGACCATCCGGACAGCACACAGATGGCGACTTATCACAACCTCCTCTGACAGGCAGAGAAGCCGATGCATTTTGAGGCGGCGTCACTGGCCCCGACTTCAACTCCCTTGCCTCCGCCTGCAAAGAGGTCTCGGGCACGATCACCCGTGAAGAAGTCCCTAGACGAGGCAAAGGTTGCAGGGCGGTGGGAGGCTAAGCGTCGGAAGACGGAGGCCGCCAAGGCTGCAGAGACCGTTCCCCCATCACCTCTGATCCCGTCTTTCGAGGAATTCGAGGCCGGTCGGATTGAATCAAGCCAACCCACGAGTGAGACTCCTCTGTCAAGAGCGTCTTCAAGGTGGAGTTTTATTTCTGTGTCGGAACGGGTTGCTTACACCTGGATGTCTTTGCTTTTTTGTCCATCAGCTAGGGAGGAACCGATGCCCTCGCCGACCCCCGACGTAGGTGAGGCCTGGGTCGGGTCGGAGCAGCACCTAGACACGACTCTAGATGGTGAAAAGGGGTAAAATGTAAAGTTAGAATGCAGACTCGACTACAAACCTATAATCAACCCATATCCGGTACGTGTCAGAGGTAGAAACCTTACGCAAGGGGCTACATTCCAAATAGGCGTAACCTATCTTTCCGGTAACGTCTTTTGATATACCGGCTACTGGGATGAAATGCAAACCAAGTCACTTTTTTTTCTAACAATGACTGCCCTAGACTCAACTTATCTCTGATACCAATTTGATGCGGGACGGACAGTAGACTCGACACCGATTTAATGCAAATATGGGACTCTAAGCAAGCACGCGACTCGTCCCTAGCGAGGGAAACGTGCGGACGTGCGCGGTTTGAGAAACTGGCAGTGAGATAGGGTGGTCAACTCTCTTTCGTGCCTGGATCAGGTCATGGAACGGGTTTCGCTCTCTCGCACGCAGCGGCGAATAAGTTTGAACGAGCTAATATCCTAACACTCATGCAGCGGCATAAAGTAATATACGAAGTAAGCAAATGCCGAGTGAGGGAGCGGGAACGATAACTCCACGCTACCAGGCATGGGAAAGATGACCCCAGCCAAGAACGGTGACTCCTAGTACAGTAAATGTTAATAATTACAGAAGTGATTTTAAGGCCCACTCCATGCAGGGAGGTAAAAGACCACAACAGTGACCCGGGAGCATCGATCCTGGGTTGACGGGCAGCACGTTGGAGAGGTTCCGGGCGGTTGAGAGCAGCAATCCCGGATCTGAAATCTGCAGGTTGGCAGGACAGTGAACAATAGCCTCCAAAGGGACGTCATCATCCTGGGGTCTTCTGAAGGCGACGCTTGGCTGGGATGATTTGCGGGACGTCCCTGGTTAACTCCCAGATGTGGCGGCCGCTGAATCTTAGCTGTGATAATTATTTGGGAATTATCTCCCAACACCTTCTCGCAGCCCTGTCTCAGGACAGATCTGCGCACTCCCACGATGAGAATTTTAGTAGACAGATATGGAGGCGGATTGGACTGAAACTGAAGTCGTTGGAAAGTACACTCCCAGGGATACAACATATAAGTTTTACATAGCCATACAGCAATAGGATGAGAAATGAAAGACTCTGCAAACTCCGTGATTTTTAAATCCAAAAATGATAATAATCAGATACAAATATCTCAAGAAATAGCGCTCCGCATAGGGGCGTCAATTAAGCAAATAGCGACCAGTGATAGGTCGTTAATCAACCTCAATCAGATGATAAATAATAAAACATGACTATCCAGAGGAAACAACGCCTTCCAAAGAGGCGTTACTCAAATGAATCATGACCCTGATCAAGTCGTTAATTAACTTTAACTCCAGCAATAACAATAGTCCGATGTGAGCGTTCTGAGAAACAACGCCCTGCGAAGGGGCGTCAATCTAATGAATAACGACCAGATGCCGGTCGTCAATTCAACAAGCTTTAATATGAATGATACCCCCCTTTTAGCACATATTTATGCGTCTTATGTATTTGGTGTGTTGGCAGGGTTTGATGAGGACTAGGATTTCGTGGATTCAGGTCCTGTCAGCATACTTCGGGTTGCCAGATTTCCAGAGAGCTCGGGTAGATGCCATGGGATTCGGCCCCTTCCTTAGTATAGAGCCTGTCCGCCCCGACCTGCCCCTCATCCAGGTGCTGAGAGAGAGATGGGATAGGACTAGCTGGGCGTTTCTGATGCCATGGGGGCACATGGTTTCGAGTTTAGAGGATGTTGCTAGGATTACGGGGTTGAGGGTGGATGGTGAGGCAGTGAGCGGAGTCACCATACCCGATTATGGTGGGCTAGCGCAGCGCTTGCTGGGACTGGAGACCATGGCGGAGGGGGAGTGCAGGACCATCTACCATACCGACCTGACCATAGCCATGGGCTTAGGCGACTGTAGGCAGAGGTCGAGGGAGACTCTGTTTCAGCTGTCGCAGAGATTGACCGAGAGAGCCAGCGCCACTTACTGCCAGGACCCGACCCAAAGAGAGTGGGTAGATATTGACTTGAGGAGATTTCTATTCCTGATGCTGGGAAGGTTGATGTTGGGGACAAAAAGTGACATCATCAACTGCCGATTCTTGAGCGTACTCGAGGATCTAGAGGGAGTTGGACGATACGCCTGGGGAGCCGCCCTGCTGGCTCATTTGATAGCCGATCTGTCCACTGGGACAGGTCGAGAGATGACTGTCAGCAGCTTCTCACCTTTTCTTCAGGTATGCATGACTTTCTAAATGATCACAAATACAAATTACTTAAATGATGTATGTAACTAATGCAAACTAATAAATGCAGGTTTGGAGCCATCTGTATATTCCGATGGGGCGAGTTGATCCCCGACCGGGGAATGATACTGCATTTCCTTTAGTACGGCGGTGGCTATCGTTCGTGAGTGGAGCGCCGCACTCTTACGAGTTGCGTGTACTCCGGCGGGAGTTCCGAGATTATCCCGCCTCACTGGTACGTAATCCTTCCTTATGTATGAATGATATGCATGTGTATATGATGTGGCGATTGACTAATGACTATTGATGACATGAATGCGAATGCAGGTGGTGTGGAGACCCTACCAGGGCATGACTGAGGAGGGTCAGCCCTGGGTGACAGCAGGCTGACCTTGTTTTGGGCGTGAGCTTTGGGTTCACTGCCTAAACGAGATCGAGCCACTATGCCTAAGCCTAGCGATGAGGACCCTCGGCCTCCACCAGGAGTGGGTCGAGGTTGCAGAGCCACGCGGGATCAGGCGGAAGACTCGTGGAAGGATGAAGGCCACCGACTGGAGGATCCGGTTCACGGACCAGTATGCGAACTGGCAACATGGCGGGACTAGAGTCACCTCCCAGGCGGCGGACAGCTCTGAGTACCTTCGGTGCTATTGGGAGGTTTACGCCGACCGACCCCAGATGCAGGTCATAGGGGTGAGTAAATGGAATGCATTTCTTTTCCTATATGATGTTATGCTTATTATGTAACTAATCATGTGATGAATGCAAGATGCGCGGGACTTGGTGGCGATGGACATACAGGTCCATCTTCACAGCCTAGAGGCCCAACTAGCAGCCACACGGGCTGACCTAGAGACCTTGGTGAGTGGTTTATATGCATATGCAAATGATTCCTTGAATTATTGATGATTAGCCACTGATGATCATTTCTTTCTAGATGCAGTGTGCCCAGCAGGGAGCAGCAGGGAGAGGGATTGGTGGTGCTTCCAGCTCGAGGGGGCCGAGCACTGGGACTGGCGTATTAGAGGAGCAGCTTGCAGGGGCAGTTGCTTGAGCAGAGGAGGCGGAGCGCGATCTTGCCACTCGAGTAAGTCAAATTCAATTATGACATTATGTGTTCTTAAAATCTTATGTCTTTCTTTCTTTACCTTGTTCATACTGAGGAGCTACGGGAGGTGTTCTCCTGTATTGCGAGGGAACGTCGTGACTGCAGTGCGCTGGTGAGTTTTTGCTTGGTGAACAATATTCATGCATTTTTCCCTTTTCAAAAATTAATGATATGATATGATGTGATGCAGGCAATAGAACTGACTGAGGCAAGGAAGCAGACAGCACTGGCACGTTTCGAGGTTACCTCCCGCGATCAGTGGGTTGCCGAGCTCGAGCAGGCGCGGGGTCAGCAGGAGGAGCTGCCCACAGAGGTGGCTGAGCTGAGGATGCTCCTCGAGATGGAGCGGAGGGAGCGCACCAGAGATAGAGGCGAGCTTGCAGATCTGAGAGTGCAGCTCGGCGCAACACAAGAGTGACTTCGGATTACAGAGGAGTGCCTTCAGTGAGGCAGGGAGTGGGCACGAGTTGCGGGACACTCGAGTGCTTTTGCGAGCGCTTCTTATATGACTGGTTCCTCGATTCGCCCAAGGGAGGATGCAGAGCAGCGGGCTCGAGCCCCATCAGCTTCCCGGGGGTCCAAGCCCCCTCCACAGACGTGCCCTCAGGAGGAGGGTGAGGCAAAGAGCAGGAGAGAGGAAGGTGGAGGCGAGAGCTAGAGAGAGAGAGATTTGTACTCCTCCACCTTCACACTTTGTACTCATTTGATATATATATATGAGATTTTTTGTTACCTGAGCTTGAGCACTTGTGTACTTGTCCTCGTTCTTCTTCCTTTTCTTTTCCCTTGTACCTGTGATTCACACTTGAAATAAACAGATTAATTCATCCGTTCGACTTGGCCCCTTGCCCAATAACTAAGAGGTTTATCACTTATTTTAACCTTCATAACGGGTCAAGGGGCCAAGCCTTGTTTAATAAAGGCAAACGACGTAAAATAGAAAAATACAATCATGCAAACAAGCTAATGCAAACTGAAAATAAATAAAATGCTCATGTGAGATGCAGTCAGACAATATAAGAAACACATTTTTTTTCTTTATTTTTTATTTTTTTTGTTATTTTCTACAAAATGATGACTTACTGATGGTCGTTATTTAACGAATTGACGCCTAAGCGGTGTTGCTATCATCAAAACGTTCTAATGTGTTGCTATCATCAAAATGTTACATCATCAAAGCACAAGGGGCTCAACAATCAAGAAGGGTAGAGGTTCGACTGTCGAGTGAGACCCGGCAGTCCCATGGTCAACAAAAGAGTACTACCTTGAGATTTGAGGCATTGTTGGCCAGGTGTGTGGCCTTGGTTGTCATGTGTTGGCAGCCGTGTCATGCCAGTTTTGAGAATTGAGAGGCGCGGAGGTAAGAGTCCTCGGATGTGTGTGGCTGTGTACCAGTCCTTTTCACGAATCGTGTCGCATGGCCTGACGAAGAAGTAGATCGTGATTGGTAATTGAGGGCAGGTTATGGCCATTCAGACTAGTTGTGGCGCGAGTGTTGATAGCACGTAGAACGAGAGCTAGAAGGGGGGATGAATAGATCACATCCAATTCCAAATAATTTGAAAAATAAGAGATGTAATCTCAGTCGCAGTAAGGAGATTTTACTAGTCTGGCCACGGAGCAGACAGATGGACAGAAGCTTAACGAGAGAGAGTTATGATGAAATAGTAATCGAATAGCTGACGAGCTAGAACCAAAATGTATGAACAGCCAAATAAACCACACAGATAGGAGACAGAGTTTTTAAGGTGCTTCAATTGCGATCTGCAATCTACGTCCACCCCTTACTCCGCAGGAGTAAGGTTTCCTTGCACTAAGGAATTAAGAACCATATACTCAGTCTGCTAACATCTATTGCCTTACAGCTTGTCTCGAGGGAGACAAATCCCTCAACACTGATCCTGGAATCCATAGGATCTAAACCCTGACCTTGCCGCAGCAAGATCAAAACTAGAGGACTAGTCCTCCCTTCCTCCAAACCGGAGGGTAAACTAGAGATAAATCTCCCTTCTTTTGCTACAGCAAAAGGGACATGAGCAGCAGCCCACTGCTCCCCAGAACCAAGAGGATTAGATCCTCCCTTCCTCTGATTCCACAGAGGGAAGCCCGTGAGAGATGCCTAGTCACTCACAATCAGAGAGACAGTCTCCCTTCTCCTGTTTGCACAGGAGCAACACAGAACTTGAAACAGAGTATCGGAAAGCTCACTAAGCAAGTGAAGAGAATAACCAAACAGGCAAAAATAGAAAGGAACTTCAGATCTGGAACCCACGAGCTCACACATTGGGCGTGTGGAGAACTCATTCCCGCCGAGAGATTCTAGAAGGCTCTCAGTCACATGTCAGATTCTGAGCACTGTAGCATTCCACGTGGCAGCTCTTTTTCACGGATGGTCCACCTTGGATCATGTGCCCATTCTCAGTTCGAGCTCATGTGCATCTTTAGTCCTACCCATCAGGTGTTTGATCATGGACCTTATCTGTCATTGAAGAGAACAAACATAACTATCAGTGTTATCAACTAGGAGAGTAGATTTTGCACAGACCTTAAAGCTTAGACAATGTGAACATGCACAGACTTTAGTGTTCAATCCGAAACATGCACAGACCTGATTTTCCATCTAACAAGGAAATGCACGGACTCTGGTATGCAATCTTTAGAAATGTGCACAGACCTGATTTTCCATCTAACAAGGAAATGGACGGACTCTGGTATGCAATCTTCAGAAATGTGCACAGACCTTATTCATGCATAGACTATATGTGACGCTGAACCGATTTATGCACAGACGTTACCTACGTGTAGCAATACAATATGCACAGACCTTATGCCAGCCCACAGTAAAAATAGCACAAACTGTGTATATGATTTAGACAAAATAAGCACCGACCTTAGAAAGTCAAATGCACACGGTACAACAAGCACCGACCTATTATGCAAGGCTTGAAATGAGCTCAGACCTGATATATGCTAAGGATTGAAACATGCATAGACTTGGATTGACATTATGCACAACTATGCATGGACCTCATAATCAACCTAAGCAAACTAGCACAGACCTTACATATGAACCAGAGTGAACATGTTATGCACAAACCTTGTCTAAGGTGGCTAGCATGAAGTGCACGGACCTTGTATGTAGTTAAGAAAATTGTGCACAGACTTTGAATGTTGAAGAGCAAAATGTGCATGTACTTGTCTAGCCTTAGTGCAAGTGTGCACAGACAAGCAGCAAGACATGCACGGACTATACGTGCGGTTGTCACATGAGATTGCACAGACCGATAAGACTCTAAACAAAGATATGCACGGGCCTAGCCTCTCAAAGGCTGAGATGTGCACGGACTCAGAATTTGAGAAATGCACGGACCTAGCCTCTCAAAGGCTGCATCATCTTCCAAGCCGAACGATGATATCTGGGCGGCAGTTGATGGTCGGGTAGAATTCCAACTTCTTGATACATCATCACTTAGTTTGCAGTCATCAAGTGATCTGGTGTGGCAGTATCTGGAGACATTGCGGTAGACTGTAATAGCCCACCCGAATCTGACTTATGAGCAGCTGAGGGGTCTGGTAGAGCACCTTTCCTACACATTACTGGCTTTCGGCTGCCCCATGGAGGACTAGATGTTGTGAGTGATCCTGCTTTTGAAATATGTGAATAGATGGGAGTTCCTTGGCCAGGGTGTGACTGATCAGTTGACGGCCATAAAGCTCGAGCGGGCGGAGTGCCGAACCACTCTTGCATCTTTGAGAGGAACTTCCCAGCAGATGTGGGATGCTGGTAATGTCTCTTCCCAGTGCCAGACTTCCTTGACGGACAGGATAGTTGAGCTTCGCGCTGAACTCTTCCAGGCTGAAACAGAGCTGGAACTGGCCAAGCAGTAGGAAGTCCAAAGCATAGAAGAGGCAGAGTTGGCTGAGGGACAGGCCACCTCCCTCGAGGAGAAGTTGACGCAGTTGGAAGCTGTAGAGTCTCGCTTATAAGAGCTCATCTGTCACCCCTCCTTGGGGATCTTGAAATTCGAGAACATCTTTTGATGCCCATCACAGTAGTTTTTTTGTTTTCTTCTCTTTTTCGTGAACGTCCATGTATCCTGAGGGATGCCCCGAATACTATGTATTTTGCTCTTTGCACGCAAATGAAATGCCTTTATTAACTGCTTAGTTCATTTGCCACTGAATCATGGCTCCATTCTCTTTCTTCTTTTAGCTAGTTTGTTTAGCCCGAATACACGAGTTGCTAAAGCAGGAGAGTGCTCACGCCTTCAGCGAAGGTATGAGGAGTTCGCTCCACCACGGCGCAACTGCTCCCAGGGCCTAACTTTAGCTAGAATTGGCTAAATGCCTAGGGGTAAAGGTGTAGTGACCGCTAGGGCCAAAGGGTAAAGTCAGATAGTCCATTTGCAGACCTCATTGATGGTGATGAGGTTTATAGGTGACATTCTTGTTGGTGAGTTTGAAAGCTGAAGACAAGGAATATGTTGATTCCTTGACAGAGGTGAAAGGCCCGAGTTAGGGATGCTCCTTCCAGGACCAGACCGGGCCCTTACGATGCATTGGTATTGATTTGGTGGATCCAAGATCCCAAGTAATATCTAGACATTCATTGGAATCGACCATGAATTTCAAGGTCAAGCTTATCTTCTAGGATCAAGTGAACTTTCAATAATTGAATGGGAAGCCATAAGATCATGTCTTGTAAAAGACAGGAATACAATCAGGGTTTGATTGCAACACAAGTCATCCATGGCCTGGCTACCGAGGCACACAAGAACACCCAGAAAACACACTTCTAGATGCATTGCGGTCATACATGGGCCACAACAAGGCCAAAAATGGTCTGTCATGGACCGCAATAGTCGATACTGGGCTAGAGGGACAAAGCCCAGTGTCAAAGGATGAAAACGGTCCTCATTAGGCTGTAAGAAGACAAGGATGGTCCTAGATGGGCCGTTTCCAAGAAAAAGACGGTCCATGATGGGCCGTTTAGAACAAAAAGGTTCCTGGGCCACAACGAAAAGAAAAAATGGTCTCTATTAGGCCACCCCATTACACAGATGGTCCTCAAAAGCCCGTTTAGAATATAAAGATAGTCCAGTGATAACCGCAACTAATTTGGGCCCAGCAAGACTAAAGTAGTAGAGTTAATGGGCTCCCAACCCGCTTGAGACATGATGGAACCGAACCAAGGTCCAGCCCACACCTCTCAAGTTGAGTTAGAGGCTATAGGTCGACTGGAATTCAAGGAAAATCGACCAGGAGAACTTGGCACTTAGCCAGTTAAATGCGCTCACAACAGAGCCGCTTCAAGGTCCAGACAGTCGCACCTGGGCCACAACCTGATGGAAGCGGTCCCAGAAGGGCCACAATTAATAGGATAGTCCCGATTTCAGGCTGTAAAATCATGCGATCCGATCGAGTCAATAGGTGTAGGAATTGGGGGTACAACCCGCCCGATGTCCTAGTGGGAATCTCAGGCTCGCGGGGACTTACGGAGGTCTCATAATAGAGGTCTTAGTCCGACGGAAGGAGTATCCGGCAGAGAGTCCCAACCATTACAAGGAATAGAGGCTAGTAAAATATCGAGAAACAAGTGTAATGGTCAGTCAATCCTACCGGAGTAGAATGACTATCAAACACCCTATTAACATGGTTAATTACTTTAAGAGTAAAAATTCCCCCAATTCATGAGAAATAACAAGTTGTTGTATTTCTCTCAAGTACCTTATTTTAATTGCCAATGGCACATCGCGTAGATTGGGACGGCATGTAGTAGACAGTGGCTGGCCTTACCCAAGCACTTCAAACTATGGCTCAGGCAGGCGCAGGAGCCAGAGTTGGCAGGTTACATCAAAACTTTTGAAGTCTCAACCCTCTGCGTTTCTATGGATCTTCTAATCCAGATGAGGCAGAGAACTGGATCGATGAGATGAACCGAATCTTTGACGTCATTCAATGCACCGATCAGGAGAAGGTGCATTTGGCTACTTTTCAATTGAATAAGGATGCCTGTACATGGTGGAAGTCAGTTCCGACACCTCTAGTCGATGCACCATACACATGGGAAGGGTTCCTTACGTTGTTCCGTGCTAAGTATTTTTCAGAGCATGTCAAAGAGAGGAAGGCTATGGAATTTGTGTCCCTTTGTCAAGGGATGATGTCAGTGGCAGAATATGAGTTGTAATTTTTCAGGTTAGCACCATCTGCACCACATCTTATTAGTACCGATTTACTAAAGGTCAATCGATTCATGGACGGGTTACAGCCTGGTTACATTCAACAACTGGGGACCCAGAACATCCGTACGTGTGAGGAGATGGTCCAACCGACCTATTTGTGTAAAAGGACCTTAGAGAAGGTCGAGAAAATGAAAGGAAAAGGAGAAGAATCTAGTCGGCGATCTGATCGGCGATTCAGGAAGGAGAAGTTTAGTATTATGGAACCTTACAAGAGCCGTGATAACAAGAAATGATCTAGGAGTGGGAACGATGGAAGTTCCCAGAAGTATAAGAAAGTTAAAGAAGAGGAGAAGCAGGTCATGGCGGCCTGCACGTTCTGCGAAAAATTTGGCCATTCAGCGGAAGAATGCTGGAAGTGCCTCGACGCTTGTTTACACTGTGGAAGCAGGGAGCATCGCATACCAGATTGTCCCCTTATGAAAGAACAAGCAGCTGGAGGAGGACGCAGGAGGCAAGCTCACCTCAATGTAGTTTTAGAAGAAGAAGAAGAAGCGCCCAGGGATGGTGGGCTCATGGAAGGTACACTTCAAATTTACTCTCGTCCTGCATTTGGAGATACAAAAACTATCACCGCGCCCGAGACGAAGTCTGTGAGGCCGCCGGCCCTTTTAATTGTCCGGGAAGCACCGTCAAAATACAACTCCCAATGAGGGAGGTCAAGCTTGAGGATGCCCGGCTCCATCTGTGGTGGGACGTTTTCAGAATGCTCCCCAGCTTCTTGAGAAGGTACCAGCACCTCTTCATCGGGCAGCTCGATGTTGAGTGACGAATCTTCTGGCACAGGGTGTGCAGCTAAGAACTCCGCCATTCCTTACCCCTTGATCGCCTTGCATGGGACAAAGGTGATGTCGAACTCCATGAGGATAAGCGCCCACTTGCCGAGCCTACCGGAGAGGACGGGCTGACTGAGCAGAAATTTTAGTGGATCACATTTTGAGATGAGCTACACTCGGTGAGCTAGAAGGTAGTGCCTTAGCTTCTTGACAGCGAATACCAAAGCTAGGCACACCTTTTCCATAGGCGGGTACCGATGCTCAAGCCCGATCAATTTCCAGCTGAGGTAGCACAAAATAGCTGCTCCTTGCCCTCTTCATTGATCTAGGCTAACAGCGCCCCCAAGGAAGCATCCATGGCCGCAATATAGAGGATAAGGGGTTTCCCTCTGACAAGTGCCCCTAAGACAGGAGAAGTCAGCAGGTACTCCTTGATTTGCTCGAAGACCTTCTAACAGTCTTCGTCCCATACGAAGGGTGCTCATTTCTTCATCAATTTGCCGAAAGGTAGGTATCTTCCTGAGAGGTTAAAAATGAACTGCCTAATATAGGCGAGTCTTCCTTGCAGAGATCTGAGCTCTGTCAAGTTCTTGGGCGGCGGCAGTCCTCTTATGGCCTTGATTTTATCAGGGTCAATTTCTATGCCTCGATACCTGACAATGAAGCCAAGGAATTTGCCGCTGGAGACGCCGAAGGCACACTTCATGGGATTCATTTTGAGCGGATACTGTCGAAGCCTTTCGAAGACTCGACGCAAATCGGCCAAATGATCTTCCCACCTTTTTGTCTTGACGACAAAGTCATCGACGTAGCATTCGACGAGGTCATGAAGCATTTCGTCGAAGATCTTGGTCATTGCCCTTTGGTAGGTTGCGCCGACATTCTTCAGACCAAACGGCATCCTTTTGTAGTTTCCTATTAGCCTAAAAAGGATCACCAACAGTCCCAAACAAGCCAACCCAAATCCAAATCCAAGCCTACACATCCCAGTGGAAGGAATGGGTTGAATGCTAAAGTAGGTCAGGACTATCCTCAGGAGAGGTCGACGGTCAAACATCGTGCAACACCCTACAAATAATTCTACGGGTCAACACTTTTACCACAGGAGGTCGACACCTCCTTCATCCAGAGACTGCTATATGCAACCAGATCAGTGGATAGGTCGACACTTCACTTCCTACAGGTCGACACCTTCATGGTACAGGGGTAGCTATGCTTTCTATGATCATAGGTTCTATCAACCTCAACGACCTAGGTATTATGACACCTTCAACCCTTCTAGATCAAGAACATGGAATAGAAAATCCAACATCCAATCCACTTCCACCACTTCTAAAACCTATAAAACCTAAGAAGTCACAAGAAGGATAAGAAATGTGAATGACGAAAAGAAAAGCTAGAACTTACAGCAAAACAAGAAAAATAATGATGTCGAGAAAGTCTGAATTTCTAAATCTGTGCTATCCTGCTTTACAGAGATGAAGTTACTGGGACCCAATTACTTCTGGGTTCCAAATGTTATCACTTAACTCTTTGTGCAGGAGTGTCTTGCAGCCGTGCACAATCGTTGGTATCTTGACAATGCCTGTTCAAGACACATGACTGGAGATAGAACAAAATTCTGTCTCCTTGTGGAAAAAGAAGCTGGACATGTAATGTTGGAGGGAACAACAAAGGCAAGATAATTGGTACAGGTAAAGTAGGTAAGACTCCCTCCAACTCAATTGAAAATGTACTGCTCGTTGATGGTCTGGAGTATAATCTACTAAGCATTAGTCAATTGTGTGATAAGGGTCATACAATAGTTTTTGACTCTAATGAATGTAGGATCTTGCAACCTAATTCAAAAGAAATTAATTTCTCTGGGAAAAGAGTCAACAATGTGTACATGATTGATTTAGATGACCCTGCTTACGTAACTCTCTGTCTTACTGCACCTAAATCTGATTTAGCATACTTGTGGCATCGTAGACTAGGTCATGCTAGCTACAATACCCTTCATAACCATGTCCAATCCCTATCCTCAACTTTCTTCTTTGTGCCATCAGCAATACTAAGCTAGCAAAGATAATGCTACCAGCAGAGGAGAGTGATCAGGAGCTCACCTGATCGGCGTGAAGATGCCGATCCCAGCTGGAGACGAGGGTGAGCGGGGAGTGTGGGTTCCCCGCACAGTGCGCCGATGTGGCTTCCCCTATTCAGATTTATACAAGCACTACTCCCCACACTTGGGGGTTAGACTAGGGGAGGGGAAATTAAGGATTACATCAAAACTACCTCCGCACAGGGAGGGGTGCTAAGCCGGCTAGGCGGGGAGGGGAGATGAGCTAAGTCGGGGCCGGAAGGGCACTCCTCTGGTTCTATCCAGGTCTGGGACTACAAGATAGTGAGTCGTTGTAGTCACTGCTGTGCACTCCCCTGAGCTCAGAAATTGCCAAAACTGGTGCCGAATCATCTCTGACAGACCCTGGAACGCTGGAGAATTTTTTTGGATGGACCCGTCATCTCCACCGGTTGGGGTGGTTCCTGGAACAGGCTCTCTGCGCTCTGGCTCAGGCTGATCCCAGGGTGTAGCAGAAGGTGGTTGTAGCCGCCACGGTCGCTCCCGAAGTCCAATTGTGGCGGGACCAAGTCGAGGATGACCGTGGATGAGTCTTCTTAGAGCATCAATCAGGAAGAATAGGAGACGATGTCAGGGCAGAGAGAAGGAGCTCGTTGAGTGAAGGGGTGTCAGTTCAGGTCCTAAGTGACCTATTCTGCACACCTAGGGAAGAAAATTCGGGAAATGCTCCTCCGGATGCCAAACGGGATGCCAATTTTTGCTGATGGATGTAGACTGGTAGTAGAAACTCTCGGCTGAGCGGCGCCTCTAGAAGCCATGGGATGTGGCCGTGGGAGCTCTAGGAAATTGCCTCAGGTCACTAGCCAGGCCTGATCTACACAGTCCGAGGAGAACGAGTCCTCCGGGCAGCAGGGATGTCGGATGCCGGAGATACCACCACAGCTGCGAAGCTTTCTCGATGATCTTTCTGTTGATATATGGTATGCCTTCATATGATGCCGAATGACTCTGGGACAGGATCTGCAACTCGGGCCTTTACTGCTGCCTGCAAACTAGACAGGGTATAGTGGTGGAAGGGGGTGATAGTGGGGAGATGAGGAGAGGGGAATGGGGTGGGAATGGTTTGTGTAACGTCTTGGACCCTTTCGGATCCTTGTTTTCAGGTCTCGAATTTATTTTCTCGGAGCGTTTGGCTCTGTCGTGTCTGGAATTTCATTTCGGACATCTTTCGTGTTCGGATCGGTGTGATCCGGGGTCATTTCGGGAGCTCGGAGGTGTTCCGTGACTTTTCCCGCGTGTTTTTCCGATTTTCGACCCAGATTCTGGCAATCCTTCGGCACGCCGTTGCGGGCGAATGTGGTCGTTCACCCGGGCGTGAGTGGTACTGTTGCGATCGGTGCGTTCCGAGGATCGCGAAAACGTGATTTTCTATTTTTTGATATTTTTGTGAATTTCAAGATTTTCTATAAATATCAACCTATTTTCCTTTTTTCATTTCATTCTCCTTCTTCCTCCTTCTTCCTTCTCCCCACGTGACCGCGCCCTCTCCCCCTCTCTCTCGTTCCATCGCACGGTGAGCTCCCTCCGGCTGCAGACGGCGTGGGGCGACGGCGTGGCGATGACGGCGACGGCAAGACAGTCGTGGCGGCGTAAAGATCGTGGGATTTCGTGGAGGAACGAGGGTTTTTAAAAGCTTCCATCGCGATTTCATCGTCGATTCGGCAGAGCATTCACTCCATTGAGGTAGGGTGACGTTCTCTAACTCCCCGCGGTTCATTTCCGTGGTTTGTAGCCCGTCGTGAGGCCGAGAGGGGCGTTTTTGAGCGGGTTAGGGTAAATCCATGATTTGGGGAGTGATCGTCCGATCTAGTGATTCGTCACATTTTTGGCCGATCCGAGGCCATAGATGCATGCTAGGGATTCCAGGGGAGTTTCCCCCTTGATTTCCCCCTCTCCGATGGAGGTACGGGGGAGTGGTTGTGATTTTTGGATCATGTTCGCCTTTTCATCGTCGGACCATCATAGCGGTCGTACCAGAGACTGCTATGCTTATAACGCGCCTAGGCAGGTGCGTTATGTTTCGTGTATTTCGTGTCTGGATTTGAGGGCATAACGGTCGCACGACTGACCGCTATGTCAGGCATAACGCCCCAGGGCTGGTGCGTTATGGTTTCCGACCGTTGGATTTGACCGTTGGTTGTGACCGTTGGGGGCCCGGTCACATAACGCGCCTGGGCAGGCCCGTTATGTACTTTAACGCCCCAGGGAAGGTGCGTTATGCTCAACGCCCTTGCCCTCCACTTAACGCGCCAGAGTTGATCCGTTAAGGTCCATAACGCCCCTTGAGGGGAGTCAGTATGTCAGCATGCATGCCGTGTGTGTTAATTTGGTTATAACGGTCATAATGACTCCTAGTGTTGGCATCATAAAAAAAAGGAAGATTGTTGTGTCCCTGTGATTTTGATGATGTCAAACACTATGACTCAGTCTGCATGTGCATAGGATTGATTCATGTTTTGGAGTTGTAAGTCATGTGCATCTGATCCTATCATGATCCTACCATATGTAGAAGTTTGTGTTTGAATGCTGAACTGAACATGTTCTAAAGGATCCTAAAGCTAAGCCAATTCAACAGAGCTCATTATTGCAGTGCAACAATGGAAGTGGCACAAGCAGTTCAGTAGAAGCCAGCAATTCAAAAGTTAGCTTTAAGTCAAGATTGGTCGACCGATGCATTTAGTTTGGTCAACTGAGATGTCCTGCTATAGTTCTAGTGTAAGGGTGTAAAAGGGCTCTTACAGGTCACAAATACCCATTAAGGGTGACAAATAGATGGATACTGGAACTAAATAGCTCAGTACATTAAAGAATGGGCAAAGTGGAAGATTTCATGTTGATGGAGTCGACGCCAAACTCTGCTGGAGTCAACGCCACAACCTCTTGCACTCAAGATGAATAAGGTTGTCAAATATATGTGTAGTGGTGACAAATATGAAATAGTGGTGACAAATAGATCGTTATAGGTGCAAAATAGCTCAGCATAGTTGAAGAGCTAATAAGTTGGAGCAGAGTCGATGCTAACATGGGTGACGTTGATGCAGCCAAGTAAAACCTCAAGCAAAAGGCTTCAAATACTTCAAGGCTGTCAAAGGAAGAGTTTGATGCAGGATGAGTATGAGACTCGATATGTGGACACGATCCTATGACCTAAACGAAATGACGCGACACACTAGATGATGCGACCAGTAACTATACAACCAAGTCATCACCTAACGTGGTTCCCGAAGGGAAAAAGATGCCCCACAACAAGAAGCACTCACTCACGGTCATCCCCGACGAGGGAAATAGGTCGATCTGTACGGTTGAGAAATCGGCGTTGAGTCTTGGGTGGTCGGCTCACTCTCGTGCTCAGGACGAGTCACGGGACGGGTTTCACACTCACAACTCACAACGGCGATTGAAACAGCAAGCTAGGCATCCTATCACACTCACTAGTAGCGGCGTCAAGAACTATACTAGATAAGTAATTAACTAGCTAAAGAGGGGTGCGGGTGTACCTCCACGCGCCGGGCGTGGGGAAGATGATCCCGGTCGAACCCGTACTCCCGGTACATCAAATAACAATTACTATAGAAGTGTTGATTTCTGTCCACTCCACGCAGGGAGGTAAAGGGCTACACACAGAATCCGGGAGTGACGCGATCGGGTTGACGGGCAGCACTCGGGGCCGCTTTGACAAGGCATGCACGTGTCCTCGTGGGGCCCACGTCCTGGCTGGCGGTCCGGGGAAGCCGGAAGGTTGCTGCAGCGTCGGGGCTTCCTGGTGGGGTGGTCCCGGGGCGGTGGCGGGCTGCTCGGCTCCACGGGAGGCGAGGCGGTCGCTCCGGGGATGGTCGCCGGGTGCCGTCCACGAACCAGATCTGCTGTCCAGCAGCGCGCGACCGGGCGAAAAATGTTGCTGCGACCAGCGCCGATGTCGGATCGACGCGAGACCAGTGGCGTTGGAAAGCCCTTTCGAAATACTTCGTCCCCAGATGGGAGGAAGAATTTTGAATCTTCAGAGCTGGCCGTGGCAGATTTTTGAATTTGCTGTTTCACTGGATGGGGGTTGTCAGGACAGAAAGTGGAGTTTCCTGAGAACGGGGGTTGACCGGGTGGTTCATGGCGGATCTGGGTGGGGGTGTCTTCATGAAAGTTTTAGCTCTGGATGTCAGGAGAACGGAGATATTTTTAGATCTGGAAATTATGGAGTTTTGGAATTTTGGTGGAATTTAGAGTGGATAGGGGTCGGGCCTGGAATACTGTGGATAGACAGAAAATTAAGATTTACAGGAATTTCTAAAAATTGTAGAAAGGTTCAAAAGTCAAAAAAAAATTATGGGACATGGGATGGGGTGGACAGAACCTCCAGTTTAAATTTCAGGTCATTTGGTGGAGGTTAGAGGGGGCTAAGGGCTCGGATTGCATGCCGATTCTCTGTCATGCTATCTCCAACCATCTTAGGAAACTCACCATTTAAAGGAGTTTCAAGTTTATGTTTTTATGAAGAGTGATCTGCATGTGTTAGTGTGCTCACTCAATAAATTCTGAGATTGGAAATATGTGCAGAAAGACAAATAATTCTCAAAATTAACAGTAGATGGTATGAGGATACTCTATAAATATCATCTACATTAACCTAGAAACGTATGACAAAGAAATGAAGCTATAATGCCCATGGTTTGCAATCTCACGCGAGTTTCGGTCTCCCTGGCTTGCCAAGAACCAGAATGCTTGAGACACCTGGCTGAAAACATGAACAATTCATGTGAGTCATGCAATTGCCGTGCACTTGGACCAGCAGTTTTGTAGGGGGTTTAAGACTTCCTCCCCATTGCCTCTGGCTCATTTGAGCTTGAGGTCACCATCGAGGCAAACACTTGGAACTAGCATGCTATCTCCACCTCACCCACCATGGTGCTGCAAACACTTGGAACTAGCATGTGGTCACCATCGAGACACATGCTGCCATTGATATGCTATTGTCAACCTATGAAGCAATACTATAGTTTGTATGTCAGTTTTGTTTTTCTTTTCCTTTTTTTGGTGTTGTCGCTTTGTTTCAGAAGCTGGGCTTCAACTCATGTTCATTTTTCCTAAATTTAAAATCCATTTTTAGAACCTCCCTCACTTTAGGACAGGTCCCTTGTCAGTTATTACTGGTAGAGAACTACATTCCCTTCTTTGAGACCCTTTCCATACTGATTTTTTTTCCCCCTTGTTTCAGACAGATCACCCCCACGCCCTCCTTCTCAGCTGCTGGCCAACCCCCTGTACGGGCTTCACCATGCACTCCCTTCCTGCTAGCCCCTCTTGTAGGTGACCTCTTCCTCATGTCTTTTTACATTGTTTTTATTATCCCTATGTCAATTTGCAATACTGAGCGGCTAAATGAAGAAAATTATAAATTTCATCAAAAGATATATAAGTTTATCATGATCTATGCTGACGTTCCCAATCTTTCAAGATTTCTCCAACATATCTCTGAGATCTCTCCTCTCCAACCCCCTTGAAAAAAAAAATGAAGCCAGCATCCAACATGGCAGTTATTGGTACTGACCAGAGACAAGCACACTGGTAGTATCCAGATTGGTTTGTTAGGGAACTGTCGTAGTCAGGGGAGAGACCACACCCAATCACCTAAACCAACCGATCCAGAAGACAACCGACGCACAAACACCGCCCTATCACACGAACCTAAGACGAACGAACACAATAGGACTATAACGCACCACCCTAGGGGCGTTATCTGTTATAGTGCCCCAGGAAAGGGGCGTTATGGCAGTCCAACACATAACCACGGCAAAAACGATCTAACGCACCAGGGGAGGCGCGCTATACCAGCATAACGCACCATACCAGGCGCGTCATGGCCAACAGACCCAAAACTTGAATCACGACGAAGAGTATATAACGGATCAGGCCTAGTCTGTTATAGCTTCATGGCGCATAGGGTGAGGTGCGTTAAATCAACCGCCATACCCCAGACCAAACGTCAGTCAAAGGTATTATAGCGGACCTACACAGGGGCGTCATCAACTCATAACGCACCAGGGACCATCCGTTATACCTAACCGACTGACACGGTCTATGAGGAAAACATGGTCAACGAGGGACTGACACGCTCAGGCCTCGAAATTCGCAGACTATAACGCACCAGCACTAGCGTGTTATAGTAACCATAACGGACCAGTCCTGGTCCGTTAAACCATGTTAACCCTGAAAGACCAGAAAATGACCCTCGAACATAACGGTCTATCGGGGAACCGTTATGCACATAACGGTCTCTGGAAGGACCGTTATGGCGATCCGATGCTCAAAATGGCGGAATGGCCGAATCGGCCCGTTCCACGCCCCATGCACGCCGTAGTGCAGGGGAAACACAACCAAACGGTGGCAAATTCTTCAAGGGTTCCAAAAACACCACATGCATGCGACGAAACGCCTTAAATCACGAGATCCGGGCGATTTCGACAAATCGACCCAAATCGAGTCGCCGGGGTTCTCAGACTCCTACCGGCCCCGAATGACAACCAATCGACCCAAAACTGACGTGAATGGGATCTTGACATCCCAGCGGTCATTTGACACTAATTCTACCGCGAACTGTTGCCAATTTTTGGCGAACCCTGAAAACCCCAAAAACTTCAGTTTTCACCAAACCGGCCCGATCTCCTCCGATCGAGCACCATTGAGCAAAGAGAGAGAGGGTGGTTCCCCCCTATAAAATCTGGTTTTTTTACTTCTTTTGGCCCCACTTTGACTCTGTGTGACCGCAAAAGACAAAGGAGACAATGCTTGGACTGGTGAACTGGCTGCTTACATGCGTGGACCGAGAAGGTTGACTTTGTGTGACTTTGTGTGATCCCAAAGCTCCGTCATCAAGAATCCTTCCACACACGGGTACACTGATCAACTTGGCATGAAACTGGGAAAGACTGGAACTGGAGAATGGTCGTATGGCCCTTGGGCTAGGCGGAGGGTGCGACCCCCAAGGGAGTTCACCCTCCCTGGGGCGCGGCCACACTCAGGGTGAACTCCCCCTCAGGTGAGCCGCGGCCATAGAAGGTGGTGTCAGGGACCCTCTAACATTGTCTTGTGTCATCCTTTGAGGGACTGGGCACCCTGGGGTGCTGGCATTGGCCTGTGGGGGCTTGTCAATGTCGTGTTGTCGCTACCCCTCGCAAGGTGTTCGGGGGAATCCCCGACACACTTCAGGTTGCCGATCGGCTTGGGTGGATGACCAGCGAGCCGTAGATTTGGCCTTGGGCTGAGAGTAAGAGCTTACAAAGGTCAAGGGAAGGCACTTCAGGCATGTGGGCCCGGCCTTCGTGGCGTATGCCATGTTGTAAGGTGGGTTGGTGGGCAGCCCCGGGTTGGCCGCGGAGCTGAAGATAAATAGCTCGTCGTCGCATGTCTGAGGGTCAGGGGTGGCCCCAACTTGCTGGAGGGTTGTCATAGGACATGGCTAGGGTGATGGAGCAGCGGGTTGGTCCTCGGCTTGTTGTAGAATGGTTGGGATATGTGCGCCCGTAAGGTGTTCAGGGAAATTCTCGGCACACATGTATAGGGAGCATAAGGGTGCTGTGAGCATCTAAAGTTTACAGTTGACCAAGATAAGTCTTCCTTTGACTTCAGGAGGCTAGAGGGAGGCATCTTGGGGGTAGATCCCAGCCTCATTGATGGGTGCCACATGTCGTGGCTTGTCGACAGGGTGCCCCGGGTTGGCCCGGGTAGCTATGTTGAACGCGGGTAAACCCGCAAACTGAGTGATCGGGGGTGGCCCTAATCGATTGTTGATGTTGCCGTGGGTCACGGCTAACTGGTTCAACGTGGAATGTGCATCAACATTACTTTACACAAGGTTCAATGTGCATCGGCCTTGCAGAGCACAAAGTCGCTCGTGCACCTACCTGATACGCTACTAATATATATATGCACTGAACTGTGTGACTACATGCGAGCACATGCATCGACCTTATGTTCAATGTTGTACAAGGATGCATCGACCTCACAGGATTAAGACATGTACGTGCACTGACCTAATAGACATAAGATGAGAATCTGCACTGACTTGACAGACTTAAGACTAAAATGTGCATTGACCTAACAAACTTAATGCAAAAATGTGCACTGACCATATGTGATGAAAACGTGAATGTGCATCAACCTCATGTAACTAAGCCATGACCATGAATTGACCTTAAATAACTAAGTGCCTATATGTGCATCGACCTGAATTTTTTGACACTTAGAAAAATAAATAGCTTGTTCAACATGAATTGTTCTTATGCAGTTCTATCTCAACATGATTCATAGTGTGTCATCATCAAAACCAAGGTTCCAACATAACTATGAAAGAAGGACAGTCAGGGTCACGCTCGTCAGCGCGGGTCCAACGTCCCTAACCACGTGTGCACACATAGGCTCAATGCCTTAAGCTAGGCCTCTAGATGATTTTCCCCTCCGATCGGACTCTAACGACAAGGCAAAGGGACCTCGATAACCAGCCTAAAAATTATCTCTACAAGGACTACCCCGCCACCACTCCCAGGTGGGCCGACACGAAGTGTCATCGGGCTATGACTAGTGGAGGCTCACTAGATAGAGAGACTCTTCAAAGGAAAATGCTAAAGTAGGGACAGGCTATACACGCACCTATCACAAGCAACATTGAACACTAGGTAGCATACAACCACCAGACTCAGGACAGTCAACTAGACCTACTGAAATAATGATCCTTGAGTCACATAACTCAGGTCAAGACAGTCGCACAAAGCGGCAACATTCCATCCAATCAGCCTAGTCCCTCGGTCAAACACCACGATAAAACATTATGGAAGCATCACATAACAGTCAGATCCATTCAACAATCAGAAGTCCTCGACCCCTTGGCCGTTCATTGGACACATAATTTTGCATATCGAGAAAACATGAAACATGAGGGGTCACCTGAGCCCTCATAAAGGCTGGCGGATCCGGTTATAGGGGCTGCGGATCTAGCGCGGGCCCAGATCCTCCTACGGGAGACCCGCTGGGGTCTTCTTCCCTGCTCGAACAGAACGGGGTTTGGGGCAAAAACCCTAACCCCCGGAGCTCACCGTAGGGAGAGCGTCTACCGCCTCGGCCACCGCAGAGGACTGTAGGGGCCACGCCGGCAAGACAGCCGACCATCGCCCTCGACACTGCAGCCGGAGAAGACACCCGCGACGATCACGGGGCCGTTCCACCGTGTTCGCCGTGAACATCACTGGAGCTGCCCAATCCGCCCACCGCACACTACCGGATGTCGTGGGACGCCATGGGGAATCATCCAGCAACCCTAGTCAGCCCCATGGACATCCCCAATCTGAGATTAACGGCCGTAATCAGCCTCCCTCTCCGCCCGAGAATGGTGACCGCGGCCGCAAAGATGTGATCGATTCGCCCTCACCACTGGGTCAATCAATGCACCAAAACGTGCGTTTTGATCCTCTTGATGCCAAGAACATTTCCATAGGATCAATTGACCAAAACCCATCCGTGAGAAACTCTCAAACACCCAAACATTGAGCCCTATGCATGAATGTGAAGAACGAAAAATAATAAAATAATCTCAATTTTAATCAGACCAGCAACCTGGCTCTGATACCACTGTATGGTTTCGATCAGAGGAGTAACGGAAACAACGAAACCCTAATCCGTGATCGTTGATGGCGATCAGAATCAAAGATTATTACCGATGAACCTGCTAGGGAAGAACGATTCTATACCATTGCAAGATTAATTAATTCCCAGATGCTCAAAGACAATCGAGTAGAGGCTCATCGAGCTGCTATGTCACGCCCCGAGCCTTTAATTATAGCGGAAGACTAGCTCGAGGAACGCGAACAACCGGCATGGTAAGCCTCTTGCAAGCAAGAAATAATCAGAGTGTAAGTCAATCACACATTATGATGCAATTGCATAAGTAATTTACTCAAACTTTCAACTTTATTTAATTAATAATCAAATATTCAAATACACCCACTAATTCAACTTTCTTTAATCCATCAGACTCAAGAAAAATGAAAATTACAAAGACTCGATCTAGACAAGATTGACTTCCTAAGTCTTCACCACCATTCATCTTCTTCATCTTTGGCTCCCTGAGGGGAACCAAGGGTGACAGCTTTCGTTTCTCTTATAGCGGCAGCCCCAGAGTGGGTGTACATTGAAACAACCTTGTTGTTTCCTCTTACAACCTATGCAGGGTTGTGGAGGGTGGGTGCATGTCTCCATTAAATCGAGCTATGGGTATTCTCCACCATGTATTGAAGTATACGCAGCAGCAGTTTCGCCTAGCTTGGCCCTCTAATTCAGAGAAGGTATCCATCATAGGCGCTTCTTCACAGCTTCCTCATTTGGTCTCCGGTCTTGAGATTGACCACCCCCCTTTTCTACATTGGCCAACTTGGGTGAGGCTGATAGTGTATTAAGTAACAGAGCAGTAACTCTTTTCTTTTGTACCTGGTATCTACCCCTAGGATGGAGCACCATTCACACTCTGCAACATATTATTCAGCTTCGTGCCGCAGCGAAAGGCCTTGAAATACTCTTCAGGGCATGTATTGTTCTGGTTGATATGGAGAGGCCCTATAGGCCACCTTCTTGAGGAAGGGCATTTGATGAGGGCACGGTGGATCCACCCTATATCTACCTATTTGTAATTCACCTTTGTTGATCAGACTTTCTACGATATCCTTGAATATGTAGCAATCTTCAATAGAATGCCCCAGCCCTCGGTGGTAAAGGTAAAACTAGGGATCATCTTTTCTTTCGACCTCACTTGGTCTCTTGGGCTCCGGGAGCACCACTTTGCCATATTCTTGGGTCCATTCGAACAGGATCCGAGTCTTGTCCCTTGGGAAGGAATAGGGTTTTATCATTTTACTCCTTAACGAGATTTTTCACTCGAAGGGCCTGGTGGAGGATGGGCCGACCACTTCCTTTAATTTCTTATGTTGTTACACGAAAGCTTCAAAATTAGCGGTGATTGTCTCTTCTTGTGCCGACGACTTGCCAACCGGCTTGTTCTTATGACTTAGGGTAGCAGCAACTAGACAATGCTTTGCCAAGAGGGCTTCAATATCTATTGCGAGATCTTTCAACTGCTCGAAGGATTTGACTTCGACGCCAATCACCCTCATTAGGTTGTCCGTCTTCATACCACGTTTGCATATTTGAATAGCATCCCTGTGGGTGGGTGTATGTCAGTATGAAAGATGCACAGACTTCATAGTGCAATGTACAAACATGCACAAACTTATAATGCGCATATGAAACTGAGCACAGACCATATAAGTCTATATGCACATATGCACAGACCCTGTAGCGCAGTTATGCAAATGTGCACAGACCTTATTCGTGCACAAGCAGAATGTACACCGACCCTGTTTAGCATGTTCTACAATGTGCACAGACCTTAATAGACTTTTATGCAGATTTTCACTTACCTTCTAAATGTGCAGGAGATTTATGCACCGACTTTCTATATGCACAAAATAAAGAACCTATGCCGACTTCAGTCAAGCGTAAGACGCACTTGCACTGACCTTAGTCATGCGAGATGGCAGTATGCACAGACTTGTGTTATACAAGGATAAGGAGGTGCACTGACCAATATATGCCTGATGGAAAATGTGCACGAACCCTTTCATGCATGCAACAATCAAGGATTGCACCGTCCCCTGCATGAGTGCATCAACATGGATTGTACCGACCCTTTAATGCCTTAACCACTACAGGCATCAACTTGCTATAGAAATAGGCACGGACTTCGAATGTGCATGGTGCTTAAAGATGCACTGACCTTATAAGCCAAAATCCTATCATGCACAGACCTTGTCATCAGTAACATGCACTGACTACTACATAGAATTGCACGGACCTTATCATGCACGATGCCAAACCTGCACCGACTTTATGCGGTAGACATAAGCATGCACCGACCGTGTATATGCCTTAGACAAAACTAGCACCAACCTTGTGTTGTGGCTGGCAGCGATATGCACCGACAGCTACAGTGGTTGCACCGACCTTGATATGCATACTAACAAAGTATGCACCGACCTTATATGCTAGTGACAAGAAATGTGCTGACCTTATAGTGAACTGCACGGAGGTTATGTGTGGAAAGCTAGCAATGCACCGACCTTATAGTAACCTGCACCGACTAATTATGTGCTAAGGGAAACGTTGCACTGACCTTGTCATAGCACTGACCTTCCTTTATTAAAGAAAACATTGCACTGACCTTGGTCTATGCACAGATATGCATAGTGGATATATCAACCTGCTCTTTCAGCTTTTCTAATTTCTTCATGACTTGACTGAACCTTTGACCCTTGTACATGAACTACCCTCACGCAGGAGGGGGGAGCAAGGGGGAGGGAATCTGGTCGGCCGATCTGCGCACCACCTTGTCAGGATGAAGCCTGCTTGTTCTGTATCGTGCACCCAGCTCCGATGTCTGAATGAGGTGCCATCAGTGCCTGGATGAAGCCTGGTGGATGCTGAAGAGCTCCTGAGATCTTGAACTCGACCCGAGATTGCTGGAGGGTGGGGATGGTCACAGCCGATGGCCTGCACAGTTCTGTCTCGCCAGACAGGTTGGCGTGGTCAAAGTGCGTCGACTGGTACACTTGCTGTAGAACTCCAAATGTGACGGGACCAACTCAGGGGCGTAGAAAACAGAGGTCACTACGATCCATCAAAAGCTGGATGCCGTCGGATCACCGTGCCGATCGTGGTCGCCAAAATGGTCGGCTTCTGGTTCCTGGATGAACAACCAGATAGGGAGGTGATGGCCGAGGTGGAACTTCTGATGTCGATGTCGGAACAAGACAAAACCACCTGGGTTGGGTTTGTATTGTCGAGGGGCACGACTTTTGAGAAGATAGCTCAATTCAAAACGGAGAGGAAGGGGATGTGCCGGGGTCGATGAAGTTGCAGTCTACCCTGGATGGACAGAAACTTCCAGGACTAGCGCAGTCACAGCAAAATGGGATCCTTGGGTGGAGGTGTTGTCAAAAGATGGTGGGACCACATCTAGATCCTTGGTGACTCAATGATGAAGAACTCTTATGAAGGGAGTTCTGGCCGATTTGCACAGGGGAAGATGGTACTGCTATTGCCAAATGGTACTCAGAAACTGGTGCAGTTCTGATGCAGTTGCACAGAATCACCTGTCGTGGTTGATGCTGATGACGAAACGATGCGGGACCACTTTAGGAGCGTTGCAGACTCGAAGGAGGATGACTTTTCAGAAGATCCCTCGAGCCGGTTCTCGCCGTGGATGCCGAGAGAATGTCTGCCAATTGAGCCTCAGGTTCTACCTGGGGTCTGGAAGCAGTAAAATGGAGGGAACTCCCAAAGCCGAGGATGGGGCGATGCCGTGGGCCCTAGGAGTCACCATGGATGAGTCTGGGAGAGGGGGGGTGCGTGGGGAGCAGAGGGAGAGGGCTGGTGAGGGGGCTGGGGCGTGATTTCTAAGTACATGTCCATAGAGCATTCTCTCTCTTAATCCATGCAGAGAGTGAATGATCCCTTGTTGTACACTAAAGTGTCTTCACATGAATCCCACTGAGTCCGAAAAATCAACTATTAAGAACTACAAGGCTAAGGTTCATAAGTCAACAATCAAGCACTCAGTGGAGTCCATGCAAAACCTCTCTGGTGACTCAGGTCTCAGATCCAATTGTGCTACTGTGACACTAGAATCTCCTGATTGACAGTCTGCATGATTACCATTCAGGAATTATAGATCGGGTCAGTTCAATGACCTCATTCTACTAATGTGCACCTGCACATGTACCTTGATGTCACCACACCGGTTGTTATGAGATCGACCACCCTCATCACATGTGTGAGTACCCCGTGCACCAGTCTATCCAGATCTTCAATGTCCCTTATTGAAGATCCCACGACCAGGAACATTTAGAATACAAACATCTAGATGACTGATTTCATTATCATAATCTCATCATGATCTAGTCATCAAAGCTCATATTCAAAGACTTCATCACATTACTAGACATACACAATTTAATATGCTAAGAACATAATGAAGAAATGCCATTATTATTATTATTATTGAATGAAATTGTACAAGAAATACTACCATCACAACACATGTGATTGGCTTGTAGGGCATACATCTTTAACAATTTTTCACTTGCATTAAAGCTAATCACCCACATGCTTGATCCCCATTAGCTCAAGGTGACGCTCAAATACATTTTGAGATAAAGGCTTAGTTAGTGGATTTGCAATATTATCAACATAAGATACTCTATCTACTATCACATCTCCTCTAGCTATAATCTCTCAGATCAAATGATAACGCTGCAGAATGTGCTTGGACTTCTGATGAGACCTTAGCTCCTTTGCTTGTGTAATTTCCCCATTATTGTCACAAAACATGGGGACGAGATCAGATGCTTGGGATAACTCCCAATCCTTCAATGAACTTTTTCATCTAGACCGCCTCCTTTGACGCCTTGGCAACAGCTATATACTCAGTCTCGGTTGTTGAATCAGCTGTGGTTTCTTGTTTGGAACTCTTCCAACTCACTGCCCCACCATTGAGAGTAAAAATAAACCCAGAGGTTGACTTGCTCATTCACATCTTCACATGGGCCAAAGCCCATTCAAATGGCCAAGGAGCGACGTCGGCTAGTGGGATGGGTAAGGTCAATTGCCGACATATGGTCGACGGTGGCATGGCTTGGGCGAAGAAGATAGGCGCGATGTGCGGGCTTCACACGTTGCATGCGTGAGCGGCTACATGCGGTCTTCACGCCAGGTAGCTGGCGAGCGTGGCTTCGGTGGAGGCATGGCAGCGCTCAAACGCACCAAGCAGAGGGTGATCAGCAGTCAAACACGCTGGCCATGGCAGAGGCAGCTTCAGCGCGGAGGAGGTGGCTTCATGCGGCCAGCTTCACTGGCGATGGTGGGCGGCCGACGTGGCCAAGCCAGCATGCAAAGGAGGGAGGCCAGCAGTGGCTTCGTTGGCCAGCAGGAGAACCACGCGAGAGGTCAAGCCAGCTGTGGCTTCATATGCATGGGGTCTTCACGGCGTTCTCATGCCAAGGCAGGCAGGCGAGCTGGGCGAATGTGGGCGGCTTTGGCAAGCTTCACACTGGCAGGGTGCATGCAGACACGGCGAACGTGAACAAGGGTTCACGCACGCGGGTTCGCATGAGAGGTTAGCAAAGGCAAGAGGTCGGCAGGTGGTTCTCGCATGGCCGACGTGGGTGGTTCTCATCCGGCCGACGTGGAGAGAAAGGCAACTAGCGAGCGTGGTTCACGGCGAAGTCGAAGGTGGGCGCCGGCCTTCACACGCGGGAGAGAGAAAGAGAGAGAAGGAAAGAGAAAAGTGGGAAGAAAAAAATGGGTGGTGGTTTGAGTTTCAACAAAAACTGTAAAAGAATATTAAGTGTTCACATGAGAGGAATAGTGTTATTGGGCCCTATAAAAGGAGGGCATGTGAAGGAGTTCTCTCCCTCTCTCCCCCTTTATCACGTAGATAGCTTGCACTCTATTTCTCTTTTAGTGTTAGGATCCCTCTCTATATCCCTTTCTTATTGTTCTAATTTTATTGTAATTTATTTTACTTTTGTTATAATGCACTTGTGAGTTTGTTTCATTTAAGTTTAATTCTGCTGTTTCTTCATTTTGTTTAATTCTTCATTTTGTAGCACATTCTCTCCTTTCTTCTTTTCTATCTATATTTCTCTCTTCTATTTTCATCTACGAATTTCTATCTCTAGCTGGGGTCGTATCTCTCTGAGAGAGCTTTCCAACGGTACCAGCCACGCATCGATCTGACATCAGGGTTGATCGCAGCAGCAGTTCTCGCCAGGTCACGCGTTGCAGAACAACAGATCTAGCTCGTGGATAGCAACCAACAACCACCCCCGGGCCGGCCGACTTGCCTTCCACACGGTGAACCAGCACATCGCCTTCCCAGGGAACACCCCTCCAGGAGCCACCATTGCAGCAACACCACTCCCAGCCCACTCGGCCCACCGACCAGCATGTGGGCCCCACAGTTGTCGGCGCACGCCACCCCCGGAACGGTCCAAATTGCTGCCCATCAACCCGAGCCCGCTACTCCTGGGTCCCACGTATAGCCCTTTACCTCCCTGTGTGGAGTGGGCAGAAATATTCACTTCTGTAATTTTTTATAATTGTTGTACCGGGAGTATGGATTCGGCCGGGGTCGTCTTCCCCACGCCCGGAGCGTGGAGGTATCGTGTCTGTTCCCCCTTTTGGCACTTTACTTTACTCGTATATCTTTGTATGCCACTACATGTGATAGGTTAACTTAGCTCGTTATAATTTTATTCACCACTGTGAGAGAGAGCGAGACCGTCCCGTGACCTGACCCGGGCACAAAAGTGTGAGTTGACCACCCTAGCTCTTCCCGGTTTCTCAACCGTGCACGATCATACGCTTCCCTCGTTAGGGATGACTACGAGCTTGTCTAGAGTCCAAGGGTTGCATATCAACTTGGAGTCGAGTCTGCGTGGTCCGTCCCGCATCATACTCCCAAGATGCCTCCCTCCAACCTCCTCAAGTCAAAGGAAGACTTATCTTGGGCAAAGATAGGTGCACTTTTATCCCAAACGTGATGGCTAAGTGTGTGGGTATAGGGTGGTCCTTGACCTCCGACTCATAAGGATCAAAGGGGTCAAAGAAGGTGTGTATCATAGAGTGGGACACTTCCTCATTCCCAAGGAGTAGGTCATCCATGGTTATGTCTTCCCCTATGTGGCCCGAGTTTTGAAAGAGGCAGGCTTGATCCAATATGGTGGGTGAGGGTAGGGAATAGTGGGTGGTGGGTAAGGCGGGTGGGTCACATGGGCATCTAGGCTCCCATAGGAAAAGACTCAAGGGGGAGTCTCCAGGCTGTCTCCGAGCCAAATGGAAGCTGTCGTGGCTCGCGTGGTGCTCCGTGTACGATACCGGTGGCCCGTCGACCCGGACCACTCTTGTGCTCAGGTGTCCACACCAAGAAGCCTAAATAAATTGTCATCTCGGTGATTGGCACACCTATGCACTTAATGAACCTGACTAAACCACCAATAGAATGAAAAGAACGCTACAAATGACAAAGAAAAAGATGATGGAACCATAAGTGCGTCCAACCGATTTAGCACTCCCGATGGGACTTGACCTCCTTTCATCTTCTCCCCAGGATTAGGGGCCCAACGATCTCCTCCTAAAATTCTAACTCGCTTTAAATCTGAAATTGTAGGTTGCACCCTGAGCTTGATGCCTATCTCCTTTGGTCCATTGGTGGTTGCTGATCATGCCAGTTATGGCTGCCTAGCTGTGGCAACGAAGTTTGGTGAGTTTTTGCTAGTTGTGGGCTTCCCCAACTTTTTGTAGGTAGCCTTCATTGAGCTCCTGGATGTCCAGGAGTTGAAGCCGATCATTGCTGCAAGGGTGACTATGACTGATGTTGCTGCGGTGTGCTGCTTCATCCAGCACGTCCACTCCCGTGCTTCCTACAACAAGAGGAGCTCATCGGCTGCCAGGAGGGTGGCCAGAAAGAAACAGGTATAATGTAGGGCCGGCTATCAACGTCGGGCAAGTTCATGCTGATTGAAGGCGTCTGCATTTTTTTGAATGGCCAAAGGGCCAAGATTTCAGCCAACTGGGTGATTGCAAATGTACCGGTGTGAAATTCATTCCAAGCGTTGGCTCAAGACAAGCCGTACCATGTCAAGTTCGGATCAAGGGGAGGTCTGGCCCCAAACTGACCATGTTTAAACAAGTGTGGGTGCCTAAGCAGATGTGGTGTAGCAACCCTGACAAATAATAAGAATAATAATTCCTAAATGTATTAAACATAAGGAAATTACCTTAAACAGATAAATGGTAAAAGCCTAACCACACACATAAGCAACCTAGATACGTGTGGGCCTTACATGGGCCAATTGGAAGGGTTGTCATGTAAAATAGAAAGAGCGCCCCTTATAAAGGTGCCATTTATCAAAGAGCGCCCCTTTCCTGGCAAAAGAAGTAGAGATAAAGGAATGAGAAGCACCAGTATCAAATAGCACAAATGCAGGACGAGAGTAAATTTGAAGTATACCTTCCATGAGACCACTGTCCCTGGGCGCTTCGTCTTCTTCTAATATCGCATTGAGGCGAGCTTGCCTCTTGCGTCCTCCTCCTGCTGCCTATTCTTTCATAAGGGGGCAATCTGACATGCGATGCTCCCTGCTACCACAGCGTAAACAAGCACCCAGGTGCTTCTAGCATTCTTCTGCTGAATGGCCAAATTTTTCACAAAATGTGTAGGCCGCCATGACCTGCTTCTCCTCTTCCTTAATTTTCTTGTATTTCTAGGAACTACCACCGTTCCCACTCCTAGACCTTTTCTTGTTATCACGGCTCTTGTAGGATTCTGTGACACTAAACTTCTCCTTCTTGAATCGCCGATCAGATCGTCGGCTAGCTTCTTCTCCTTTTCCTTTTCCTTTCATCTTCTCTACCTTCTCTAAGATCCTTTCGCACAAATAGGCATGCTGGACCATCTCTTCATATGTTCAGATGTTCTGAGTCCCCAGTTGTTGAATATAACCGGGCCGTAACCCATCCATAAACCGATTTACTTTTAATAAATTGGTACTAATAAGATGTGGTGCATATGGCGCTAGCCTGGAAAACTGTAATTCATACTCTACTACTGACAACATCCCTTGACGAAGGGACGCAAACTCCACAGCCTTCCGTTCCTTGACGTGCTCCGAGAAATACTTGGCACATAATAATGTAAGGAAACCTTCCCATATGTGCGGTGCATCGACTGGAGGTGCCGGGACTGACTTCCACCATGTCCGAGCATCTTTGTTTAATTGGAAGGTAGCCAAACACACCCTCTCCTGATCGGTGCACTGTATAACATCAAAGATTCTGTTCATCTCATTGATCCAGTTCTCTGCCTCGTCTGGATTCGAAGAACCATAAAAATGAGGAGGGTTAAGACTCCAAAAATTTTGATGGAAGCTGCCAACTCTGGCTCCTGCGCCTGCCTGAGCCATAGTTTGAAGTGCTTGAGTAAGGCCGGTGTTGGGTTCAGTGCGCCCCCTCGTTGTCTTTGACAATGGTTTTGATGATTCTAATATATTGTGTGTTTTATGCTTGAGAGACTCCAGGCCATCATTGATGGGATTGAAGATTATGAACAGCCCGAGGTTCGGCCCATTGAGCTGAAAGAATATGTCCCTTGGGAGGAGTTCGAGTCCCTCGAGCTGGTCCCCGAAGTAGAAGCCCAAGCAGAAAAAGAGCCTCCCTTGTGGGGCAAATTCCCTCAAGAGCAGCCACCGGCTACTGCAGAAAAGAAGAAGAAAAATAGAAGACCCAGAAATAAGAAGAAAAAGGAGGTCGTCGTCGCCTGCAACACCCTCTCGGTGCTATTCAACACCACCCTCTCTCTGGAGGAAGAAGAAGAAGGGACACCCTGTGAACTAGCGGAGGCGAATTAGGCTGAAGCATCCACCTCCCAGCATGCCACCCGGTCAGGGAAGAAATGGGGACGCCCTCCTCAAGACAACTGCAACATCATCCTAAGGGGCGAGCAGCCATACCAAGTCTCCGAACCCAACGTTCGAGGTACGGAGATCCCCCCACCGTCGGGTCTTTATCCCGAGAAGCCGAAGAGTCAGGGCACTCCCTCATTCGCTGATTCCTTTGGGTCCGCACAAAAAAGTAGGTGCACCCGCAAGGACCCCAGCCAACTAAGGGAGCCAGCAACCTCCTGGCTCCACCTGCAAGTAATCCTTCGGCTCTACAAGCAGCGGTCCTGCCCCAGCCGACAGAAGAATTTGACGGCATCCCCAACCTTGTAGAATTCATAAAGGAAAAGGAGGGGGCCCAGCAGGCCTCGCAGGCTCAGGTAGTTGCACTAGATCCAGCGGAGGAGTCACCTTCCGACCCAGCGCCCCAAGCCCAGGGCGGGGGCAGACGTGGCAAGCCCGAAGAGATGAAGCTGCTCAAGGTGCGGGCTGCTGACCGGATAGTCAGGTACCTCAAGAAGATCCCGACCCGATTCACCGTCTGGGAAATGCTATCCCTAGATGAAGAGACGCGGTAAGCCATCATTGCCGCACTCCAGACGCCAGCACACCTTGAAGCTTGTCTGGCGGAGATGTCACCGGAAGTAGCCGTGGCCTTCACGGAATATGACATGTTTCTGCCCGCTTGCAGTCACAATAGGCCACTCTACATGAAGGGGCAGCTGAATGGACAGCCTATCAACAGGGTCCTGATCGACCCAGGGGGTGACCCGACAATGGAGGGGTGGACGGTGACCCACGGGCAGCCTACACGGTCAGAGCCGCTAAGAGTTATATGGGGGAGGACAGACCTAAGGTCTGAAGGTCGTCCGCCTTAGCCGAGGCAGAGTCGGTGCCCGAGGGCGGGAATGACGGCGCTCTGACACACGACAACGGTCAACACTCAATGTTCAGGGAATTTGGAGCGAACTCGCCACTCCTTCGGCGTGAGCATGAAAAGATACTAGGAAAGTAATCCCCAAAGAGCAAGGGTCAAATGTATACCTTTCCGAGTCTGAAGAGACTGGCACCGATCGGAGACGAGGGCGAGCCGGGGAGCGTGTGCACCAGGCAAACACGCTGCGTCGATGGAGCTTCCAGTGGACTCTGCTAGTACAAGCAAATGAAATCACCTCCACGTAGAGAGGGGGAACTCGGGAAGGGGCATACGATACAGCACTACCCTCACGCAGGAGGGGGGAACATGGGGAAGGGGAGATGGGCCTGCTGCCCTATGTTTGTCCTGCTGGACAAAACCAAATTGATCCAAGCGGTATGCAGCACACATGGGTCTGAAAATGATGCCGCTTGTGCCCAGACGAAGCTTGAGAAGTGTAGATGCACTCCTGAAAGTTTGGCGTTGTTCTGAGGTCGCAGGAGGGCGGGGCATATCGTGGAAGACAGCCTGTGCGAAGCTATCCTATAGGATTGGTCTGCGCAGTCGGCGTGTAGAGGGTGGTGCGCTCTCCACCTGACTCAGAACGATGCAAGACAAGTGGGGTCGGATGACAGACAGACATATCTACGTGCCCTCAAAAGATGAGCACTAACGGAGCACCGAGTTGGGCGTGGTCGGCACTTTGGTGGGGCTCTGGATTCTGGGTGAGCACTCAGACACAGTCGGGTTGCAGAGGGCGGCACGAATAGCACCGAACGCAAAACACGACGAAACTACCTGGGTTGGTTTTAGGACGTCAAGAGGTACGACTATGAAGAAGAGATCTTGGCCATAAAACTAGTAGGAAAAATGTGGCACGATCTACAAGCCCGCTACACACCCTGGGCGGACTGGTTCACACCAGCTTCACATAGTCACACGAGAACGGACACCACGGACTGTGCCAATGTTCGAATGGGACCCAAGAGTCCATAGAAACAAACAGAAGGTTCTAAGGATGAGATTTGAGGGAGAAATCAACAGATCAAACTCTTAATTTGGTCGTAGAGTAGCAGAGAAAGAGCAGTTCTGCTAAAACACTTCAGATTGATGTAACGGTTGCCCGATAGACCGCCACAATGAGGTAACGCGCCAGACCTAGTCCGTTACACAACCTTATCCAATAAGAGATAAGACGAACGGGTGAAGTTTTCGAAAAGAGGACTCTGGAAGGCGTAACGGACTAACCAAGGGGCGTTAGGATAAGGTGACGGATGGACGAAGGTCCGTCAGAGAACAAAGACGGTAGATGAGACGGAAGATAAGACGATGGGGAAGACGCTGACCGTAGACTCTGAAATCCGATAATGGTCCAGATAAGGTGCATTAGGATGATGTAACGTGCCTCGATAGATGTGTTAGGGATAAAAAAGATGACAAATTAAATGGAGAGCTTGCCAAGCAACATCCGGCGGATAAGGATGAGGAGCTAGACCCAACCAAGGAGAAAATGACCCATGAAAGAGACCTTAGAACTGATCAAGAAGACTCAACAAGGGCAATCAACTGGGAGCATCATTAAAATAAATAAGGAAATGACCCAACTTATTGGTCATAAAACGGGTGTCAACAGTAGGGAACCCATCGTGGTCCCGAGCCACCTTAAAACTTTCGTGTCTTATGGTTTGCCTTTGTGGATTTGCGCTTAATAGCTTTATCTGTTTATCCTGATCATGTGTGAATGGTGAGATTGAGAGAATTTATTTATCTTGTTTAAGTTAAATCTTCAATATCGTCAAAGTTGTTAATTCCGCCTGCGTTAGTTTTTAAATTTACCATCGATCGTGGGGGACAATTCAACCCCCCTTCTTGTCTACTTGCCTACCCAGGGACCAACAATTGGTATCAGAGCCACGACTCTATTTTCTTAGGTCTAATGACCTTTAGAGAGATCCCTTGGTGAGTTTCATTTTGCAACATGTCTAGCTTTACTCTTCCTCTATGTTATAATGGTAGCAACTATATTCTTGGAGAAATAGCATGTGTGCATATCTTGGTTTTAATGTGCATGAAATCTAAGAAGTTATACGTAACGGTCTACATAAACTTCCATCAAAAAAGATTGAAAGCATACAACATGAATTTAAGAAAAATAGCATGTCCATAGTCGCCATACTAATTGGACGCGAATTAGGCTTACCACCACCCACTACACCCATTTGTGAACAATCCTCATAGCATCACCACGACCATTCATAAACCAGTAATGACATTCTATTTCTCTTACCCTCATACTTGGATAGTTGGACAGGTATCTCTAAGCTTATCTATAAAGATATAAACAAGTGAGCACATGTTTCTCTGCTACTCCATCAATCATGATTAAACTTACACAATGGATCAAGATCTCTACAGTAACAAAATTCTACGGTAGGAATGGGAGGCAGAGGAAGACAGAAAAACCTGCACTGGCACGCAACCATTCCCTTCAACATTACCCAGCTCGATAAAATCCTTTGCCTCAGATGAGAAACACCTCCCAATCGGAACCATCCTGCTCTCCACTGTCCTCCGCCAGCCACGAGACAACAACGCAAACACATCAGCATCTAGATAACAGAAACTAGTGCAAAACACACCCAATTGAGGGCGACCAGGAGCGGCGGGGAGAAGAGGCGGCTGCCTATGTTGGCATGGGCCACGGGCAGCCAGCTTGGTGCTCCAGCTGCTGCGATAACGCGTTGGGGTCCAGCCCCTGGGATTAGCTAGCCAAGTCCTCTTTATTCTCTCTCTCTCTCTAGACTCCCGACCCGGTGGTGGGGAGAGAGAGGTTTACAGAACTTTATAGGAAGGAGATGAAGATCTACCGGTTCCACTGCATTGCTATTCCTGCTCTCCTTGGGCCTTCGTCTTCTTTCTCGCTGTTGGTGTTGGGGTCCTGTTGCTGATGAGGAAATTGTGCCCAAGCATCGACCGAAAAGATGGGTTGGAGACCGTGCTGGAGGTCCCACATGCATCCCCGAGGAGGTGTTCACGTCCCGCAACGGCAAGTCACGCAGCGGGGCCGGCGGCTGGATGCGGCTCCACCATGGGAGGTCCGCTCTCGCCTCAGGTGCCCTCGGCCTGAATGCTGAGCTCCAGCTTCTGCATCCAGCCCAAACTCGAACCGGTCGAGAAAAACTGTAGAGTTCTTTTACGTTGAACCGGCGGAAAAAAATTGTGAAATTCTCTTAGCCCCTTTTTGACAGAGGGGCAATCTCCACAAACCCAAGCCCTTGCTCACGCCGGTACCACCACTTCCATCACTTCCTCCACTACCACTTCTACCCCCAACACTGCGCCATGTATTGTGTCAATAAGCCGACGTTGGGCCCCATGGCCTTCAACTTTGCCTTTATTGCCTACATCACCACCATCGCATGCATCTACATTGCCTTTACCTTCTCCGCCCTCTCCTCCATCTTTCTCGCTGCCCGAGCCTGAGCAAGCTCCGCTTTCACCTTCACCTTCACCTTCACCCGAGCCTATCATCGCTGCATTGCCTTTGCCATCACTTGACATCACCATCCCCACCGTAGAAACTTCCATGCCATCCAAGCCTTCTTCCTCCGCCACTTCTCCACCTACTTCCACCCCACGGGGCATATGTGTGCTACCTTTTGTGCCCCTGGGGTCTGGTCCCCAGGGAGATGATGAGCCGAATCAGGATGATGCTTCACCAGTTATACATTTCAATTTCATCTGCCAGATGCCAATCCGTGTCCTGGTCCCTAGCTATTGCGGGGATGATAAGCCCATATTGCCTATGGCGATTGCCAAGAGGAGTTCCGTTGCATTGGTGCCTGTTTCTTCTCAAGCGAGACTGGTGGCAATCTCATTGCTCGTCGGAGGTTAGACTATCGATGCTATTGTTGCCTCTCGCTCCATCGCAAGTAAGTTCACTGGCCGAGAGGGGTTCTCCACCCGCATGGTGCTAACTCTTACGGCCGCCAAGCGAATTATGAATTCCATATGCAAGGGGCAATTGGCTGTATCTCCAACATTTTCCAAGGGCATTCTGCACTCTTTATGCGATCTCCCTCACTTTACTGATATGCTGGCCATGTCAACGCTGTACATTACTCTCCCTCAGTTCCGTCCTTCTCTTCTATCAAGGGAGTTGTGCTTCAAGCCTGATTGCCTAGTGGAGTTGCCAAACCTCATGCTGCTTGTGCCAAGAAACAAGACTCCGTGGTTTCATGATGTTTAACATTTTGAGGGGTTATCTGTCCAAGAATGTCCACATATCGTTAGCACCGGGTGTTTAGGGGCAATTGCCCTGATGAAGCTACATGTTACTAACCGGGCCAGGCTTTCTATCAGATGGGCTCGTTATTTGAGAATACATTGTAACCAGCCAAGGGGTAACAGACGCTTACCTGACCGATGTGAAAACACTGATCCCGCTCGGAGACGAGGGCGAGCGGGGAGGCGTGGGTATGCACCCACACACTGCGGTGATGGCGCTTGACCTGAAAATAAAGTAAAGCTACAACACTACGCCTCATGCAGGAGGGGGATCTTCGGGTGGGGGTTAAGTGCTTACATCCAAAACTACCTCCACGCAAAGAGGGGCCTTCAGTCGGCCAAGCGATGGGAGGGGACGGAGCGAGAAACTAGATGGTCAGACTCCTCGTCGGTGCTGCCAGCTTCTAGAATCGCAAGACAGTCAGTCGAATAGTATGCTGCCCTGGACGCTCCCGAACTCCAAATGGACCGAGACCGGAGCCAAGACACTCCAATCTGGCCCAGGAAGATGCTCGAATTTTCTGCAACAACCTTGATACAGTCACTGGCTGGTGCAGGTCTTGGAACAGGGACGGACAGCACAAGTACTGACTGCTCCCAGAGTGTTACTGCTGGAATATGGAGGCACCACGGGCAATCTTGAATGCAGATGGAGGAGGGGCTGGTACCGTGACGACCACAGACAAGTCTTCTTCCAGATGGGACTGATGACAACCTCATAGGACATTGGGGTTGATCATACTATCCAGAAGAGTGGAGGTGGGTCGGTTCAGGAATAGAGGAACCAACCTGGCGTGACTTTGGTAGAAAAATCGTAACTTCTGATGCCAGGGTCCAAATCTCGTTCTACTTCTTGGGGAAGATAAAGGACTGGTAGAAGCTTATCTCAGCCAAGTGTCACATCCAGAACTATCAAGGAGTGGTTGTGGTGGAAGCTTTTCTAGGGCTCTAGTTCTCTGCCTGGGATCTCTTACGTAGTTGGGGGAGAATCACTCTCGCGGACAGCTCGGAGCTCAGACAAAGATGAAACCACTGCCCTTGGAAAGCCATCTGGACGACCTTTCCAGTGGTATATGATTTGCCACCAGAAGAGTTGGGGAAGTGCTATAGAAGCTGCAATCTTTAGGACCCTTGCTATCTGCCTGTGACCTGCCATTGGAGCTGCAACTTGTGGTGACCAATGAAGCAAGAGGGGGGGGCTGCAATGCAAGGGAATGGTGGCTGATGGCTATGGGGACGGGATTGATCAATACAAAACTACCCTCACGCAGGAGGGGGGAGCACGGGGAAGGGGAAATGGGCCTGCTGCCCTACGTCTGTCTGGCTGGGCAGAACCAACTTGGCTCGAGCAGTACACAGCACACAGGGGTCAGAACGCGGCGCCGCTGGCACCCAGATGAAGCTGGTGAAGTGTAGAAGAGCTCCTGGAAGTTCGGCGTCGTTCTGAGGTTGCAAGGGGGCGGGGCCGGTCACCGACGATGAGCTGCACGATTCTGTCCTGCAGGTCCAGTCTGCACAGTTGGCATGCAGAGGGCGGTACGCTCTCCACCGAACTCCAAATGAGGCAGGACCTGTGTGGTTTGATAGATAACAGAAATACCTACGTGCTAGTCAAATTTGGCGGGTGACGGAGCTTGGGGCTGGCCCCAGTCACCTCTAGACTGAGGCTCTGGTTTCTGGGTGAACAACCAGACACAGCCGGATTGATTACCTTGGTACGGGCAGCACCAGACACAGATCACGACGAAACTACCTGGAGTGGTTTCAGGATGTCGAGATCTCTGACTTTGGTGAAGATGACTTGGGCCTAAAATTAGCAGAGGAAGGCGTGCCGGGGCCGACGAGTCTGCTGCATGTTCTGGGTGGACTGGGTCGCACCAGTCTGGCATGGTCACGGGAGAACGGACACCACGGGTGGTGCCGACGTCAAAAAGGGGTGGGACCACCTCTGGATCGACGGCGACTCAGAGAAGAAGAACTCTTGTGAAGAGTGTTCAGGCTGAATCACTCCGGGGAAGACGGTGCAGCCGCTGCCAAATGGTCCTCAGGTTCAGAATCGAATCTGGTGCAGTTGCACAAAAATGGGCGACGCGGTCGGAGCAGAAGTTGAATCAAAGCGGGACCACCTCTGGAGAGAAGCCAACTTGAAGCAGAACAACTTCTCAGATGAGAGTTTGCACTGATTCTTGACGTGGAAGTCATGGTAGTGTCTCCAATGAGGGTCTCAGATCCAAACTCGAATCCACAAGCAGCAGGATGGAGAGTACACCAAAGCCGAGGACGGGGGCGATGCCGTGGGTTCTCGGAGTCGCCGTGGATGAGCCTGGGAGAGGGGGATGCGTGGGATGCAGTGGGGAAGGGGCTGGGGAAGCTACCCTCGCCCGAGAACACCCGAGTGGGTGCACCCTCGGTGGGAGCAGGCAGGGATGCTCCCCCAGTGCCCCCTTCTTAAACCAGCGGGAGAGAGAGGAGAGGGAGAGGTAGTGGTCCCTCCTTTTCGTCCAGTCAACGCTATAAAAGCACGGGAGGTTCCGAGATTTTTTCTATCATCTTCTCAGCCTTCTTCACAGCCAAGGACGCACTGGTGGATCTTTTTGTTTTGTTGACCATCCCTGACGCCGTATTGTTGTCCCTTGACTCTGTGGTAATGACAAATTTGTTCAAGGCCATGGAAATAGTTTAATAACATTAAAACTTACTCTTGTGCAAGTTTAAAACCCCTTGGTGCATAATTTCACACCGCATGTCCGGTGTTTGACAAAATGTCCACTCGTCATATTCGATTTAACGTGAACTTTAAATAATTGCGTGGGCTCATGCCGTCCGCCAGGCATTTGATAAAATATCTAAGTGTAGACTTTGGAGTTAAAATTTAATTTTATAGAGCGAGTGTGCAAACTTTGTACCGCTCACTAGGCATTTGACGAAATGTCCAAGTGCCATAAAGGGTTAAAAACTTGATTTTGTGTGGAGCGTACGGGTGACTTACACTATTTCGCTCGCCCATCAACCGTTTGACAAAAATATCCATGAGCCTTCAAAAGCTAAAAAGCTTGATTTTATCGAGCAGGTGCGCAAGACTTTGTGCCGCCCTTCTCGTGTTTGATGAAATGTCCATGGGGGTGTATATGACGGCAATGATTATGCATCGCTCCTTGTCATGTCATGGTACTTTTCAATTTCTGTAATTTTCTGAAATTACCAGAAATTAAGAATTTTATGCCGTTCAACACATCCCAAACTCTACCTTTGTTTTAGGATTTGCCCTTGATTACATCCAGCCACAAGCCCGAGTTACTAGCTCCAAGCTTCCATGTCCACTTTGCAAGCAAAGCAAGGTCGAAATCTCTCAGATCTCTGATACCCATTCCTCCATTCTTCGTACTCATACACGCCCTACCGCAATTAATATTATGCCCACCTCTAGGATTATCGCTACAGCCTTTCTAGAAAAATCTACTTTGAATGCTTCGTAAATGATTGGAAAAAATGGGGAGATTGTCCAACACCGATTTACATATGATCAATCTGCCCCCGTGTGAAAGGACCTTCCCCTTCTAGCCTGCTAAACTAGTTTCAAATTTCTGAATGACAGCCTGCCAATCCTTAGAAGATATAGCTCCCCCCGAGAGGGGTAAGCCTACTAAGTAAGTGATTAGAAACTCCCCTCTGCCACAGCTAAAGATGGTGACATCCCTATTCAAGACAGAATCTTCCATGTTAATCCCAATGAGCTTACTTTTCAGAATATTTACTCTAAGACCACTGACTTCCTCAAGCATTTCCAGCGTAAATCTAGCTACAAAAATTATCCATCCTCATCTGAAAAGAAAAAAATTGTATTGTCTGCATATTGAAGATGGTTGATGAGGCGGCTAATGCCCCCAAACTGAAACCCTTTGATAAGCCCTGCTATTTCTGCTCTCCCTCACATTTTGCTAAGAATATGAGCTACCAGGACAAAACGGACTAGGGGACCAAGGGTCTCCCTATCCTCTCCCTCTGTCGAAGGAAGAGGTGGGTGTACCATTAATCAAAACAGCAAAGGAGGCAAAAGTGATGCAGGCCCGAATCCATTCCACCCACTTATTGTCGAACCCCAAAACCACAATGACTCTGAGATGGTAGTTCTAGTTGACCCTATCATATGCTTTCTCGAACTTTAGTTTCAGCACCAAACCCTTCTTCCTGTGAATCTTCATTGAATGGATGCTCTCATGAGCAACAAGAATTTTTTTTTGGCTATGCCTTCCAGCCCTTCACTTAAATAAAAGCACTTTGATTGCAGCTGATTACTTTATCAATCGCTCTCTCCAACCTCATAGCCAACAATTTGGATATAATCTTGCACAACCCATTGAGGAGATTGATCGGCCTCTAGTCCTTGAGCTTATCTGCTCTTGCCTTCTCCAGGATTAAAACCAAAAAAGTCTTGTTTATACCACGAAGATGGGCCTTAGCCTCCTGAAACTCTGAATAACCGAAACACAGACTGCTTCTAAGATCTCCCAACAATGCTGAAAGAAGAACATAGGAAAACGATCCAGCCCAGGAACTTTATTACTAGCTAAAGAGAAAACCGCCTTCTTAATTTCCTCAGCTGAAAAGTGAGTAGATAATTGACTTCTATCCTTGAAATGTGAGGCAGCAAATCCTCAGCAAGGGACGGTCTCCGCTCGTCCTCTTCAGAAAGCAAAGAGGCATAAGAGTTCTTAACATGCTGCTTGACGGAATCCTCTTGTGAAATAATGCAATCTCCATCATGAATACTCTTGATGAAATTCCTACATGAAGCAATCTTTTGGAGAGAGGTTGTGTTTCTATCACCTTCCTGAAGTCATCTTTCCTTAGATTTTTGCTTCCAATAATTTTTTTCCTTAAAAAGGATTTCTTGTCCTTCTTGAGTTTATTTCTCTGCACTCTTTCATCTTCATCTAAAAGGCCTATCTCCTCCAAAGCATCCAAAGCATGAATTCTTTATAGAATGAGGTCCTCGGCTGCCCTTCCTGTTAGGGTCTTTGAAGCCCCTCAAGCTGAAAGAACCCGAGCAAGATGCTTCAATTTGAGTACAACTGTGGCCATTGCTGAGGGGGTGTTTCTAATACCAGCCTAACCCCTCTGCACTACATCTAAAAGATCTTCTTCCCTTGGCCAAAATCTTTCCACTCTAACCTATGGCCTTCCCAAAGATCTGCAATTAGTTTTAAGGAGGATAGGTTTATGATCAGAAGTTGCTCTAGGCAAACACTCCGCTGAAGATGTAGGAAGTGGTCTTTGCACTCTATAGAAATAAGAAATCTGTCGAGTCTAGAACATGATGATTCAACTTTGACGTTGGACCAGGTGAAAAAACCATGGGAAGTCGGGATGCTGATGAGAGTTGCTTCATGAATAAACTTACAAAAATCCTCCATCACCCCATGAAAGGGGTCATGTCCCGTCTGTTCTCCCTCGTTCATTACAACATTAAAGTCCTTAGCAACACACCACAGCCTGCGGGAAGCTTGATGAAACTGGAGTAATTTCTCCCAGAGAGATCTTTTATCATCTCTATTGAGAGGACTGTAAACATCAGAGAAATCCCAAACAAAGCAATCGCCGAGGGACTTGAAGGTGAGTGAAATAGCTGATTTGCCGACCTCCTTATTATCCACCATCTCCTCTATAACAAACTTGTTCAATTCTTTTTTGCAAGTGGGTGGTACCGCTATTTCAAAATTACAACACACTACCCTCACGTAGGAGGGGGAAACACGGGGAAGGGGAGGTGGGCCTGATGCCCAATATCTATCCTACTAGACAGAACTGAAGCAATCCGAGTGGTACACTGTATTCTGGGATCTGACGAGGACGCCGCATGTGCCCAGACAAAGCTTGAGAAGTGTAGATGCACTTCTGAAAGTCCAGCGTCATTCTGAGATCACCGGAGGGTGGGGATGGTCACAGCCGATGGCCTGCACAGTTCTGTCTAGCCGGACAGGATGGCGCGGTCCTGGTGCGTCAGTCGGTACGGGCACTGTGGAACTCCAAATGTGACGGGACCAAGTCGTGGACGTAGTTGACAGGGAGATCTACGAACCCTCAAAAGATGGCAGCTGTCTGATCTCCTCGCTGGTTGTGTTCTCTGGAATAGTTGGCGTCAGGTTCCTGGGCGAACAACAAGATAGGACACCGATGGCCGAGGTGGAACTTCCAATGTCGACGTCGGAACAAGACGAGACCACTTGCGTTGGTTTCGTATCATCAAAAGACACAACTTTTCAGAAGAGTGCTTGACCTGAAACTGAAAGGAGAATGGGGTTTCGGGGCTGACTTGGAAGTAGTCTGTCCTGAACAAACAGGGGGATTCGGGTCTGGCGCGACTGAGGGAGAATGGACACCCCAGGTGGAGGCATTGTCGAAAGTAGGCAGGACCATCTCTGGTTCATTGGCGCTTCGGAGGAGAAGAACTCTTGTGAAGATAGCTCTGACTGATTCATACAGGGGTGGGCGGTGGTGCTACTACCAAATGGTACTCAGATTCAGACCCGAATCTGGCGCAGTTGCTCGAGAATGGGCGATGCGATCGGAGCCGAGGTTGAAACGCAGCGGGACCACTTCTGGAGCAAAGCTGGCTCGACGAAGAACGACTCCACAGAAGACCACTTTGGCTGGTTCGCACTGTGGATGTTGAGGTAGCCTCTGCAAGCTTGATCTCTGCTGCAGGCTTGTTGCAAAGAACAACAGAACATGGCTTCTTACTCCACGGGGAGACGTAGCGGTGACTGCACGGCTCCGGGATGGTTGTGGACACACGGAGCAGGGGGTGGTGAGCCTGGGTTGTAGAGGGAGAGAGGGCTGGGGCGTGTCTGCCCAGTCGCTAATTGACCCTACTGGCAGGCTAGAGTACCACTCAAACGTGAGTCCTGTGAGAGAGTACCCAAAGAATTTCAACAAGTATGACTCATCTGAAGCCAAATCGCCCATGACGATCATGTAATAAGCTATATGTTCTTTCGGGGATCCTTGCCTATTGAACTTGTCAAATTTTGGCGACTTGGAGATCCCGGGAGGGAGCCGCTTAGCAGCATGGTGAGGTGGGTAGGGAACCCCGTAAGCATCAAAAGCCATATATTCACCTTCCTCTCACTCTGCCAGCTTCATTTCTATCATCTTCTCGACCATGAGCCGATTCATTGTAGCTGGGTCCACTGGCTCTGGGTAGAAATGTGCCAGTTGCAGATATGGAGTAGCCAAAACAATTGCCTGCGGTGGCGGACATAGCAGCGGTGCTTGTTGTAGCTGGGGTAGCACCGGTGGTAGCAATGACTAGGACCCCCGTGGTGGAGGGGCAACTTGGTTGTGCTCTACCGGTAGGGGTAGAGTATACAATGGTGGGAAATTACAAGGGTTAACACCTCCCCGTGAGGATTCAGCCTGTATCTCTGGCTGCTTAGATGTGGAAGCCTGTTCATTCATCTCATGTAGTTGTTTCTTCAAGAGCTCTATCTCCTATTGATACTCATGCAACAACATCAGCACGGATAGGTCTAGGGTTACCGTGTTGGAAGTGCCTTCAGTTGCTTCACCGGAAGCACCTTCAGGCGAGGCATTTAGCAGAACCTCTTCTCCTACTTCTGTGGTCACCACATTGATAGCTAACGTAGTGACTTCTTTGGGAATCACTCACTTCCCTTCAACTATTTACAGCCTCTCCCTAGCAGCTGCACTCATTCTAGTGTTTAGCCCAGGCCTAGCGGCCAATCGGGTCAACTCTTGGGGCTCTTCTGGCAGGCCCTAATATCTTTCGGGCACACCGGCCATGTTGCATGTGACAATATTCAGGCCATTCCTCTGCTTGGAGATCTTTCTTCTTATTTGACCTGGAAAGGTCAGTCTTTCGAACACCGAAATTCTTCTTCTCATCTCCTCCTGCTGGTGAGGGGCTTCAACGGCTTCATGATTCATCCCGTCTTCGTGTCTGTTGTCATCTACGGATGATGAACCCAACTGAATTAGCGTCCACAATAATGGACGCGATTCAAATAAAGCACCCGACAGAATGGACGCTATTTATTACTAATCTGAATATTTAAAAGAAAATTGCACCCTCTGTGATGGACGTTAATTATTATCGGTGCCCTATAGTCTGGACGCCAAAATCCTGACAATATTTATATCAAACCCGCGTGAGCCCACACTTGGACCCGCACGACCAACCCAGTTGCATGTTCAAAGTGGCATGCATGTGTTCACTTTAGGGTTTTTGGGCAAGAAATGGCAGGCGGCTGCTAAGATAGAATGAAGAACGACATATAGAAACGTTGTAAAACCCTGTCAATTATAATCGTGAGACCTTGCCTCCGTGAGCGGGGGGAATCAAACAGCGCACGGAAGGTTGCAAATCCTTCCCTTTCCGGACAAACCCATACGTCCCTATATAACCATGCCCGCGTCAAGCAAGCAAATCCCATTTGCTGCTGCTGCATCGTCATCCTATTGCTATCGTGCCCATCTCCATCCCCCGCGTCTTCTTCCTACCGAACGAGGAGTGAAAGGGCGATTCTGCTTCCAATCTTCCTCCTGCTGGTGTACCATTCGAACGTCATCATCCTCTTCTTCCTGTGGCTGATCAAGGCGCCATCTTCCTCCTGCTGCCTGCATCCACCCTCCTGTCGTGGCCGAATATGGGCATCCTCTTCCTCTACTTCCACTCTTCTTCCTGCCGCATTGTTGTTGCTCCTGCCGTGATCGAACGTGGAGGGGGACACTTCTTCCTCCATCTTCTTCCGTCTTCATCCTACTGAGTGCCTGCATAGAAGAAGTGTGCCCTTCTTCTTCTCCATCCCTTGTTCCTGCGCAAGGAACAGAGTACTGTTTCAACACAAAGGCCTTCATTGTTCATCATCCAGATCTTCACAAAAGGTAGGTTTTCTCTACCCCATCACTCAACCAGGATTAAAAACAAGTAAAACTGATAAGTGCATGTATGTCCATCATGATGTTAGTCCTATAATCATCGTTCTTCAGTTCTTATATTAGAGTGAATAGCATCCATAGAGTGACCGCGATTTTAAAAAGCACCGAATCCTACGAACGCTAATTGTTCATGAGTTTTGGCATGCTTTATTCGTGATAGGAGTTCCTTTCAAGAACTGAGCCGATACTTCAAAAGGCGCCTCGGTGATATAGAGTACAACTTGGCTATATTTGAGAGTATTACACAACAGATATAAACAATTAACTACAACAGAGTCCAGTCCAACAAAAGTACAGTCTAAACCAGTAAAACGTACCACATGCCAAGTGAACACTCGGCCCGGCAAGTTGGCAACTAGGAACCTCCACGCAACGCCTTTGAACCTCAAGGAAGAACTGTCGCATCTGAAAACTAGGGGTGAGCCTCCTATCACTGGCTTAGTAGGGATCTCGCGGAACCCCAACCGAGAAAATAACGACAGAAGGGAAAAAGCTACGCTAGCTACAGAAAGAACAGCAGTAATAGTAGGAATAATAACCTACGGTGGCCGGTAAAACCTTGGCTCTACAGCTACTCCTATTGTACCGGAAAACATGACCTAGTCTCTCGTCGGGGGACAATCAAGTCACGCACCCGACATCCCGATCCCACGATCAGGGAATGACCAGAACACGAACCGCCCTAGTCACGCTATTAGGAAAACGACACGACGTCACCGTCGTGGGGGCCTGTCCTCGTAGATAAGAGCCCACACCGAAACCACGCGGTCTGGAAACATAGTCACGACCTTATCGTCATGACCTCAACATCGTCTAGGGAAAGCCCTCAGCGACGCTCACCGGAAACCCCAGACCTCGACTACGGGAATGCTCCTAAAAGCACACGCGAAGCCCTGTCTCACAGATGGGAAATGAAAACCCGAGACATGACAACTCACGTCACGTGATGGGAGTACCGCACAAACCGAACATCAGTCCGTCAAAACTCGAGTCCGTACCTACCGGTAGACAGGAGCACCTCCCACTAAAAGAACGACCGGATGCGTCCCCTGATGTCTTACACCGCGTCACAAGTGTCTAGCTACCATGCCCCAGGCGGAGACAAGACACACTCAGTAACCAGGACCACAAAACAATGACTAGCTGGGGTCGCGCCTGCCAGCGCTGTCCGACACCCCCAACCTCGTGTGCACACTCAGATCATACGCCCTACGCCTGTCCTCTAGTTGGTAATTCCCCTCTAAGCCCAGGCTCGACTGTATGTGGGGGCCCTATGGTAACCAGCCTACTCACCCATAGAACTTCATCAGGTTGATGCTCATTCTGTCTGCTCTGCTCATAAGGTCAATGCATACTTATGTCATGAGTAGAATAAGGTCGATGCTAGTTACTGTTCATGCATATTCAAGGTCGGAGCACATCCGCCTTGATCTCACTAAGGTCGACGCTAGTTACTGTTCATGCATATCCAAGGTCGAAGCACATTCTGCTTCATGCATACTAAGGTCGATGCTCTTTTTCCCTGTGCACATAGAAGGTCGGTGCATCTTTTGCTAGCACAAAGCAAGGTCTGTGCACATCTGCATTATAGCATTAATAGGTCAGTGCACGTTTGCTTCCAACGTCATATAAGTCTGTGCACATAAAGAGTCTAGGTCTGTGCACATGCATGCATAAGGTCTGAGCACATGCATTTTAAAGGTCAGAGCATATTCATGCAAGTCCGAGCACATGCATAAAAGGCCTAGTTAAAGTCGGAGCATATGCTGCCCCAGGACTAAGCATATGCATTGAAAGTCTGAGCACATATGCTAGATTGCACTATCAAGTCTTAGCACATTCTGCATTTAGAGTCTAAGCACATTTTTACCCTTGCACATGCATAGCTTAGGCCAATGCACATCTGGTCTTCCACGTCACTAAGTCTAAGCATCAATTCATGGTCTAAAGTCATTTCAGAACATTCATGAAATAAGTCTGAGCATATGAATTCCCCTATCATTTTTCAAAAATGAATTTAAGCACATAAGGTATTTGACAGATTGACTTTGTTCTGAATGGCAGGAACTTAAGTCATAGGGACCTAGAATCAACTTATGAAAAGCAGCACGCCTTCACTGAGCTCGATCATGTAGCTCAGGCACATGATCCAAGTTATTGGCACGTGATCCAAGACTGAGATCTCTTTTGGAGATTCTGCCATGTGGACAGAACATCTTTTATCTTTACACGTGGACTACTAGCAAGGTTCCTTTTTCTAGGTTCTTTAGGAGGGAATGAGTTCTCCATGCCCCCAATTCTTCGAGCCTATAAATAAGAGGCTAGATCGTTTAGATCAGATAATGGAGTAGAGCAAGTAGAAAAAGAAAAAGAGAAGGAGAAGAAAATAAGAGAGCCAGAGCTTGAGAGCAGTCAAGATTGAGAGGAATTTTGCATAAGATAGTAGGGGCCCAACCCATATATATATATATGCATATCTCTAATCCACTTAGATACACTTAAGGGCTTTACACGGAAGGGGACCCAATTGGGCCAAAGGAAAGGGCGCCCCTATGCAGGGCGCCAATTCATGAAATCCAAGGGCTAGGAACAGTCGTTGGCCGTTGGCAGGGTGTTGTTTATACACAGTGAAGGGCGCCCCTTGATCAAGCACCATTTTTGAATAGTGCCCCCTGCCTGGGCGCTATATCCCTTCAGGATTTAATTGGAAACTGATCGACCGTGTTTCATTCTAAGTAGGACACTGGTGGCTATTCGGGAAGGTCTTAATCTGGAGGATTAATACATAGGAAAAATAGGATTCACACGAAGGAAACATTGATCCCGTTCAAATCTAATTCTCCAGTAGGATTTCTTCTCTATAAATACCCTGTTTCCACGATCGAACCCCGACTACTACTTCTTGTTTCTCTGATGCTCTGTTCTTCTTTGCCTGACGACTCTATTCCTAAGTCCTGCTACTTCCCCTTGCTGGACAAAGCTTGAGCGTGGAGGAGCTTTTTCATCTTCTGGCGTTCTGTTCGTGGCCAAACGTGAAGAAGCCAACTACTTCTTCCTCCTCTTCCTCTGCTTCGTGAAGCTGTCGTTGCTGCTGTTTCCTTCTAGTTCTGTTGCTGTGAAGCTGCAGTACCTTCTTCCCTGATTGCAGTGCTATTACTGCATATCATTGTCTTCTCTTCTCTGATTCTATCATCCAAACCTCAAACCCAGGTAGGTGTTCTCAAGTTCTAAGCCAAACCCTATAAATACTAAGTCCTCTACATGCATATAGATCAGTAGGTGTCAGAAGAATGACTTGCAGTTTCTGTATCAACTTGTTCTTGTGTTTTAAGCATAAACAGGGAATTAGCGACCCTCACTAGGGCGCTAACTCAATGTACGTCCCTTCACACTGTCGTTATTCCCTTTGCTAATTAATAAATACACATGTTCAAAATTTAATAACCATGAATCATGACATCTAATCTAATGCATGAGTATATAGCTAGATTCCTGCTATTTTTCACTACCTGTCCATATATTCACTTCTGTAAAATTCTTTTATTTGAGAAAGTGGCACTATTCGGAAAAGATGACCCAAGCCCCGGTCCTTTGCCTACCCGACTTCTCTAAAGTCTTCGAGGTCACTTGTGATGCATCCGAGGTAGGGATTGGAGGCATTCTTAGCCAAGAGGGTCACCCCGTAGCCTATTTCAATGAGAAACTTTGTGAGACTAGGACTAGGTACTCCACCTACGACAAGGAACTATAAGTCGTGGTCCAATCCCTTCAGCATTGGAGGCACTATCTCCTACCCAAGGAGTTTGTGATCTTTTTCGGACCATGAGACATTGAAGTATCTCAACACCCAACAAAAGCTCAATGCCCATCATGCCCGCTGGGTTGAACACATTCAGGCTTACACCTTTGTCTTAAAGTACAAAGCAGGCAGTGAGAATCGCGCCGCCGATGCACTAAGTAGGCGGGTAGCCTTACTTTCCACCATCCAAGTGGAAGTCATGGGGTTTGAGCAAGTCAAAGAGGAATACCCAAGTTGCCTCGATTTTGGGACTCACTACACCACCCTCTCCACCCAGCCCCACAAGGAACATGAAGGATTCATACTCTAAGAGGGGTATCTTTTCAAGAGAACTAGGTTATGCATACCCCAGACTTCACTTCAGGATTTCTTAGTTTGGGAGCTACACGGTGGTAGCCTTGCTAGTCACTTTGGGGTCCAAAAGACCACTGAGTTAGTGGAGAGACAATTCTATTGGCCCAGTCTTAAGAGGGATGTGGCTAACATTATGAGTCAATGTCACACTTGTGCTTCTGCTAAGCAGGTGAAGCAAAACACTGGACTTTACACACCCCTCCCCATCCCAGATCGACCTTGGGAGGACTTGAGCATAGATTTTATCCTTGGCCTACCCAGGACCCTTCGCAAACATGATTTCATTTTTGTAGTCGTTGATAGGTTCTCCAAGATGCCCCGCTTTATCCCATGTTCTAAAACTTCGGATGCTTCTAGGGTAGCCCATTTAATCTTTGATGAGGTGGTCTGACTCCAGGGACTACCTAAGACCATTGTGACTGACCGGGATGTGAAATTCACTAGTTACTTTTGAAAAACCCTCTTGCATCTGATGGGAACCCTCCTCAAATTCTTTACTGCCTATCACCCTCAAACTGACGACCAAACTGAGATCATCAATCGAAGGGGCCAGCTACTCGGCCAGTGTCCGAGCCTCCTCCTGGCATGACTGAGTCTGTGCCCAAAGCGAGGCTACCTCCCGCCGAAGGACTTCAAGCTCGAAAGTTAGTTTCCCAATCCTCCGATCAGACTCGGTGTGGACCCGAGAGAGGAACCACTCCTCACTATCTAGCCGTGTGAAGAAATCGACTATCTAGGCCCCCAGCTGGGCCACAATCAAGCCACCCTCCATCACCTTCTTGAAGAGTAGGGGGGACTACATCTGAACTCCTCTTGAACCAATAAAGGCACCAAGGATCGGCACCTTTGGTACAGAGAAGCCCGAACAGTGGAGGCACCGGCCGAAGGGGGAAGAGTTCTTTTTGGAAGAGTCGAGACTGGGGCATCCCCCCTGAGCGTCGCCATTCTCAGGATGACAATGCTCGGCTCAGGCTGGGTCGTTGCCTCGCCCCATGCCCCCTCAGCCTCGACCGGGACTTCAGAACCAACTGCCTGCCTGCTATCTGGTAGGCTCGGCGGTAGTTTTCCTGCCACCGGCAACCGCCTCTAGCCTAATGGATGGGAGATCCGGATGGTGGATTTCCTCAACTGATGGCCCCGCAGCCAGGTGGGCATGCTCCTCGACTAGGCATGCGATCTCTGCCTTCTTTAACTGCTTCTTCTCCGTGATCAGGGCCTTCATTGAAGACAATAGCAGCCGCTCCCCAAGGTCCTTACGTTTGTCCCCACGACACTCGGGGGCATCACCCCGGGCACTCAACTTGCCCTTATCTCGGGCGCAGGAAGGGACCCTTGAGGCTCGGGGCTCACTCAGAGCAGGCGTCTCCTCCAAGTTGGCGATCTCCTACTTGAACGGTTGCTCCCCCTCATCGTCCGTCCACCTCAAATCTGAGCAGTAGAAGTCAAACCCTCAGAAGGAGGCCTGCCTGCCCGACCTAGAGGCATAATGTAGGACCTGAAGGTTCTTACCTTGCGATGGCACCGCACTGGAGGGATAATCCTCGATATTAGCCACACTCATGAATTCGACGGTCGATTGGCGATTCTCCTGGAGAATCCTGATCTCCTCCTTTAAGTCCAGAGAAACCACCACTTTCTTTGGAGGTAGAGACGGATGGAAGTTGGTCCCTGTCGGGAAGTCACTAGACCATGCTGGATGTCCCCGTGGCGAGGGGACGGGCCCTGAGTGCGGGATCGGATGGTGATGACCCCATCACATGAGGATGCACTGACTTGTATATCACACAGGTAGACCTTCATTCAGTCAGAAAGTCTATATCTGAGTTGATGGTGCATCAACCTATGCTAGTGATTTATAAGGAAATGCTTAATGCATCGACGCGAGAACTTACAACATCGACCTGACTCATGCAAATGCACAAGGTGCACCGACCTTAAGAATGATAACCATTATTGCACCTACCTTATTCTACAATCGTTGGCTCACTAGCATCGACCAACCTATGGTATGCATCGACCTGATGAAGCAACTTCTAACATATAGTGCTTAGCAACATCGACCTGTGTACAATGTGCACTGACCTGATAGCGCATGACTTCAACAGCCACATCGACCTTCTAGACCAGACTACATATATGCATCGACCTGTTTGTTCAATGCAGTGGGAGATGCATCGACCTTTTAATGCAACACTTCTGCATATGCATTGACCTTCTAGACCAATATGCATACATGCACCAACCTGACTATCTGAATGCATGAATATGCATCGACCTTATAATGAACAAGAACTTATTCTGACTTAAGTAGAGATTTCAAATCAACACAATGTTGCTAGTATCAAAATTAAAGTCAATCACACTGTTGCCAGCATCAAAACTAGACATCAAATCCAGAGGAGACATAACACATGTAGCTAGCAAGATTATCAAGAAAGATCAGTGTCTAAGAAAAGAGGTCCATGGGTAAAAACTTTAAGTGGATAAGTGGTTACTTAATTAGGACCTAGTAAATGCGTGGGGAGCCTCCCACTGTCCCACCTCTTATCTGGCCATGAATTCTTGGTGTTCTCGCTAAACACTAACTGAGAAAAACTCGATCTAAAACGTCGATAAAGTCATTTAGCTAGCAAGGTTATCAAGAAAGACCGGTGTCTAAGGAAAGAGGTCCACGGGCAAACACTTTAAGTGGATAAGTGGTTTCTTAATCAGGACCTTATGAATGCGAGAGGAGCCTCCCATTGTCTCACCTCTTACCTTGCTGTGAATTCTTGGTGTTCTCGCTAAACACCGACTGAGGAGAACTCGATCTAAACCATAACCTTTCACAAAAAATATTCCCATCTTCCTTGTTCAATTATCTACAACTTTTTATAAGGGCTCAAGATTCGAATCAGAGATCTTCCCTCCAGTCAATGGCAGTTATCAGGAAACTGCTCTGCTATCCTGAGATTTCTGGAGTTGTCCAACAGTAGATTCAAAAATATATTAAGTCTAGATCCGTGCAGATCCAGTTCATCTCTCTAGGTCTAGATCGAAGGACATCGAAAGAGCTTTCCAAAGCCACTGACCGTGCATCGATCTGACATCGGGGATGATCACAGCAGAGGTTTTCGTCGGATCGTGCGCTGTGAAACAGCAAGTGCAGACCCGTGAGAAGCAATCTCGGCAGGTGACGATCAGAGCCGCCCGTCCTCCGACCGGTGAACCAGCGTGCCACCATTCCAGGGAGCGCCCCTCCAAGCATCCCCACTACAGTGGTGCTATCTTGGTCCCACATGGACCCACCGGCTAGCACGCAGGTCCCACGATCGCGAGAACGTGTGCCGCCGAAGCTATGCAAGAAGCCGCCCGTCAGCCCGAAACCACTACTCCCGGGTCCCGTGTGTCACCCTTTACCTCCCTACATAGAGTGGGCAGTAATTCATTTGCTGTAATATTTGTGTAATAATTGTTTCGGGAGTACCGATTCGACCGGGGTTGTCTTCCCCACGCCGATAGCGTGGAGGTATCGTGCCCTCTCATTTGCTCGGCGATTTGCTTACTTCGTATATACTTGTTTATGCCGCTGCTAGAGAGCATGACAAGGTAATCTAGCTCGATACTTATTGTTATTCACTACTGTGAGCGAGAGAGCGTGACCGTCCCGTGACCCGATCCGGGCACAAGAGAGAGCTGACTACCCTAGCTCACTGCCGATTTCTCAACCGTGCACGTCCGTACACTTCCCTAGATAGGGGTGATCGTGAGCTTGCATAGAGTTTAGGTCGAGTCGAGGTCCGTCCCGCATCAAATTGGTATCAGAGTGCGAGGTTGAGTCTAGGGTTGTCATTGCATGAAAAGGTGATAAAAAAAAAGGTGTCTTAGTCTAGCGCTAATTGAGTCTAGAATGTCTAGGTGTTTACATTAGTCTTTGATAAAATAAAATAAAAAAAATATCATTGCATACCCTCAAAGGAAGCTTTAACCGGAAGTTAAATTTGATAAAGAAGGTATAGCAAATTTGTTACGCACAATTGAAAACATTCATCGAGAAAGTTTAAACCTTAGGCTGAACTGAATAAGATGCAGCTGTAAAACGGGGATATGGCAATGTGACGAATATGATGACTTGAGCTCGATACCGATTCAATGACAATATTGTGATATATTCCTTTCAACCTACCATGCATCCGGATCTTTAATACTTCTTATCCCCTCTTCTATTTCTTTCGCTAGGGGAGTTAGGAGCATGCCACTTCTTGTATCATTAGCTAGAAATGGGAACACAATAGAGAGAGAGAGAGAGATAGCCTTCTTAAGCTGCTTTCCTATCCTTGTTTCTGTCCTAGTGTCACGTTCATAATGCTTTCTTTCTATCCCTTGACTAGAAGTGGGCAAATTAAATTATTAGTTCTTAATCGTCCTTTTTCTTTCTGCCCCAGGGACCAGGCTGCCACTGTGCCTGATGGGTTTGAGAAGATGGTGAGTTCTACTTCTAATGGCATTGGTAAGTGGAGGTGATGTTTTGAATCAGGACATTCGTGTTGGGTGGTTTTCATGGTCAGAAACTCCTAGCAGCACCATCTTCATACAAATTTGTTGTGAAATGTTATGAACTCTGTGTTAGGTACCCATTTCTTAGATATATATTTGGGACAGCAAGCTTGGAAAGGCTCACATATTTACATTACCTTTGTTTCATTGCACGATTATTACTTCACATAATGGCATTTATCGTTTCATTGCACTTGTTACAGCAGAATGAGATAGACATGCTTATTTCAACCGCTCTGTACCGTGCTTGGAGCATCAGGTGGATCAGACCAAGTAACACCCCCACCACACACTGATGGTATTAGAATTTCTGCAGAACTTTGTAAACACTAAACAATACTTTCCTTTGATGAAGCAATCAACTGATGTTGGTCTCGTCTTCAGGGATGCTCTAGGCTTAGTTTCGTAACACTTATCATGATGATGATTGTAGATGTTGATGAGCCGAAAAATAGGTGATCAGTGCACCAATGCCATAGGAGGTCGGTTGCCGATCTCTTAACAAACTCCCAAAATAGACCCCTGCCTCTCATTGGCAGAGTTATGCTATTGGCATCAGCCTCTAGGGTTAGTCTTGTCGAATGGCACTTATTCGGATAGAAAAACCGTGTACAGAAACTCTCTAGACTGCCAATTAAATATGGAAAATTTACGTTTCTTTTTTTCCCCATTTTTTTCAGCAAGTGGGGCGCGTATCAAAATGTTTGGTCGCTGATGGAGTCCCCACCGACTGGTCTCTCGCTTGCATGAAACATAATAGAACATAATCAACTCAGTATGTATTTCATTCACGAGCTGATTGGTTTATAGGGGATCGATCGCATCACTAAGATGCATCACCTTTCCCATCATCTATTCAACTTGTTTGAATCCAAGCGGATGGGATCCACCAAATGATCAACCGGGTTCTTTTTTGATGGGAGTCACTGACTTGAAGTAACTGAGGTGGAGGTGAATGCCTTGATCCCCGCTTACAGAAAGTATCCAGAGGTCATTATGTAACAGGAAAAGGAATGGGTTTGCAACCGGGCACCTCCCCTGCGCTGGTCGCCGCCAACGCCGTCGGACGGTGCTCTCCTCTCCTAGACTCCTTCGGCTGGCCTCCTTCACTCCGAAGCCTCGCCCTCCTCCCCTCTGGCCGTCCTCCTTGTGCGAAGAGGGGCAGTGGCACCTTAGGGCTTTCCTATTTCGTGCTGTTTAGAGAATGTCGTTCAAATAGCGGATCTTTCCTTTGAGCTCGTGTTTCACCTCTTCGTAGAGTCGTAATTGCAGTGCCATCTCCTGATTGGAGTGCAGCGGGCTGTCGGGACGCCGTGTAGGTGGATTGTGCGGGTGCTGCGAGTACGCAGGGGAGACGTGGGAATGATCGCGTGCCCGATGAGACTCTGCTACGGTGGGCATGCCTCCATTCTGGGAAAGCCTAGTTGGAGCATGATCCTGCTTCACTTGCTTATTGAGGCGGCCTAGGCATACTTCTACCAATGTCTGGATTTGACGACGCATCTCCGCCAGCTCGTTTACGGCGGGATTCAATGGAGCCTCGTCAAGGGGTGGTTGAGTGGAGGAGGATGCTTCTCGTGACCCCCGTCGGGAACTTGAGGCTTGTCGATAATCTTGAGCCCCCTAGCGGTTGCTAGTGTTACGATAGCATCCTTAGGTGCCATGTCTTTGTGCCAAAAAGTGTAGAGGTAGAAAAATTCTCACTAGATCCCATACCACATCTTTAAGATTTATTTGTTGAGGAAGAATAGTCGGCCTGCGAAGGAAACCTGCAAACACTTGAAGATGTTGTATGAAGGAGCTTTGAGAGTGATCTTAGAGGACAACCCTCCGATATTTAAGTCAGAGACGTATGCAAGTGAGGAACAAGAGAACAAGAGGGAGAGGAGAGTCAGATAGAGGAAGGGATGAGTTTGAGTGGAGGAGCGAAGGTCCAGAAAATACTCGGTAGGCTTGGAGAGTGCTTGGAGAGGCAGGGAGAGAAGAACCATGGGGGAGACCTCCCAGACCCTACTTCTTGGATGGAGATAATTCCTTCGGTCGTTACACAGGGAGCTCCTCTTTCTCCTTGGTGTGTGGCTCTGCTAGCACGAGAAGGCCTCTCTTTCTGTGTGTCTCTATTTGTGTAGCTGTGTCGTTGTGTAGGTCTCTTCCGGATCCGGCTAGGGGACCTATTTATACAGGTTGTTGTGGCACTGGCCGTTCCTCGACTGAGAAATGGCGAAGATCATAGAGTAACACCTCCTTGATCGTGGGGGGTTACTCGTTGCTCACTTGTTTGATCCCGAAAGGGAGGCTTCGTGGCGAAGATCCCAGTGGTGTGGGCGTGACTTAGTCTACGTCGGGGAAAGTCCTGTGATGATGGTGGTAATGTTCACCTGTTGGTGAGTTTTACGACGCCCAGAACGCGCACAGTATTTCCGCATGTAGGCTGGCAGAGTTTCCTTGGGCCTCACCTGAGCCGTATTAAATGAGCCAGAGGTCGATAGGGTGGTCCGTCAAGGGCTCGGCTGACCCGAGTCATGACAAGGCTAACGATATTAGGCCGCACTGGGCCTGGCTAACATTTCCCTCCTCACCTATCATACGACACCATGATACTGACTAGCCTCTTATGTTGTGGGTTTGATGTATGTTTGATTTCTGAAATTAAATTACATCTAATTGAGACTAGCTTAGCTTGTAATTAGCCTTAATAATTTGAAGGCACATATGAATATGATTTGAATGTTATGGAGCCTTCACATACGATCAGTCCCAGCTCCGCCAAGTGGGACTCTGTGGCAGCCAGCTCCACCGTTAAGGTCGACGCAAGCTACACGCTCGCCTCGGCCACCATCTCGACAGTGCGCCACTCGACCCTAGCGAGCTCCGTGTCTCGCCGCTGCTCCTCCAGGTCCTTCTCCAGGGCCTCAGATCTGCTCTCTGCCTCCCTCAGTTGTGCGACGCGATCCTGAGCAAGCAGTACGACTTTGTCAGCACACCTCTCCTACTCGGCAACCGCCAGTGCAAGCCGAGCCCGCTGCTCCTCCAGCTCTTGCCTGGCCGCTAGCCACCGAGCCCTCTGCTCCTGTGCCTCTAGAAGCCATAGGTACTCCACCTAGATGCCGGCCAGGTCAGAGATCTAGAGCTTGCATGGGAACCCGAGGCCGTGATAGCCATCGGTACACTCCCTCAATCGCTGACGGAGCTCCTCCGGGGAAGGCAGGGGATCGCCTCCTACGTAGCCTTGAGCTCACTGGAGCAATGCCACACCCATGCTGGCATCCAGCAGTGACTCCGGTGGTGAAACAGATGTAGGCCACTCGATCCCCAGCTCCAGGGAGGAGTGGCCCACCTCAGCCAGCATGCTAGAAGGACCTGTGTGACACCACCAAACACAAAGAGGGTCAGCAATGTTCAGGACTTTCCTATGACAGGACAAGGTGAAAAACCTGATAAATTTCCTGACTCTCACCTGCTATGGCCCCCGTCGTGCCTGTAACACCCCCGCTTGGGGTCGATGAGGGTAGTCTCTCCTCCACCTCAGCAGCGTCTCCTGTTGGAGTCAAAGAGGGCAGAGGCTCCTCTGACATCGGGGTGTCCCCAGTAATCATCAGAGATGTAGAAGGCTCCCCAGATCTGCCTCGATGGGAGTCGATGCGCGAACCTCCTCAGACTCCAGCCCTGGACATAGCACAAAATGTCAGCTCTGCCATAAACCCTGAGTTAAAGCTAATGAAGGGGAGCGAAAGTGATAAGGTCATCACCATCCATTCCAGCACTAGCGGCCACCTCCTCACCTCGGATGCATCTGGCATGGTCTAGTTATTTACTTTTGAGTCCTATGTAATTTTTATTTGAGTCATGTCATTGTATTTTCCTTTCATTTGAGTCAAGTACCTAGGTTAAGAAGAACGATTTGTGAATGAGTAAACACCCCTGATCTAAGAACCATGTCGATTTTAATAAGTGTCCTTCGTCTCAAAAATAAAAACCAAAAACCAAAAAAACCAAAAAAATTAAAAAAATTAAAAAAAATCAATCAAACAAACAAACAAAACACACAAAAAAACAAACAAACAAAACAAAAAAATATGCATCTGTGTGATCTCATTTGTGTGTTACATTTCATTTTTAAATTCTCATTCACATTTGTGTGCCTCTATGTTGTATTTATCATATTTGCTTTTGCCTTAATTGATAAAGGCTTGGCCCCTTGACTTGTATATCGAGGCTAGCTTCAAATCAATCACCCACTCATTGAGCAAGGGGTCAAGTCAGAATAGAAAAACTAACTTGTTTCACTGAGCCATGTGTGCAGGGTTCGAAAAAGCATGAAAGAGGCAGAGAACAGCAAACTAAACATTCTATTATTTTCTTCCAAAAAGTGTACATCAAGCTCCACTCTCTCCCTCAACATCACTCCTTTCACCACTCTCCCGGCGAGGAACCCTAGACGGTATTATCAAACCATGCGAGGTGGTACCTCTACTGCTCTGCACTCCTCTTCCCATTTTCACTCCCCGTCAGTCGGCGGGGGCAGCAAACAAGCTACTAACACGAAAGCCATGCTCTCGTGCTCTTCGGTAGCACTCTTCACCATCTCTCAGCCATTGTTCAGCAAGACCAAGGCTGGTTCGGAGCTCAAACAATTGGGCCTCCATGGCCCTCCGCTCCTCCCTCTCAGCCAATCTATCGGCTCTCTCTCTTTCTGTGTCTCTTTCCCACCCGCCCATTCTCTCTCTCTGTCTTCCCTTTCCAACTGAAGGGTGATCCTTAGCTCCACAACGTCCCGAGAAGAGTCATCATCTTGATGATGTCGCAGTTCCTCCTCTAGCACCACTATTCTGGCTTCCCCCTGCGCGGCATGGGCAAGTGCATCTTGCATCTCTTTCGTCTGCCACGTCCACCATCTTAGATATGTGGTGAGGCATGAACAAATGAAATTCCATTGTGAAAACCTCACCTGTGTAGAGAGCATCCCTTTTGCCTCTGCGGCACGCCGCGTGATGATAAGTGTGTATTTTTTCATCGTAATTCATGTGTGGCTGGCAGGGAGGGGAAGCCAATCCAAACCGGCACCGTAGGCGGATCAGAATCAAAGCTGAAATCCGTCGTCCAGTGAAAGAAATGGAAGAGAAAACCCTTAATGTACAGGTTCTTTTGAATCAACAGTTTCATGAAATCCGATTCGCAATCAAAATGGAGAAGAAGGTGTCTGGGGCTGAGCTTGCTGATAACAAAACCAGAGGAGAAGGCCAAACGCTGCTGAAGGCAGCTCTTGATCTCCGCAAAGGTAGGACGACCATAAGAACACTTGGCAACAACAGGAAAAGAGAGGAATCGGATCGACGCTTGAACCTCTTCCTTGGAGAAAAACACTGTTGGCTCTCCTCTATCAGTAAAAGTAGGATCCTTCACCTGGAAAGAAGTCCGAGGCTTTCGCTGTGATTCCATTAGCACCTGCGCAAACGTCCGGCGATTACCAGCAAGAGGAAGGGAAGAGGCATACTCAGACGGCGCCGAAGCAGAGGTGGAGGCCCTGCCTCACCGTCCACTTCTCTTTCCCCATCCTTTCATTCATTGTTTCTTCTACTTAGCTCCCACCCTTGGGTGGTCTATCTTCCCACTTCAGATCCTGCTTCTATAATCTTCTCCTCTCTGCCGGGGTCTGCAAACCCCTCTTCTTCTTCTTCCCATCCGGAGCTTCCAAATTCTCCCTCCTCTCACAATTCTAGGCCTCGGCCTATGTCATCCTCCCATCCTGATTTTGGGACATATTCTGATTCCCATTCCCTGAGACTTCCGGATGGTATCCCTGACTCTTCTCCGACCCTGTCGGATGTCCACAATTTTTCTTCTCCAGCCCTACCGGATGCTACCTCTGATTCTTCTCCGATCACGTTGGATAATCTCTTCTTTTCCTCCTCATCTTCGCAGTAATCTCCTCATCATCTCTCTATGCTTTCTATTTTGCCCTTTTGGGGTTCTCGCCCTTTTTCATGCTATTTTTGAGATTTTAGTCTGTCTTGATTTCAGTTGATCCTTGTTTATTTTGTATCTGATTGCTTATTATCAGGGCCTCGGGGCCTTAACGAGAGAGTTCTAGCCCTCGTCTCTCTTTCTTTCTATCATTCTTCATCTAGTTTGGTGTCTACCACTCATCCGTGTCATGGAGTCCTGAGCTATCTTGAGTCTATCCCTGATGAGTTGGACCTTCTCATTCGTATCTCTGACCATATCTGGGCCTAGTATTTATCTTTCAGCAACTTAATCCCAGCATATTGGAGATCGGCAACTCCTGCCATAAAGTGCTTCGAATGGAGCCATCTGAATAGTGGCCTAGTAGCTGTTGTTGTAAGCAAACTCGGCCATGGTCAAGTGGTCATGCCAGCTCCCACCAAAGTCAATGACACATGTTATTAACATATCTTCAACAATTTGATTTGTCCTCTCGGTCTGATCATCTATCTAGGGATGGAAAGCAGTGCTGAAGTTGAGCTTCGTCCCCAGGGAGTGTTGTAGACCTTTCCAGAAATGAGAGGTGAAGTGCGGGTCTCGGTCAGACACGATTGACACAGGTACGCCATGCAATCTCACAATCTCCATGATGTATAATGTGGCTAAGACATCAACTGACCAACAGCTCTTGATAGGTAGCAAGTGTGTCGATTTGGTGAGACGGTCGATTATTACCCAGCTACCATCATGTCCGCCCTTAGATTTAGGTAAGCCCATAATGAAATCCATGCCAATCTCTTCCCACTTTCACTTGGGAATATCTAAAGGATGTAATTTCTCGGCGGGTTTTTGGTGTTCTGCTTTGACTTGTTGACACGTGAGACAACGAGATATGAAGTCTGCTACCTCCCTTTTCATGTTAGGCCACCAAAAAGTCATCTTCAAGTCCTTGTACATCTTGGTCACTCCTGGGTGAATGGTGTATCTAGAGCGGTGAGCTTCTTCTAGAATCTTCTTCTTTAATTCAGGACAGTCTGGCAAACATGTCCTCTCATGGAATAATAATCTGCCATCAGTCGCCGACTTGAAGTCCAGTCTCTTGCCTAGCTTATCTTTTATTTCTACAAGTACATAATCTTCTTCTTGCAGCCTCATGATCTCTGAAAGTATGTCCGGATGCAAACTCACATGTGCCAAAGTAATGCACCTTTCCACCTTGCTCGTGCTTATATCGAGCTCAGAAAATTTCTCTAATAATTTTCATTCTTGAATCATACAATTGGCTAATATCATTCTTGGTTCCCGACTCAAGGCATCTACTTCAGAATTTCCCGTGCTTGGGTGGTATTGTATCCAAGAGCCTTGTTCATTCAGAGTCGGCTTGAAGGCAATATAGCAATGCATCTAATCAACATGTTAGATCCTCAAAATTTATTTGTCATCTCAACCATGGTTCAATCAACATGAATGCATACTGTCATCAGGAACAATGTAATCAATCACACATTGAGTCTAGTTATCATCAAAATAATATCTTCAACAATCATCAAAATCATATCATCATACATGAAGTTTAGTTATCATCAAAACCATAGCTCAATAGGGGAGAGTTGTCAACCTCGCACCGGAGGGATGTAAGCTAGCCGCGATCTTCCGGCGGGTTGCTCAAATCTTCTCCTGCTACGGGGACATCAGCTTGTCGGGCACATACCCTAAAACTTTCGTGGCGAGGAGGATCCGCGACAATCTCTTCTTTTCTCGGGGCCAACCCCCTCTCATTCTTCTTCCCCGCCTCAGCGGGATTGGAGTGGCAATAGAAAAGTGCCTCTCGGTGGACAGGTTGGATCCTTTTAGGGACCCAGACTTGTTTAAACTTCTTCGGCCTCGGGGCCAGCTCCTTCCGACCTTTCGGTCTTCTTCTTCTTTCTCAGCCCTCCTCCCAGAAAGAGCCTGGAAGGAGTTGCGGGTTGGCACAGTAGTGACCACCCAGTCTGGGATTGCTTGAGTATCATGTCCGTCTAGGAAGACATGGACTCCCCCAATCAGCACAGACTTCCTGGACATTGATAGTCACCCGGTAGTAGGGGCAACAGCCCTTCTGTAGGAATTCCCTTGACGGTGACCCCAGGCTTGTTGCGATAGGTGGGGCGAGCCCCTTGAGCCACATGGTGCACCATGCAGCTAGTCAGGTGAGTCTGACCTGTTGTCAGACCCTTGCGGCTTCAGGCGTTGTGGGCCATAGGCTTCTTAGCAACTTCCTCTCTGGCTGCCTCCGGAGCCTCGACCTTCAGCATATCAGTGAAGGCTACCCCAAAGAAGTTATGGAAGCCAACCACCGACGGGAACGAGCCAAAGACAGTTAGTACCGCCAGGTACCCCGTAGCAGCATGATTAGCCACGATCTCGTGGCCGAAGGTCAATGCAGCGAATCCAGTAGCCATCGTTAACTTCTGCAATCACAGAACAAGCAAACGATCAGCATTCTTTGGGCTTGGCATTGGTGACATGTACGAGCATATTGGTTTCAATCTTCGTACATGGTGGGCCAGTAGAGCCCTTTAAGCTTGATGCTATTCTTCATCTTAGCTCCTGCTTGGTGAGCCCCGCACAATCCAGAATGGATCTCGTGCATGACAGTCTTCACCTCCTTGGATGAAAGGCACCGTAAGAGGACCGATCGGTCCTTTTTATGGACGAGTCTGAAGAGCAGACCGTCAATTAGCTGGTAGGATGTCGCCTTGCGTAGCAGTTGCACCCTCTGAGCCCGATCAAGAGGGAGCCAGCCATTCTTTGTCTTTATGATCGGCTCGCGCTAGTCTTCTTCTTCGGGAGCATTCTCCTCTTGAATGCTGTTGACCTCGTAAACAGTGAGGCCGGACTCTTCATCGAGCACACTTGGCATGAGCCTTCGGTGTCTGACGGTAATGTTCAACTCTCCCTCAGGCGGGAGTTTTTGGGTTGCTGCCAACTTTGCCAAAGCGTCAGCCTGGGAGTTGTTGCCTCTAGGGACATGGCCTATTTTGAATAGGTAGAATTTTTCCAAGAGCCTCATGACGGCTGCATGGTAGGGGACGAGCTCCTTTTTCCGGACGTCGTAGACACCCAGGACCTATCGAATGACGAGCTGAGAATCTCCGTACACTTTGATGCACTTGATATCTACCTCCAATGCCAATTGAAGCCCAATAATCAGTGCTTCATATTTTGCCTCATTATTAGTCAAGGACTTCATGAGAGCGCAAGAGTTGTGAAGAATGCCGCCTTGCGGAGATACGAAAACAATTCCCGCACCTGAGACGAAATCTGTGAGGCCTCCGGCCCTTTTGATTGTCCGGGAGACACCATCAAAATACAACTCTCAATGTGGGAGGTCAAGGGCGAGTACACCCAGTTCCATCTGTGGTGGGACTTTTTCGTAATGTTCCCCAATTTCTTGAGAAGGTACCAGCACCTCTTCATCGGGCAGCTCGAAGTCGAGTGGCGAGTCTTTTGGCACAGGGTGCGCTGCTAAGAACTCCGCCATTCCTTGTCCCTTGATCGCCTTGCATGGGACGAAGGTGATGTCAAACTCCATGAGGATAAGTGCCCATTTGCCGAGTCTACCAGAGAGGACGGGCTGGCTGAGGTGTGTCCCTTACACTTATAAAGGGTTGCTTCAAAATGTGTAGCCCCCAAGAAGAACTGCGCCACCAGTGGATTACTTAATAATAAAGCTTCTCTGGTGGCCGACCTGGTCATGGTGTCATCCCTCTCCCTCGCTCCTTCCGTTTTCCTTCTTCTGCCCCGACATCGGTCCGGGGCACGTGATCCGCCAGGGGAGGGCGACCGAGAGACCAAAGGGACAGCGTGGAGTGAGGAAGCGCATGGAAAGGGTCAACGGCAGGTGGACACTTCTACCATATAAGGCAATGTATCCCTTTCCATGGAGGCCTGCCGCTGCCTATTAATTTCATGTGGAGGCAGCAGATCACCCAAGGTTTGTTGCACGCCTTGCGTGTGCAATGGTTTTAAAAATCAAGAAATAATAATAATTTTGTTGCCCAGCACCAAACCGTGGAGACCTGCACTCATTATTACATTAGCACCCTCCAAATATCACGGGCCACCTCCTTCAGTGCAACGATTTGGCACCCCGCCGTCAGCTGGGACTGGCTCAACTCTACAACCTTTCCTGCACTACCCACCTGGCAGGGACATGCGCACAAACGCGACCCACCCCGGGCCGCTTGTTTGCCGGATACCCCACTTCTCTCTTCCGCCGCTGCAACAGACCCTGTAAATAACGTCGTCACATTGGCACTCCCAGCATATGCTTCACAAGGACATAACCATGGGGGCAACTGCTACAGCAGCACAAGCTTATTGGGTGCGTATGTGGTGATTGCCTTGCATAAGGTTTACAGGTAGCCTCTCACTCATGTGTACAAGTAGCAGATAGTCTTGTACGGACTGAAGTAAGCACCAAGGACATGGTATAAGAGGCTCGTCTCATTCTTACTTGAAAATTGACTCACGAGAGGTAAAGTTGATCAGACCCCGTTCACAAGAAATTCAGGTAAACACATGCTAGTAGTTCAGATTTATGTGGACAACATCATCTCTTGAACTATTAACAATGCCTTATGTGATGAATCTGCAGAAATCACGTAGGGAAAAGTTGAAATGAGCATAACCGGTGAATTGACATTCCTTCTTGGCTTGCAGGTTAACATCCAAAGGAAGCTTCATAAAACAAGCCAAATATACTATAGAGCTCTTGTACACGAACTACCCTCACGCAGGAGGGGGGAGCAAGGGGGAGGGAATCTGGTCGGCCGATCTGCGCACCGCCTTGTCAGGATGAAGCCTGCTTGTTCTGTATCGTGCGCCCAGCTCTGACATCTAAATGATGTGCCGTCAGTGCCTGGACAAAGCCTGGTGGATGCCGAAGAGCTCCTGAGATCCTGACATCGACTCGAGATGACTGGATGGTGGGGATGGTCACAGCCGATGGCCTGCACAGTTTTGTCTCGCCAGATAGGTTGGCGTGGTCGAAGTGCATCGACTGGTACGCTCGTTGTAGAACTCCAAATGTGACGGGACCAACTCGGGGGCATAGCAGACAGAGGGCACTACGATCCCTCAAAATTTGGATGCCGTCGGATGACCGTGCCAATCGTGGTCGCTGAAATGGTCGGCTTCTGGTTCCTAGGCAAACAGCCACACTGGGAGGCGATGGCCGAGGTGGAACTTCTGGTGATGATGTCAAAACGAGACGAAACCACCTGGGTTGGGTTTTTATCGTCGAGTGTCACGACTTCTGAGAAGATAGCTCAATCTGAAACAGAGAGGAAGGGGATGTGCCGGGGCAGATGAAGTTGCAGTCTGCCCTAGATGGATAGAAACTTCTGGGACTGGTGCAGTCATAGGAAATTGGACATCCCTAAAGGAGGTGTTGTCTAAACATGGCGGGACCACCTCTGGATTGTTGCAAACTTGAAGAAGAATAACTTTTATGAAGGGAGTTTTGGCCGATTCATATAGGGGAAGATGGTACCGCTATTGCCAAATGGTACTCAGAAACTGGTGCAGTTCTGGCGTTGTTGCACAGAATCGCCTGACGCGGTTGATGCCGATGACGAAACGATGCGGGTCAACTTCAGGAGCATTGCAGACTCGAAGGAGGATGACTTTACAGAAGACCCCTCAAGTCGGTTCTCACCGTGGACATCGAGAGAACATCTACCAATTGAGCCTCAGGTTCTGCCTGGGGTCCGCAAGTAGTAAAATGGAGGGAACTCCCAAAGCTGAAGATGGGGCGATGTCGTGGGCCCTAGGAGTCACTATGGATCACTCTGGGAGAGGGGGTGTGTGTGGGGAGCAGAGGGAGAGGGCTGGTGTGGGGGCTGGGGCGTAAAATTCATTAGCCAAGATATAATGAAGATAACAAGCAATGAATAAGACATTTAATCATGGCAAGCATAGCATGAATTATCAAAACAATCATAGCTTGTATGTAATAATTCAAACATGTGTAGCATGAATTAAATCATAGCATTGCAAAGCATCATTGTTTGTTGGCCTCGGTACCTCCAAGGTCCTGAGCGGCCAGATCCAGAGGTGGCACACTAGGCAGAATGAGGTTAGCCAGCTGGTCAGCCCCCCCTTCTCCTTTTGGCATCCTCCGACCGTGTCCAACGTCGGATGCTGGCAAAGCAAAGCCCCGACAGGCCCTCAAGGTGGCCCTCGATACCTTGGACCATCGCGACGTCGGAGACGGCTAGAGCTGGCAACCCCATAAGCTTCTCCTGCTGAAGTCATCCACCAGAGCCAAGAACGTTGGCTTGCCATGGCAAGGCGAGAGGCGAAGACGACGTTGGCGCTCTGGGAGGCCCACCAGCAACCGGCAGAGAAGCGGCTGGCGCCGTAGGTAGATGATCCTTCAGCTCAAGATGCCACTGTACCAAAGGCAAGTTCAGGTGAGGGAGAAGCACCTTATCGGGCCCAACAAGACCGATAGCTTAAGACTTACCGGAGTCGGGTAAGTTTCGAGTCCCAACTCCATCATCAATGGACAATCCAAAAGTAGTCGCTCGGTTCGAAATTTGAAAGCCCATCTGATTGTCTGGCCGCACATCCCTAACCTCCAGATGCCCCCCATGTTGCCCTAGCCCTGGCGGCAGCGGCCCTTCCAACAGCTCTTCCTTCACCCAAAGACGAAGGACAAAGGATTCTCCACCTAGATCAACAGTGACGACAGCCGACATCACCGTTGGACTTGCCACCTGCACGACCGCAATGACCCCCGTCCGCGAGCCCATTGGAGTGAACCCCAAACTGCCCCTTTCCACTCTCCCAAAGGTCCGGAGTAAGAAGGATATACCTTCTTCATCACATAAGAGCAACGGGATTCCCTCGATGACAATGTGGAGTCTCCTCGGCTTGGGGCAATGGAAAGTACTTGTTGTAACCGGAAATATACAGTATAAATGTACATAGGCTCCACAGCCTGTGCGTTGGCTCAGTCCGACATGTTCCACTACGTGGAAGGTTGTGTCTCCTCACTCTTCTCTGATATACCTTTATTGATATTGAGTGTTTGCTTAACCACTTACTTGTAAGTGTTTAAGAAAATTTTAAAATCAATAAATATTTTTGGTATATTGGAGAAGTATGGGGAGATGCTGCTGAAATTTTCAGCAAATCGTGCAACACATATAATAAGTGATTGTGCGATCAAACCTTCATGAATGGGTTAAAAAGTGATAATATAAATAATAGTCCACTTCCATCTGCAAATGGTCTATGGCAAACGATGTGAGGAAAGGGTCGGGCTTATTTTCAGGAGTAATGATTTCAATGTTATTTGTATATTAGAATTTAGTGGGTGCATGTAAAATGCTGACAGATCGTTCATGGATGTATTGTAGGATAGTTGACCAGGTGGTGTCTGTTGACTTTCAGCATGGAGTTGATAGTTTCATTCAATTTACATTGGGGAATCCAAATGCAACAATAGATTGCAACGGTCACATTCGATGCCCTTGCTCAAGTTGTAGAAACTTAAGGTGGCATTCACCGTGGGATGTGCAACATCATTTGTATAAGAAATGATTCGTGGATGGTTATATGAATTGGATGTGTCATGGTGATGATGTCTTCTTGTATGAGCTTGACAATATTGCAGGCATAAGTAGGCACCTGGATGTGATTGTAGATGTTGTTGGTCCTAGTTTTAATGTTTATGAGGAACATGTATACATGGAAGAAGCACCGAATAAGACAGCTGAAAGATTTTATCAACTACTTAGGAATGCTGATGAGCCACTGTGGGATGGTTGTGAAAAGCACACTCGGCTGTCTGCAGTGTCACAATTGTTGAACTTGAAATCAGAATTTCACATCAGTGAGAGTTATTTTGACCGTCTCCTCCGCTTGATCAAGAGTATGTTGCCTCGAGATGAGAAGTGGCCAGAAACTTTTTACCATGGAAAAAAGATGGTCAATGAGTTAGGACTTGGATATGTGAAAATAGATGCATGCCCGAATCACTATATGTTATATTACAAAGAGGATGCAGATAAGATATCATGTTCTATTTGTCATCATGATAGATATCATGTTTTGATCCCCACCACCTTCCACTGCAAGCATGTATATTTTACTTTTTAGTAAAATATTTATTCAAAAAAAAAGAAAATCATTTTTTTCTTAAAACCCACCATCGCCCCTCTCTCCTCTCACTCACTCTCGATCACTCTCTCCCTTACCCTCTCTCTCCCTCACACGTTCTCTCTCCTCCTCTCTTTTTCTCTCTCGATTTCGGTTCGTTCGGACTCCGATCGAGGCGTGGGAGGTACCTACGGGATGGGCTCGACGAGAGGATCGCGGTGACGCCCTTCTTCCCTCGGATTGCGGAGCATGGAGGCGAGACAGGTCGAGAGGAGCCACGGCGTCCCTTAGTCCGTTTGGCACCGAAACGGCATTTTCATCATGCAATAGGTAGGGGGATGGAATCCTCTCATCGCTAGGAACCCGCCGGTACCACATGCGCCGTGGTCTGACGTCATTTTCCTCATTTTTGGTGCATAATTCTATGTTAGTACAATTTAACCCTAAAATCATGAAATCGTCTCCATGGCTATTGTCTTTCAATTTTAATGGCATGTTTAGTTATAGAATGTTGTTATGGCATGGTAGTTTGGCTTAGAAGTGTGTTTCTCCGTGATTCCCATCGATTTCGGTCGATTGGGAGGGGGTCTGATTTTGGACTCTACTGGTTCGCAACCCAGACGGTGTAACGTGCCTACTTGGATGCGTTACAGTCCCTGACGGCCCAGTGAGGGTGCGTCACCTGACTTGTAACGGCCCAACATGTGACCGTTACATGACCATTGACCAGCCATTTGACCGTTGAATGAGATAGGCAGTTAGTCTGACGGTCTAGCCCAGGTCCATCGTAGTTGCGTAACGCGCCACTCTAGGTGCGTTGCATTTCTGATTAAACTGTGTCATTTTTAGGCATTCAAGTGTCTTTAATGGACCCCAACCTGCGCGTTAGAACTTGTGGCGCACCTACCTTGGTGCGTTATGGTCTGTGTAAGTCATGTGTTATATATATGCCCCTTCTGGTGCCTTTAATAGACCGTGGGAGGCACGTTTCATTGGTGTAATGCACTACTCTAGGTGCGTTACAGTCTGTATTCTCTGTGTGTACTTCAAACTGTTCGGATAGATTTAACAGCCCTAAGGAGGCGCGTCACAATCATGTAACGCCCCTTCCTTAGACCGTCACTCATTGTGACGGAGCGATATGGGTCAATAAGAGAAGAATTTGTTCCGGAGGCCGAATGGATCCCCGTTTCTTGGAGGTGGAAGAAGATTCGTAGTAGAAGCCATTGGCCAAGCTCTGTTGTCAGATCTTCCAGCTACAGGTCGTGGCAGTGTCTGAAAGTGTCCTCTGATTACTGACTGGGAGTTGACTGCATAGTCGGGGTAGATTGCTTCCCCCGGTCAGCCCCGAAATCGGATGAGGGCGAGACGACCGCCGCTGCGAAGCAGACTCTGAGATGCTCCTTTTGGTACCTCTTGTGTCTTCAAAGACACCGGGATGAAGACGTGGTGATTTCTGCTAGCTGCTGGACTACTGGATGGGTGCATGCTTCATTTTTCGACCCCAGGAGTGTTGTATCGTCGTGTGGCTTTGTTTCCCCTGTGCCTTGGCGTGAATGGGGCATGGAACGGGCCGATTCAACCATTCCCCTATTTTGCTCACCGATTTTGTGTAACGGTCATTCCTGTGACCGTCACACTGTGTGACGGCCCCACGATAGATTGCCACAACCATTGGTCATTTCATATTCTTCGAGGCTGGGTTGGTGTGAAGGACCAGTATAGGACCGTTACGTGGCTATAACGCGCCTATGGTGGTGCGTTACGATCTGGGTGTGAGGGACCAGAGTAGGACTGTCACACGGCTGTAACGCGCCTGGCGTGGTGCATTACGTGCTGTGGTTTTCGAGGACTGTGGCTGTCAGTTCCTCGACGATCATGTCTACCTCGAAGATCAGGTCAGTCGGTTAGCCCTGATGGACCTCTCCTTGTGCGTCACATTGTGTAACACCCCTAGCCTGGTGCGTTACATGGTCTGTGTTAGTGGTTTTGGGTCTGTTAGCCCTGGCGCACCTGTCTTGGTGCGTTAGGCTAGTGTAACGCACCTATATAGGCCCGTTACATGCCCTTTCATTCATGTTGTGGTCTGATTGCCTTGACTGTAACGACCCAGAGCTTAAGGTACCGATAACCCGATATAAATATCAGACTACCGCTACCAAAAATTGGGGACGCCACCCAAGAGACTGATGAGGCCCCTGAAGGGTTAGTGGGGGGTTGTCGAGGAAGCGTATAAATAATTGGAATTACATCGCGTGTAATGTTAATTAGAGCAAGAAATTAACCTCGCACTTCTGATTGAAGCCTGCGATTTTAACATTCTTGACTTCGACCAAGTGCACGTCGAAGTAATGCTTCTGATACACCCGATAAGGGAGTATATTGACCGCCACTCCCGGGTCGATCAGGACCCTGTTGATGGGCTGTCCATTCAGCTGCCCCTTCATGTAGCGCGGCTTATTGTGACTGCATGTGGGTAGGAGCATGTCGTCCTCAGTAAAGGCCACGGCCACTTCCGGTGGCATCTCTGCCAAGCAGGCTTCAAGGTGCGCCGACGTCTAGAGTGCGGCAATGATAGCCTACCACGTCTCTTCGTCCAAGAGCAGCATTTCCCAAACGGTGAACCAGGCCGGGATCTTCTTGAGGTGCTTGACTATTCGATCGGCGGCTCGGACATTGAGCAGTTTCATCTCTTCGCCCTTGCCGCGTCTACCCCCAGTCTGAACCTGAGGTGCTGGGTCGGAAGATGGCTCTCCCGTCGGGTCGGGTGCAGCTGCCTAGGATGGCGCACCCTGACGGGCCTCGTCCTTTTCTTGCATGAATTCGGCGAGGTTAGGGATGCTGTCAAATTCTTCTATCGGCTGGGACGGGGCCACCATTGATAGAGCCGGGAGCTTGTCAACCGGTAGAGCTGGAGGGGCGCTGACCTTCTCAGCTGGCCGAGATCCCTGCGGGCATTTCTGCCTTTCTGCACGGGACCGCAGAAACTCCGCGAATGAGGGGATGACCTGGTTCTTCAGCTTCTCGGGGTAGAGACCACTGGCGGAGGGATTTCGGCACCTCGGACCTCAGGTTCTGGGATCCGGTATGGTTGTTCGCCTCTGAGCATAATGTTGCGGCTATCCTGAGGAGGACGGCCCCATTTCTTCCCTGACCGGGGTAGCATGTTGGGAGGTGAATGCCTCGGCCTGATTTGCTTCCGGTAGGCTGTAAGATATTTCTTCTTCTTCTCCGTCCAGCGAGAGAGTTGTGTCGAACAGCGCTGCAAGGGTGTTGCAGGCGACGACGACCTCCTTCTTCTTCTTATTTTTGGGCCTTTTTTTCTTCTTTTTCTTTTCCCCGACGGTCGGAGACCGCTCTTGGGGGAGTTCGCCCCACAAGGGAGGCTCTTCCTCTGCTCGGGTCTCTGCCTCGGGGGATGGCCTTCGACCATAGGGACCGCCCGACTCTCTTCTTAGCACTCTATGGATGCTTGAATTCCTGCACTCGTGTGGAAGGTGATCGTGAGGAAAAAACTGCCTGCCCCCACTGTAAGAAAAAAGAGAGAGGGAGAAAATGACACAAAAGAGAGAAAGAAAAGAGAAAGAAAAGAGAGAGAGAAACGTGGATCCGACTAGCCGGGAATCCCTACTGAAATAAATGAGGAGACTCGCGTGAAATGGTGAAGCGAATTACAATGAGGACGAAGCCTAGTAGTCGGGAATCCCCATTGAGACACATGAGGAGACTCGGACCGAACGGTGGAACCCACAATAGAATTACAATAAGGATGAAGCCTAGTAGCTGGAAATCCCCATTGAGACACATGAGGAGACTCGCGGCGAATGGTGAAATCCGCAACGAAAATAGATGGGGGCTGTGCGAAGCTACCGAAAGTCGAGAACCTGAGACTTATGTGTAAGCGCTAGAGTAATCCCTGAGTGCTACTTAGAAAACCCACGTATCCTGATATTTGGGGGTCTTTGTGCACAAATTTGCACCTCCACGCTACCGAGAATTACCTCAGGTGAAGATTACAAGTTTGAGCTATACATGCAAGACATGCGATATCCTCTTGACGGGCGCACCACCCCTTAGCCGTGCCTTCTGGCCCGCACTGTGTCTACGAATTATGGGCAATGTCCTTATCCCATCCCCTATAAAGTGAGCTGTCTTATTCATATTTGTATTATGCCTATTGACGAATACATGTATGCTTGGGTGAAGAAGTGAAGGATAATAATAGTAGCTTAAAAAAAGAAAGAAAAGAAAAGAAAAGAAAAAGAAGAAAAAAAAAGGAGGAAAAAGAAAGGGAAAAGAAGAAGATAATAAAGAAGAAGAAAAAAGGGGGGGCTACCGTAGCCTGCTTCCTGTTGGCCTCCGTGACCTGCTATCCGATTTTTGGCTCTCGTAGCTTGCTCCAACTTTGGCTCTCGTAGCCAGCTTCCCAGCTTTGGCACATGTAGCCTGCTCCCAGTCTTTGGCTCTCACAGCCCGATTTCCTTAAGTCCGGCTCTTGCCACTTGCTTCCCTCCGGATCTTGCAGCCTACTTCCTGATTTTGACTTCTGTAGCAGAGTCCAGTCTAACAAAAGTACAGTATAAAGTAGTAAAACGTACCACACGCCAAGTGAACACTCGGCCCGGCAAGCTGGCAACTAGGAACCTCCATGCAACGCCCTCGAATCTCGAGGAAGAGCCTCCGCATCTGACAACTAGGGGTGAGCATCCTATCACTGGCTCAGTAGGGGTCCCTCGGAACCCCAACCGAAACAACGATGGCACGAAAAGTAGCAACTACAGCTAGAACAACGATGGCAGCAGGAACAGTAGCTACGGTGGCCGGTGAAACCTCAGCTCTACAACTACTCCTACTATACTGGAAAACATGACCCGGTCTCCCAGTTGGGGAACATCCAAGTGATGAACTTAACATACCGATCCCACGGTCAGGGGACGACCAGAACATGAACCACCCTAGTCACGCTGCTAGTAAAACGCCACGGCACCACTATCGTGGAGGTCTATCCTCACAGACAAAGGCCCACCCTAAAACCACGCGATCAAGAAACATTGTCACAACCTCATCATCGTGAACTCTGTGCCATCTAGGGAGAAGCTCTCGGTGATGATCATCGAAAACCCTAGACCTCAGCTCCATGAAAAACACCTGAACAGCACTTGAAACCCCATCTCATAGACGGGTAACGAAAACCCGCAACACTATAACTCACGTCACATGACGGGAGTACCGCCCACCAGAAGAACAGACAAGATGCATCCCCTGATGTCTTACACCATGCCTTAGGTGCCTGCCTACAATGCCCCAGGCGGAGGCTAAGACACCATACTAGTAACACAGAATAAAGACTAACTGGGGTTACACTCGTCAGCACGTGTCCTCTGTCCCTAGCTACGTGTACACACACAGACCATGTGCTCTAGGTCAGGTCCTCTAACTGGTTTTCTCCCCAGCTGGACTCAGGCTGCAAAGGCAAGGGGCCCTACGGAAACCAGCATAAAATCGTCTCACTCGAGTCACACTCTCCACCACTCCCAAGTGGGTCCACACCCACGTGCACAGGAAAGCTATGACTAGTGGGGGCTCACAAAATGTGAACACTAAAAATCAAACACACACCCATCGCGAGTAATGCGAAGTAACAGGTGGCCCGAGGCCACTAGACTTTGGACAACCCACTAGACCTAAATTAAGAAAAGACCCCACTATCCTGAGGGGTAAACATAAGTAAACAATAACCTATAACTGAACTAGACACAACATTGGCCCTTTGGGCCTTATTAAGCTAGTCCATTAAGGCTTACATGACTCAAAATGAACTAAAATGATACTGATAAGATAAAAAAAATGGAAAATCACACTAGGTGCTTAGCTGGTGTCAATCCTCATCTTCCAAAGATAGCGGGCGTGGTCCGGTGCCCTCACCAATTCCCCCGCGGTGCAGAGAACTTGACTCTGTCTAGCTAGGGCCCAAGCAGTTCGAATAGGGCTCCACACACACCCTAAGCCATTCTTGGAGCAGTCCACACGGGGCTGACCTTTCCACTAGGTGAGGTAGTAGTAGACCGATGTGCTCTAATGGGTGGTGACTTGCCCACCCCATATCCCCTCTAGTTGCCCACGCCGGGCACTCCATATGGCTGATGGTCTCACGGGGTATGGGCCACTTATGAACGAAGGTAGAGGCCCAAAAGACTCACTAGGATTTGCTGCCAGGCCCTCGTGTTGTGTTTGGTCTGCCAAAGGCCTAACCTAGTAGAGCCTACCCTCCTCATGTTCTGAAATAGCGTGATGCCACGGGCCCTTAGCTTGTGAGGCTCCCTTGGGAACCTCTCCATCCTTACGATCACAAGTTCACAACTCTGGAACTCTTGGCGACGTCAATGGCTATCCGCCAACTCATAATATGAACCATAGCTCAGATGGACTCGCTTGCTATCATAATGCATGATGATGTGGTGAATCCTAGATAGGCTACGATGCTGAGTGGTATGCATAATCCATCTACAATTCACAGGTGGCCTAGGACATCCAAAAGTAGACCTATCATGCATGTGACTCATATCAAATGGGGTAAGCATGGGCGGACCTGGGCAACCAAAACTACGACCTTCCCTATATGCTACTAGACTCCAAGACGATTGTGCCACCTTCCATGAAATGTGTCTTTCATCGATCAAACACGTGTCAATAGAGAAGTAGTGATATGGGGTCTGACTCGAACATGAGAAGTAATCTCCAAGACATAATAGGTGTTGGTTAATGTTTGGGAATTGGGTGAGGGCTAGTTGATTCGTTGGGCCCCAATATGATTGGTCAAATGCTTCTGCACGAGTGATGTGAGTAATCTGGCTCCTCGGCTTCCGGCTAGAGGCTGCAGAAGATTACTGGGAAGAAGCTAGAACTTGCAAATATGACGGCTGAGGCAGAGGTGGTGCAGGAAGATGGAATTGTGACTATGCGACTGGGTAATTGCAAGAACTGCACCGGTACAGACTTCATCAGGCAATCTCGAACAACGTGACCCAACTGATCACAATGATAGCAAACCACCGGTAAGGAACATGGTACACCGGGGTGGCTGCCACCACACCTCGGACATGGTCTCAGCTGACTTACGGGAAACTCTCGGCACTGTTGAAAAGGAGAAATAGACTGCTAGACCGAATCAAAAGACGCCGATTGCTGCTGCACAAAACCCGAAGATGCTTGATGGTTAAATCGCTTCTTGGACTTTCTAAACATTCGCCTCGAAGGACCACTGGAAGTAGGCACAACAGACGGAACTACAGGTGCTGATGGCTGAAAAGACTACTAAAACGATGCAATCGACTGAGCAACACTGGACTGAGAGAACCCTATAGACCTCGCCAAATCGAGCTCAACCGCGACTGCTGCCTGATATGCATCGTCCATGACAGTCACACGAGTAGCAAGCAGTGGCACTCTCAATTCAACTCGTAAACCTCAGAGAAATTACTCGATCTTTAAGGCATCATCAGCAATAATATGCAGCGCATACCGACCCAACTCGATGAACTTATTTCGATACTGCAGCACGATCATTTCACCCTGAACCAAATCTAGGAATTGGTGCATCTTATCCATGCGAAGACAGGCCAGAATGTAAGTGCGCTCAAAGGTAGTCACGAACTCTGCCCAGGTGATCTGACGAAGTGGTCAGGAGCGGAAGGCAACTTCCCACTCCGAACTCCACCACATCAATGCTGCACCCTAAAGTTGAAAAGTAGAATGCATGACCTTCTCATCCTCCGTGCATTCCATCAATCGGAACATACGCTCAGTCACCTTGATCCAAATCCTGGCAGCATCCGGATCTGACTGACCTTCATAAGTCGGCGGGTGGAATAGCAGAAATTTCTTGAGTGCTCTACCACGGCCACCGGGTAAGTCATCTTGCGGAGCTGGAACAGGCACGGCAGGAGCAGGGACTGGCACCGAAAGAGAAGATCGGAGGCTTCTTTGATTGGGCCTGCCACTACGGCAAGGTGTCGCTCCCAAGGTCCAAGAGGCCTCGAGATGCCCGGAGACGCGGTGACCCGTTGTTCTGTCCTTATCACCAGATATTCGGGCATCCTATTGAAGATTACTACGTCTTCAAGGACATAACTCAAGATTTGATTGATAGGGACGAACTAAGAATGGGAGATTACGTAGTGGCCCCGCCGCATCCCCACGTGACAGGCGGCCCTACAAGAGGAGTCTATACCCTGTCCATTCAGCACCAGATCCCTAAAAATGCAACGGCCTTGGCGCCAAGCGAAGCTATCTATGATGACTACCTGGAGGACCCTGGGGAGACCTCGTACCCTCCCACGCCAACAGGCCCCGCATGCCCAACGGCTACAACTTCGCAGCAACGCGAAGTGAATGCCGCTCCGGCACCAGGCCTAGATGAGCCAGAAGTGGCCTTCGGCATTCTCGAAGTCGAGGATGGCGAAGATCAAGACTTTATCAACTTGCTATCGGCCCTACCGGAGATTGAAGATGGCGGTCAGGCCACTGTCGATGAGCTGATCAAAATTAACCTTGGCACAGAGGATGATCCTAGGCTGACTTTCCTAAGCGCCCTCATGCCTCCTTCGGAGAGGGAAGAATACATCAAATTACTACAAGAGTTCCGTGATTGTTTCGCCTGGAACTACAAGGAAATGCCTGGCCTCAGTCCTAAGGTGACCCAGCACATACTGGCCATTGGCGCCAAGACGGAGCTTGTGAAGCAATCTCCTCGGCGCATGCGATCGGAACTGATAAAGCAGATCTGCAAGGAGGTCGACAAGCTCATAGATGTCGATTTCGTCGCAGAAAACTAATACACTACTTGGCTGGCCAACATCGTCCTGGTGAAGAAGAAGAATGGGCAGATCAGGATTTGCGTGGACTTTCACGACCTGAATAAAGCATGCCCGAAGGATGACTTCCTGGTGCCAATCACTGAGGTGATGATTGATGCAACCACCGGCCACGATGCTCTTTCTTTCATGGACGGTTCATTCGGTTATAACCAAATATGGATAGCCGAGCACGACCGGATTCATACGGCCTTCAGGTCGCCTAAGGGGATCTTCCACTGGGCCATCGGTGCCATCCCCTGGGCGATGTTTTGCTCTGTCTATAAAATGGGCGTTTGCTCTCCACGAAGAGGGAGAGACGACGAAGACACACAAAGAGAGCCACAGGGATAGCATTCCAATGGAAAAGGATGAAGACGCACGAAGAGGGCCACACAGAAACGCAGAGACAAGCAGAGAGTGAGTCTGGAGAGGAAAGTGGGTCTCGGGGCTGAGAGAAGTCTCTATACTACTTTCATCCTTTGTTTTCTCTTCTGATTCTTACCATTCTATATCTTGTACAATTAGAGGGATGAATAAGAGATTCATTGTCTATTCTCTCATGTTTGTATCTATATGTTTATGATGTGGATGATGATGTTGGCTCTTGTCCCTCAATCCGTTCAGCTTTCCTCTCCGATTTTGGTTTCTCCTTCTTCTTGAGTGAGCGATTAGCCCCTGTCCCGATCGCGAGGGGGGGGCTAAGGTCTATATGCTTCTCAAAACCCTAGGACCGATTAGGGAAAGTTACAGCTCCTGAGAATGGCCCAGGGCCATGCCCAAAAGGGGAACAATACGAATCCCCTCCCCGGGATTCGATGATCTTCTTCGTTTATTTCTGCCGTATGCGAAGTGTTTGTCAGTATGATAAAATGCTAAGTGTGTGTCAGTGAATGCTCGTATCGTATTGCCGGTGGAACGGTGAAGTCACAGATTCTGGGAGACGACCGAATGCCCTTTCAACCACCTCGATAGCCTGTAGGGGAGTCGGTGCACTCCAACATTTGTTTCAATCACAGCTTTGTTTGTTTTGTGAGGGTCATCGTGCAAAGTCTCCATGTGTTCGATGGAGTGCCCATGAGGGCTTCATCCTCTGAGCTCCCTTCTTTCATGCATCCTCACAAGCAAGCATGAGCCCACTCTCAGGGTCTGGGATTACTCTACTCTAAGCTCACGGGAGAGCTCTAACACTTTCTTTGGGTTTACCGGGTTACCAATGGAGACCAAGCTCTTCTTAGGTGAAACCCTCATTAGTTGGCTAAAGGAGAGCCCAATAAGAGAAGTCATGGCCTATGCTTACCCTCCTATGGAACAAAACCTCCCTCTAGTGCCATTGTCTTATCACACCACCATCCAATCATCCTACCAAGTGGAGAGCCGTAGTCGCCGAGCCAAAGGGATGCTGCCGTGGCTCTAGTGCTCCGTCGAGTGACGCGTCTCGTGTCCTCACCAAGAGTCCATGGGAACCTTGGTCAGTTTGCCCCAAATGGCAAAGAGCTATTCTGCCATTGAAGTCGGTTCAGCACTTGCAAACTCTATCATCCTTGGAACAGGGTGATCTGATTGTAGCCCCCGAGGAGCACCCTCCAAAAATAGGGTGCAGACCCAAGCATTGAAGAAATGTAACGGACCAACGGTCTGCAAATTCCTGGGAAGACAAGTCCTATGCAAGTCTCCCAGTATTTTATAAATAAGGCATAAAGCCACTAGGCAAAGGGATAGCTTCGTACCCCAAGCCATCAAACAAGCAGGGTAGATGGCCTCTACCCTGATCACACTCTCATCGCCTTGCGGGAGAGCAAAAGAACAAATCTAATAAGTCAAATATGTAGCATAATGTGTGACTACATCAACACCGGTGGGGTTTGGGCTTCCTTGTTGACCCTCTTTTAAAGTGGACGGCAAAGTGGTCTATCGCCGGAGCCTTTTCTTCCGCCCCAAGGCAGTCGGTGCCATAGGGGAAAAGTCTTCATACTTTTTCTCCCCACCGAAGAAATGCTGAAGCCAAGTGCTCATCTGCACACACCTCTTCTCTCCAGGCTTGCGTGCCTCCCTCGTATCGTATGATGAACGGCAGAGTGTACGATACGCCTTCATCAAGTAGTGGTAAGTAAAGCCTGTCAAATACCAGCCATCGTTGTCAGTTTGATCTTTCAGCCAATCTAGCTAGCAAACTTCTTCGTACGGCTCTCTGTCGATTGGCAAGCTGCTGAGCTACGAAAGACTCCAAAGATCCAAAGAAGTTTCTCCCTCCGAAGTATAGAAAGTATTGTACTTGGGACAGAATACTTCAATCATGTCACAACATAAACCCCTCGAGATAGGGTAGCAGTATCGTGAGGCGTGCACGCTATGGTATGTGCCAGCCCTGACCAAGATAGGAGCGTAATTGATGGGGGCATTTCTCGCCCTTCATATTTTTCAAAGCTCCGATTGCTTGCCAGCGTGGCTCCATTTGTGTCCGTCATATTTTTCTGAGTCGAGAAATGTAATTTTCATATTTTATTTCAGAATGGAGATGAGGAAGATCCAATAGTGCCGGCAAAGAGGGTGTTACTTGAAAAAGCCATCTTGGCGGGGAGAGAAAATGATGGGGACCTGCACCTATTCTCATCCTAGCTTTCCACTGGACTATTCTCCACAAGTTCAGCTTCCAGGGGCTGCCCAACTAGGCTTCTTCAAGACAGATGATCATGGACATTCCAAGTCTTGCATAGCGATCCCAGCTGTATGGGAATTAGTTTGACAGCACAAGACAGTGCCTCCCTCTCCCGGGCTATTCTTGATACCGTCGGGCACTCAATTTGTTACAGAGGACTATGATAGATTATGCTTCCTTGATCGCATTGTGAGTGGCTCTGCGCCGAGCTAGTATGGGAAATGGTCGGTGACTGCTTCCCACAGGTTTCATTTGGGGGCATCTGAGATTAACGTGACATTTTGGAGCACGTGGGGATCCGACATGCTATGACTGCCACTCTCTACCGGCACCCCTACTATACCGGGCTTCTTCAAGACTTGGCAGAAAGATTTAATAGGCGCTTCAATACCTTTGCTACTGCAGAAGGAAAGACATCTCTAGATTTATGGAACTTTCATTGTATTTCCGGTCTTCACATCTCTGGTTACATGTATGAGGAGGCCTGTTTGGATGACTTGCACAGGACATATTCTACTGGGGCCGGCTCTTATGGCTTGCCTTTTGGTTTCCATTACTTGATGAAGGCTTGGAGAGACCTGGCTCGTGTTGGAAAGGGGAAGACCCCATCTGCATCCACAAACACTGTGAGGGTCAACCTCAACACCTGGGTTCGGTTTTTCTATAATGGCCCATTTTGCTTCCAAGACAGCTTTGCAGAGGATGATAAGCCCTTAGATCAATATTATCAGGTGCTTCTTGATCCGCCTGAGAACAAGAGGTATTTATGTGCTCCAAAGAATGAGGGGTGGAATCCCCGCAAACTTCTTGACAAAACCTACTTGGCGGCTTATTTGGTGTATTGGTTAGCCACGTTTGTAGTGCCATATGGAGAGGAGGGCATTGTACGCCCTGAGCTGATTTATCCGGCCTGTCTCCTTGCTGATGGTCGAAAAATTGTCCTCACGCCTACCGCCCTAGCCAACATATATCATTGCTTGGGTAATTTGACAGCTTGCAGCTCACCACGAGATCGCAGTGTCCGATTGGCGACACACTACTTGAGTGCATGGGCAGGTTTGTTGCTGCCTGGACTATGCCAGAGTGTCAGGGTGGACAACCTCGTAGCTCCTTTGATCTTTCAATTTCGTAACCGCCCCGATCAGAGCCCGCTGGAGCAGTTGACCGGTGCCCGGAAGCTGTTGTCTTACTTACCTACCCAGGGCAAATCGGGTAGAGATTTTGCATGTGTGACACGGGATTATCGCCCTTTTGCTATTGAGGGGCCTGACAGCATAGCTTATCATCTTCCCTATTCTTCCAGGCCGAGCAAAGCCTTCTATGATGACTGGCTATATTGCACGCGCCCTGGAGTTCTTGTCTTTCGCAAGGGCACTAGCACTTTTTTGGAGCCTTATTATCCTCACCGCTTCGCGCGGAACTTTGGTTATGATCAGGGGGTACCCCCAAATGTTGATTTTGCTTTGGGGGTGCGACTACATAGAGGGCATGACGGGCACCTTATAGCAACTAGCTGGCCGGAGTCGGGTTGTTCTTTTCCTCCTGGGGACAAAGTGGGGCGTGCTGACATTTATTATGCGTGCTGGTGGTTTCAGCATAGCAACATATTCAGGCAGCCGGCCCACAAATTGAAAGAAGCCGAAGAAGCCCGTCTGAAGAAGGTCGATGAACCTCCACTTGCTAGTCAGCACTCTTTCTTGTATTCACAGTTTCCTCACCTCGCCAGGTCTGTTCGGGAGTTCCGCAACAAATGGGAGGCAGCAAATGGGCCTATCCCCGTGGATAGGGATACTTATAGAGGGGCCATGAAGCCCTTGAAGCGCCCAGAAGGCTCACCCTTAGATAAGGGAAAGGCCCCGACAAGTGACAAAGTTTACTCTTGGTGGGGGCATTTGCTTTCAGATTGTGGCTATCCCCCGAATGCTCCTTTATCCAGTCATCTTCTTCCTGCCGGATTCAATAATGAGCTTTGGCCCAAGTGGGAAAGGCATTTGATCAGCGCAGTTGCTCAAGTGGGTGCTCTTGAATGCATTTCCTAGATCGAAAATGGAACCACACTTCGTGACATCTGGGATAGTATCTGTCGAGCGGGAAAAAGTATTGGCCTTCCCCCGGAAGAGGTAGTATTACAACCTTCTTTCTCTCTTGCACCAGCTGGTATGTATTCGCATTTTATACCCCCTCATATTTGATTTACCAACAACAGGGTCTATTATGCATGCAAATTCATTCTCTTGCAGTGAGCTTTGTCCCCACCGATACCTTTAAGAAAAAGAAGAGCTCATCATACCAAGCGGCGAAGAGAAGGAGGCGACGATGATCCACTTGCAAAAACCCATTGTCGTCAATCCAAAGGAAAGGCTCCATTAGACAAGCATCGTGGTAACTTGTCAATCTCTCTTTCGACTTTATTTACGAGAGCTTTATCACGTGTAATGGAGACTTCTTTGTTGCTTCTTTGTCCTTTTCAGCTGATCCAGATGCCACTGGCGAGGTTGCGGCGAGTCTCCCTTCAATAGACACAAATGTGCCTTTGGACATTGGCCAGAATGACAGGGAAGACGAAGGGCTAGATGACTTGGGAATGGTAAATTATGACTATAACCTAGTGTCGGATGCCTCTCCCTCTTCTCATGATAATAGTTCACCAGAAATGGCTTCTCACAGTGGAGGTAGATTTTCTTTCTTACTATCTTAGCTTGTCACTTTCTCTTTTCTCTTGGAGCATAAACCAATTGATCTACTTATTGTCCTTGGGCAGGGAGTTTAGATGGCGGCATGGGAACATATGCTACATTATTGAGTGCCACTCTGAATAGTGAACTCCCTGTCTATTCTGATGCTCCCGCAATTGGGGCAACACATTGTTAGGCTATGAGGAGGCTTTACTGGTAGAGCTCTGTGCTCAAGGAGGTGGTTCAACTTCAAAAGGGGCTGAAAGCGGTCATTTTATTCTTGAAGATGGTCAATTGCCTCTGTCTAGCAGTTTAGTCATGCAGCCGACTTCTTATTCTGCTAGTAGACACTCTGACTTTTCTTGCCATCTTCTTATATATTAGTTGAACGGGTTTTGTTGATTAACCTACTCTCTTTTATTGCCCTGATGCAGTGACCATCTCCACCACCATTGGGTCTTCTGCATGGTTGGCAATATCGGTCGAAACCGATACGTTTCGGCCGAAACGTATCGGTTTTCCCGTCTGGATCATTGACCGAACAAACTCTTCTCACTGTCCCTTGGGACGATGGATACTTCCTTTGATTTGGACCTTGCGTCCACATCATCGAATGAACGAACTTTCGCCTCCATCCCCTTCGGGCGCCTGGGCGAGACCGGTTGGTAGTCCGTTTAGCAAGGTGGAGTGGTCCCCTCATCCTTCCCTTGAGAGGACGAGCACTCTCCTGTGCACTAACACGGACGCCTACTCGGTTCTCCATGGGCGAGCTACCGCAAAGGCTTACACCCCGCCAATGCATTTCAAGCGAGGCGTAAAAAAAAAGAGAAAAAAAGAGAGGGAAAGAAGGACTGCCAGGGCTGCACACAAGAGATATACACAATAAGATTATTCTATTCCTTTCAATTAAAAGGGGATACATGTGCTTCGGGGCATACCCCTGGTTACATGTCAAAAAGAGAGAAGAAAAAGATAGGGAAGCAGAATGCAAAGAAGGATGATGGGGTGCGGCGATCAGTCGATGCCTCAGAAGATGTCCCGGAGAGGCAGGATCCCAACACAAGGGAAGTCGGCCATATCACGAAGTTGGCCCATCCGCTCCTCGAGATGGGTCAGCTCGCTCTCCATGGAAGTCATCTTCGCCCGGGCAACGGCGAACGCCTCACTCCCCCTCTCCACAGCAGCTTCGGCTCTGACAAAATCAGACCTGGCCGCGGCAAGACGGACCTCCAGCTTTTCAATTTCATCCCTAAAGGAGCGGACCTCATGTTGGCTTTCTTCCAGGGTCTTCGCGTGCTGCTCTTCACTACCGCGCTGCGCTTCCAGGACTTGTAAATATTTTGCTATTTGAGCGTTAATGGCCGCACACTCATTGGGAGCCTCGGTCTCAAGGAACTCGTGGCGCTTGACATATTTCAACAATAGTAGGACTCGCCGCGAACACTCCCCTAGTGGGCAACCCAACACTTGCAGCGCCCTGATCAACTGTGTCGCTACCCCGTGCACTGCCTGATAAGAAAGGGAGGGATCGTCGAGGATCATCATCTGCAGTGCCGCCACCATCTACCGGACTGCTACTTCTGACGTAGTGTGGCTGACCGAGGGCACGGCTGGGGGATTGAACTCCACGGTGCGGTCCACCACCGCCCATAAGCCTGGGGCACCGTTGTGCCTTGAGTTGCTGTCAGTCTGGTGCCGGGGGCACCGCTATGACTGTGGTAGATGACAGTCGAGTGCCGGGGGCACCATTGTGACTGGAGTGGCTAGCAGTAGGATGCCGGGGGCACCGTTATGACTGAGGTTGTCAAGTGGTTGGGCGCCCGGGGCCCCGATGTGGCTGAGGTGGCTGGGTGCCGTGAGACCTTGATGGTCGTGCTCGGGGCCCATTGACAGAGACAGGGGCCTGACGCTTCATCTTACGTCAGGACTTGTGAAGTATGCCCATTGTCCAGATAACAGCACTGAGGGCATGCTTATCGAGATGCCACCAAAGTGGCACACAGTCATCGAGGTGGGGAACCAGGCTGGGTGCCTCGATTGAGCCATGTCTGATGGTGCGCAACCATTGGGACAGAGACTGGACAGGGTGCCTCGATCGAGTGATGTCTGTGTCGTGCACGAATGTCAAGGCAGAGACCAGGTAGGGTGCCTCGATAGAGTGATGACTAACAGTGCATGACTATCGAGGTAGGGACTGGTAGGGGCACTCTCATGAAGTGACATATGGGTCATGTACGAACGCCAGGGTAGGGTCGAGCTGGGTGTTCCCGTCGAGTGGCATCTGGGGGCGCAAGACTATCGAGGCAGGGCTCAGGTAGAGTGCTTTCACCAAGCGACATCAAGGTCATGCACGACTATCAAGGTAGAACCTAGGCAAAGTGCTTTCACCAAGTAAGATCTGGGATCACGCATGATTATCGAGATGACATATGTTCATCACCACTGGGGGCCACCTTTTCGGAGGTGGGTGTCTGGGCTACACGCCGTATGAGGGATGCCCGTGCGGCTTGCCCTCAGTGTGAGCCTAGCAAACACACATACAAATCTCCCGGAGATGGGTGTTTGGGCTAGATGTTGTGTGAGGGATAACCATGCGGCATGCCCTCAGCATGAGCCTAACAAACACACACACAAATCTCCTTAGCGCGTCCTTGCTCCTTGATGCTTGATCGTTGATTGGTTTTTTTTGTTCCTCGTTGATGGCACCCAAGTGGGGGTTTTATAGTGGAAGATGAAGGGTCAGGAGGGGTTTAGGCGGGCCAGGTTGAGGGGTAAAGCTGGTCCGGGTAAACAGAAAGTATAGTCTAAGACAGAGAACGTACCAAATGCCAAGTGAACACTCGGCCTGGCAAACCGTCAACTAAAAATCTCCACGCAACGCCCTAGAACCTCGAGGAAGATCCGCAACACCTGAAAATCATGGGTGAGCCTCCTATCACTCGCTCAGTAGGGGTCCTGCGGAACCCCAACTGAAAATAATGGCGGCACAGAAAGTAGTAATTACAGCAAGAACAACAGTAACAGCAGGAAGTAGCTAAAACTACACGGTAGAAAACACGATCGTGCACGCATCCCTGAAACACGGCAGCCGATGAAACCATGGCTCTGCAACTACTCCTACCGGAACGGAAACAAACGCCCCGATCCCACGGTCGGGAGACTACCCGGACACGTACCACCCTAGTCACACTACTAGGAAAAACGTCACAACACCTCTGTCGCGAAGGCCTGTGCTCATACATGATGGCCCACTCCGAAATCACGTGGTTCGAGAACACGATCACGACCTTACCGTCGTGAACTCAATGCCATCTAGGGGAAAGCCCTCGGTGACGCTCACCGAAAACCCTAGACCTCGGCTCCGGAAAAATGTCTGAACTACACACCAAACTCTGTCTCACAGATGAAAAATTGAAACCCGTGACACGACAACTCACGTCACGTGACGGGAGTACCGCCCACCGGAAGCAAGGCCGGATGCATCCATTGACGTCTTAGTTAGGTGTCTCCCTTTGGCCCAACGGGAACTGAGAGACCATACTAATAACCACAAAATAAGGACTAGCTGGGGTCGCGCTCGTCAGTGTGTGTCCTCTACCCCCAGCTACGCGTGCACACACAGACCATCTGCTCTAGGTCGGGTCCTGTAGCTGATTTTTTCCCCAGTCGAACTCAGGCTGCAAAGGCAAGGGGCCCTACTGTAACCAGCCTAAAAATCATCTCACTCGGGTCACGCTCTCAACCACTCCCAAGTGGGTCCGCACCCACATACGCAGGAAAGTTATGACTAGTGGGGGCTCACAAAATGTGAACACTGAAAACTACGTGCGTACCCATCTCGAGTAATGTGAAGTGACAGGTGGCTCGCGGCCACCAGACTCTGGACAACCCACTAGACCTAATAACCCAACGGTCCTTGAGTCAAAAGTGTCTTGCATCCGTTTCAAGATCTTTTAAACTATGGTTGCAACACGAAAATTGCAACTTATCACCAACCCCAGTTTGGGGGATTTTATCCTTGTTGTTGGACTTCCTCATAAACCTTACACTTAAGCCTTGGGAGAGTTTGGAGACAGTCTCAATAAAACAGCACGACAGAAGTACTCTTAAATTAACACTAGAAGCTTTCATGGGCTTGAGCAGAGAACTATACTATGTGGCGTTCGACCTCTACTTTCCCCACTGAGATAGCTTCAGCAGGCTTGGCAACCCAGCACTTAACATCTCTTTGGTCTGCTCGCGTTAAGCACAAAGAAACAGAAAGTTTGACATCCAAGAGCGAGAACGAGAAGTGCGCCAAAGCATTCTAAGCCGAACAACTCCCCATCCCCCCACCCGCCACCCATAGAGGACGCAGCGCGGCGGGGCGCTCCCCAACTCCTCACCTGCGCAGGTCATGTAGGACACGGCGGCAGCCGCCCCGCGCCTGCTCATGCCGGATCCCTTGAAGAGGCTCTCGTCCCCGTCGCCCCCCTTCTCCGGTGCATCCGTTATCGGCAGCAGCACGTGCTTCGACCCCACCGCCATCCCCCGATCCGCGATTCTACCGGCGCAGACGATCCAATTGGAGTTGCACCCCACTCCAATCTACGAAGCAAACACAACAAACAGAAAAAAGATCAGCACCCAATATGTCTGCCACAACCAAAAACGACACAATCCAAGAAACAGAAAAGAAAAAAGCTTTGCTACGAATTCGACATGATAAGAACAACTCCACCATACTTCGAGGTAGCCGGAGCTTCTGCTGCGACACGGCGGAGATCGAGACGAAGACCAGAAAGAGAGAGGGCGAGAGAGAAGCCAACGGTGGGGGCGACTTCGCCTACGGTGGTGCGTACTGGTCGGGTATTTGTAGGCTGGGTAATGGTGGGTCCCATTTTACGGACCTGCCCGTCGACGGGAGCGGACCGGGAAGAGGGGGGCCGCTCGGGCCAGGGCATCCTGCTGGGTGTCGGGTCCCGGGAAGCCGACTCCGTTTTATTGAGCATGCGTTATTTTCCCCCTCCGTGGCAGACCGAGTAGTCTCACTTCCTCCGCAGACTGTTGATTAGTTGATAGGAGTTTTCAAAAATACTAATGAATATGAAAGAATTCAAAGATGACTGAGGAATGACAATCATGCATTACAAAGCTCCCCCTGAATGAGTGCAAAAATTAGAGAGCAAGAGATTCCAGAGATGTGACTATTTTAAGCTCGACTGATTTCAAAGATGCCAAATCATGATGAGAATGAAGACAAGATAATTTGGTATTTCAAATTAATTCAGACAGGATTTTGGCTTAAGGGTGTGACAGAGGTAACCAAAGATGTCGCAGGCAGACATGAATTTGTAGAATGAATTTTCTGATGCTGCTGAGATCTCAGTTGAAAACAAGGTGGACTGCATCGACGCAAGACATTCATAGTGCCGATGTAGTGTTGCAGAGAATGCCTAGATAGAACACATCATAACGGGGGTCGACTCTGAGAGTCGACACTTCCTCGAAAATCCTGTGACAAGATACATGCAAACTGAACTATGAAATGTAGGGATCCACCCTAACTGAACGTATTGAGACATAACATGAAAAACACATGGGGAATTATTGAACTATGCACATGAATATCTAAATGCTCTATATGTAATTTTGACCCATGGTACAGGGCGAAGGTCTAGCCTCTACGCATGACGTTGGTTTCGAGACAGACATAATCTGCCCTTCTCCCAGCATACCATTCTATGTACCTCTGGGTCATGCTTGACAATGCAATGCAGATGCAGACTTATGTGCACCAAAAAACTTTTAGACCGACAGTATGCTGAGCATATGCATATGTGAACATGTATGCATGAAGGTTAAGTGCAATCGATTTTCAGTAAATTTATAGGATATGCATTATGACAGGTATCAATCAAATGCGATTGGCACATGCTCGCATCAAATATATGCAATTCAAAATTTCCATGACATGCAGTTCATTTCCAATCTAATTTTTGCACAGACAACTCAGCATATGTATTGAGAGACTCATCTGCAAATGACAGATGCACATGTGAACATGTGTGCATGAGATGTCTACTGACAGATTTGTCATGATTGAGCAGATTGTCAAACAGAAGGTTATTGTATGATAACATCAAAACATTGCATGCAAAAATTTCTTTTGAACAGATAATACCAGATAAGCAAAATTTCAGACATGACCTTATGCTTCTGTAGAGGACGCATTGCAGAAGGGTCCAAAGGCTGTTGCTGTAAATTGTGATGGCCGATTCACTTTGAAGAGGCGTGCGTTTATACGGTATATTACATAAAAGAAAGGGAGAAAGAAAAAGGGAGAATGTACAAAGGACAAGCTGTGAACAAGAAAATCTATTCATATATTTTCATAAATAGTCATGTACATCAGAAATAAAAGGGGTGGGTGTACAAGTAACTCTCTAGCTCTCACCGCCACCCTCCTACTGGTCCCTCTGGTCGCCCCCCATCTCTCTCCTAAGACTAAGGTCCCTAGGGGGCCTCCTGGAGCCCTGTGAAGCCATACTCGCCTCACCCTGCGGTGCCTCACCAGCATCGGTAGCACGCCGACGCTCCACTGTCGAGGTGACAAAGAAGCTACCTACGGAGAAGGAACCAGACTGACGAAGACGCGCTCCGCATTCCCTCGCCCTTTGGTAGCACTCCTCACTCTCTCGCAGTCTCTGCTCCGTCGTACTGAGACTCACTCTAAGCTCAGTCATTTGGGCCTCCATTGCCCTCCTCTCATCCCACTCTCTCCTCTCTCTCTCTCCTCTCCTCTCCTCTCTCTCCCTCTGTCTCTCCTCTCTCTCACACTCTGCCTCCCTCCTCGACACCTCAAGTGCAATCCTAAGCTCCAGAACATCTTGGGGCAACTCCTCAACCTCCGCCTGACGACGCACTAGCTTTGTCTCTAATGCCATCATGGTAGCTGCCTGGATAGCTCGCTCCTCCACCAGCTCCGCTACCCGAGCCTCATGCGCTGCTACGGCGGTCGCACCGGTGTCACGCTCCTCCTCTGCCTGAATCGCCCTGGCTAGCGCATCCCAAACCTCCTCCACCTGCCAAGCAATGAGCATCTCTCAGAATTGATGAAAAGAGTAAAAATGTGTAGTAAAGGTCTGAGGTGAATAAATACTCACCTGAGCTGCAAGGTCGCACTCAGCCTCCTCTACGCGGGCCACTGCACTAGCTAACTGCTCCTGGAGAGAAGAGACCTTCGGAGGAGCCTGGGAGCTAGAAGACACTCCACCCATCATCCCTGTTGCCACTGCCTGATGGGCATGCTGAAACGCACAAACAAATAACAGTCAGTGGCTGAGCATCGTGCAGATCGACTCGTTTCCCTCGCCGGGGACGACGACCGTGAGCGAGTGCTTCTTGTTTGGGCATCCTTGTCCCTTAGGGAGCCACGTTAGGTGATGACTTGGTCGTTAGTTGCTGGTCGCGTCATCAGTGAGTCGTGTCTGATCGTCTAGATCTTAGGTTCGTGTTCACTTGTCTAGTCTCACCGTCGTCCCGCATCAAGTACGCAGCAATCCTATTGAAGCATCGCCAGTCTACGGAAGAGCTGGTGAGCCCAGAGAATAACGAGCGGTGCCTTCTTAAGCGATTGCGGCCGGTAGGTATGGGCACCAGGAATCAGCTTTCCCTTTGGATGAGGAAGTCGTTCTTCTTTCCCTGACCATATCTTCCTTTGCACAGACACCACGTGGCAGGTTGAGGAGGAGGCACCTACGACTGAGGCGGCCGTTGAGTCGTGAGTTCCCAAGGATTCCTCCCGAGCCCAAGATAAGGGCAAGGGGGTGGCCCGGGAATGGTCTTCCAAGTAGCGGGGGTCCAAGCGCAAGGATCCCATGGAGAAGATGCTGCGGGACGCCGTGAAGGCCAAAAAGTTGGCCAAGAAGGTCGGGGCTATCCCCATGGTCGAAGATGGCTCTGGTTCGGCTCTCCCCTCTACCGAGCTAGAAGGGGCCAAGCATATTCGGCTGGCTCTTCTATTTGCTGGGCAAGAGGGGGCCGAGGAGGCCGGGGCCGAAGCGGGCGACTCTAGGACTGTGGCCGAGACTGAAGCGCCGAGTGAGGCAGGTGGCATTCGGGGCAGAGACATCAGGGCCGAGCCGACGAAGGCCGGGGGGTCATGGGAAGAGGTGATGCAACCCCAATAGACCGAGGCAAGAGGGGTGGAGGAAGCAATGACTCAATCCGGGCCAGCCGGTGGGGTTCCCGAGGGGGTGCCGCTCGGAGGGGGAGCTCCTATTTTGGCTGCTCGGGAGAGGCTGGGCATCTGGGGCCCTCTATACCAGAAGTGTTGCAGCATAGCCACTAAGGTGGTGCGAGAAGGAGATAAGCAGCGCTCCCCTACCGCGGCCCTCGAAAAGGTCATGGAGGGTGGCCTGATCCTGGCCCAAATGGGGGCCACCCTGGCTGAAGCTTACGCTCGGTCAGAGTCAGACCGGGCGTGGCCGATACAAAGCAGCTTGCTTTCTGCCAGCCGGATCACCTGCGTGCAAAATTACAGTTGCAATTTGCAAGATAGATCAGGAGAGTGAGAAGGAGGTGGGAGGGATTTCGGATCTTTCTGCCTAGGAAATTCGGTTCCTATTGGGGGTATTGGAGGTCTTCTTTTGTCTCTCTCTCTCTCTCTCTCTATTGTCCTACTTGATCTGTCCTCCCCGCTGTTGCGCGCCGCCCAGATCAGGAGGAGGAGACCTTGGGTTGTGCACACAGGGGGCTGGGCGAATTGGTAACTTACAGCTGAGCGTTGTTGGTGAAGGGTCTTGGCAACGAATTCTGCTGTCGTCAGGTGAATTCCTATCGAATTGCCCAATTGGGTTTTCCTTTGGATTGCTTGATTCCTGCGGGGAGATGGGTTCTTCGAGGTTTTGTCCTTCCAATTTCACTTCTTGTTATCAAGTTTCCGGAATTTCAACGGTGACAAGGTTTGTCATAAATGACGATTATGCCATCTTTAATTGGCCTTGCCACGATTGCTTTTCTCTTGTAAGGCTTAATTGGAACCATCCATTTTACGGTCTTCAGAATTTCCGATCATAAGGTACCCTTTTTGTTAATTTGTTGTTTTTTAGTGCTGGTACGGATAGCTCCTGCTTGGCTTAGCGTTTCCTTTGTTCTGAGGATACAATATTTGATTTGCCAATCTTCTTATCTGTTTCTGTTGTTGATTTCAGCTGGCCATTCGGTTCTGGTTTGAACTGTGGTCTGAGAAACCTTTTCTGCTCAGGAGGATCTGTATTTGAGTTTTCCCGGGGCTTCTACCGATTCCATACTTGCAGCGATCGTTCAACTTCTTGAATAATTTGAAGCCATTTGTTCTGTGCATGGCTTCGGGAAACAATGCTAGGGGTCAGAGAGTTTCGCACCAGCCAGTGTCAACTGCTTTATCGTCTGCTGCTGCAGAATGGTTCCTGATGCTTTTACTATTTCTTGATGGCTTGTTTTCATTCCTGGTGACGAAATTTGCACATCACTTCAAGTTACAGAAGCCATGTCTTTTTTGCTCAAGGCTAGACCACATTCTGGGCCAGGAAAGACCAGGATTTTATAAGGATTTAATATGTCATGCTCATAAATTGGAGATCTCCTCCTTGGCTTTTTGCCATATCCATGAGAAACTTGCCGATGTTCGAGACATGTGTGAGGCTTGCCTCCTTTCATTTGCCACAGAGAAGAGGTCCAACTCTGAGACATACAGGTCCTTGGTGGGGAAATTGGAGAGACACCTTGTCACTGGGGAAGATGCCCATCTGCGACTGCCTGCACCCATTTTTCACGACGGACTTGATGTTAAGTTCCAGGGAGAAGATGTGGCACAAGTACCTTTACTGGACAATCAAACACCTGACTCTCCGAGGACAAGGTACTGCTCATGTTGTCATGCCCTATTCAGTAAGAAGTCACATGTGCATAGATTGCTCCAGACAAAATCGATTGGAGCTGAGGATCAGGAGCTTGATCTTGATTTTTTTGGTCAATCCCGGCATGATGGTTTACATGGTGGAGGTGGATCAAGTAAGAGACGGGAAAAGCCTTTAGGGTCAGCAGCATCTTCTCGCATTGAAAATCAGAGTTTGGCTCCCTTGTCACACATTGGATACACAGAACTAAAAATTACATCCGATTCTGAATCAGAAGTACCACTTTCAGATGATGATGATGATGGAATTGCCCTGGTTGGAACTGATGATCTAAAGGTAGAAATGTTGTCACAAAGTCTGGAGCAAGAACCTTCTGTAAGTTCAGAAAACCAGAATGTTTTACCTAAAACACTTTTGGATGAGATGGCACCAGAGAAACAGATACATCCATCCCCTATTTTACCAGAACCTTCAAGCTTGCTTCCTATGGAGCAAATTCATCTAGTTGAAGATCATAATGGTGATTCTTTGGTGCCTAGATCTACTACTGAACATGGTTTGGAAGAGCTTAGTGGGAATGAATTCAAAGAGAGAGATCAAAGTTCTCCTACTTCTCCTTCATCAAAACACATATCTGAAATTCCAGACTCGAATTGTGAGTTTCATCCTTCCTTTTTCCACTTTTTCTTCTTCAATGGTCTTCGTTCAGTGTGTTTCAACCAGTGTTTAAACCATTCTGGATTACTTGGCTATTGCAGTAGATGATGCAGAAGTAAGTCGTGTCGAACATTGTGCTGCTACTACAGAGGGAAATGATCATCCTCCAGTACTGGATAAAGTCATATCTGAAGTTTCAAACTCAAAATGTGATGTCTTGTCCTTATTTATTTATTTACTTCCTTTGATGTCTGTGCATGCATCTGTGTGTTAACTACCTTTTTTTTTAATTCCATGGCATTTTCCAGTAGACAAAGTGGAAATTGGTGATCCTGCACTTGTTTCTTCTGCCAAAAATGTGGAAGAACAAAAGAATTTAACTTCAACTGACATGGGATTGAGACAGATACAGACAACAAGTGACCCTGGTTCATTGATGCATAATCATATGGATCTCAATGACGCCTACAAGCTGGCTGTTAGCTATAGGATGAATCAGCCATCACCAAGGGATTCTTATAGAGTTCATGAAGATTTGAGAGTAATGCTCTCACAAATATCTGCTGTTCGAGGACTTGAATTTCCTTGGGGTGATACGACTCCAAGCCCAAGAGTGTATGGACAAGGTGATGATTTGAAGATGTCCGATGCTTCTAGCACTGCTAGTCAGCAGAATCTTTACAAGAGATTATCCATTGAGAGAAATGAATCTGGTTTTGAGTCATTAGATGGTAGCATTGTCAGCGAAATTGAAGGTGAAAGCCCAATTGATCGGTTGAAACGGCAAATTGAGGTAGACAGGAAGTCAATGAGCCTTCTATATAAAGAATTGGAAGAAGAGAGAAATGCCTCTGCAATTGCTGCAAACCAAGCTATGGCCATGATTACAAGATTGCAAGAGGAGAAAGCTGCAATGCAAATGGAAGCCTTGCAATATCAGAGAATGATGGAAGAGCAAGCTGAGTATGACCAAGAAGTTATGCAAAATTCAAATGATCTCCTGGCACAAAAGGAGGAAGAGCTACAAGATCTAAAAGCTGAGATTGGAAGTTACAAAAAATGGTTAGGGGTTGAATCGTCACCCACCAAAATGAAAGGTGATTTAGAGCTAAATGAAGGCACTGTTTGTAGGCCATTTGTCAAACTACCTGATGGTAAAAAGATATTGGAGCGAAATGATACAGTTTTCTTGGATGCAGAAGGGGATGAAGGGCGCGATCGCGCGCGCGGAGGTCGTCGCCGTCGACTCGGGCAGCAAGGACGGGACCGCCTAAACCCCCTGGGGGGGTTTAGGCGGACTAGCTAGACCCCCTTAGGCTGGTCCGCCTAAACCCCCTGGGGGGAGGGGGTTTAGGCAGACCAGCCTCACCCCCTAAGGCTGGTCCGTGTAAAACCCCTTCAGCCCACTCCATAACCCAACATCCTCCCAAGGGGTTTACGGGGACCCGCCTGACCCCCTCAAGCCAACCCACGTAAACCCCATCAAAGGGAGGGGGTTTACGCGGACCAGCTTCATCCCCTCAAGCTAGTCCGTGTAAACCCCATCCAGGGGAGGGGGTTTACGTAGACCAGCCTCACCCCCTCAAGATAGTCCACCGCGGACCAGCTTCACCCCCTCAAACTAGTCCGTGTAAACCCCATCCAGGGGAGGGGGTTTACGTGGACCAGCTTCACCCCCTCAAACTAGTCCACATAAACCCCTTAGCCCTTTAACTTCCCTTATAAAAACCCCTTAGGGGCTCAAGGGGCAGAGGATACGAAGGATCAAGCACTCAGCATTCAACTCAGCATCTGACAACTCCAAGGCTTCGAGCCGGCTTCCCACAATGGGCCGAGGAGAATTACGTGTGTGTGACTTGTCAATCGGCTTAGCATGCCGAGGGTATGTCCTTCGCACTTCCCTCACGTGTTAACTAGCCGTAAACACACAAGCCCACGCATGCCATATGTGAGACGCAATGGCAAGGATGGGCATCCCCTCATGTCGGGATCCCCCCTCACATGCCCGTCAGTCGCGACCATGCACGTGTCTCGACGTCTTGCTCCCTCCCAATAACGAGACCACGTCGACCGCTCAACTCGAGCCGTGATCGACCCTCGCCCAGACACCGGATCGATGTATCCCCTCAATCGCCCGGGATCGACCCACACCACGGCTATGGCCCACGCCATGGGAGGAACCTTCTGTAAAACACACATGTACTCACATATCACGCATCGACCTGGGGACCGACTAGCATGTCGGAATTGTCCCGAGGCATGCCCCAATTGTACCCGGGCTATTACGGCCCACCTGTAAAAATATATACATCTCAGCGTTACACCACCAGTTGGACGTATGCTCTCGCATCCACGTTCGGGCCTCCAGTTACCCTCTGTGTCACCTAGCGTGAACCTCCAGCAAGCTAACTACATGCCAATTTAAATATAAATATTAGCGTCAGGAGCTAAATCTACCAATAGAATACACTTCAGCTAACTGAGTGACAGGAAGAAGGAAAGAAGACCCATTAAAAGGTGGAAACCAGATGCGTCCACTAACGACTTATACAGCGTCTCAAGCAACTCACATGGATAGAGTCTCCAAGGGAGAGACGTAAAAGTACCAAACTAATTAACTAGTCAGAGTATCACCCGTCGGTGCCAGTCCAAGCCTCTGACCATGTGTGCATACACTGACTCCTGCCTGAGCCAAGCTCTCTAGCTAGTTTTCCCTCTTAGTAGGACGCTACTATTGGCTGAGGGCCCATGGAACTAGCTTAATAACTGTGTATTGAGAAATGCCCCTCCACCTCTTCCAGGTTGGCTGACCCTAGGGGTCACTGGGTTACGACTAGTGGTTTTATCACAAGGAAAGAGAAAGTACTCTACTGGAATCTAAAAGTAAGCCATTGTAGTATAAAATAACTTAAACATGGCGGGTATGCAACTTAGAATGCATTAGAGAATGAGATTATAAGTTTTAGAATAGTAGATGATGTAGCGCACCAACACTGCCCCGTCACAGGCTGTGATGGTCTAAGGTAGGTGCACTACAATATTGTAACGCTCCTCCTTAGGTCCATTACACTGACCCGAACTATTGAGAAAAAGCACAGTTTTAACAAAACTGTAACATACCGGTAGTAGCGCGCTACAAGTGTGTGATGCGCCACCCTAGGGCCGTTAAGCTTACCCGAACAAGTGCGAAACCCACAGTTTTAACAAGCATGTAATGCCCCTATTTGGGCACGCTACAAGGCTGTGATGGTCGCACGATAGACCGCCACACCAACCACCCTATCTATGCTAAACAAGGTCAAAAGGGCTGTAACGGAGTAAGGGTCATCCTTTACACTACATGTGACGTGCCTATTAAGGTCCACCACGGTCATGTAATACACCCTGTGAGGGGCGTCACAAGTGTGACGGCCACTGGAATGACCGTCACACTGTCTGGGTTGCGAACGGGTTCGGTTTGAAACCAAAACACCTCCCGATCAACCGAAATCGATCGGGATCGCTACAAAACCTGTTTCCCTGCTATCATATACATCAACGCTCAGTAGGAATTATATCTCAAGTGCTAGCTTGCTTTAAGTAGATTACAAGTTACATGAATGTAATATAGCTATGTATGCTCGCATAAAACGACGATAAAGAATGTATATCAAGATAGAGAATGTATATCCAAGAGACAGTTGAGTGAACTGGCATGTCTTTCAAGAATCCATGTCAATAATTATCAAGATATTCAAGCAAATATGTTCATCAAGTCATGTCGAGAATTGACTATCACATTTCAAGCAAGTAATAATAATTATCCTTTCCGGGTTACGCAAGTCATGTCAAGTCGAGTCAAGTATGAGAATTGTAGAATGTCAACTAGAACGTCAAGCACTTCGGTGCAATGCCACACCACGATCATTACAACTCGCATGGGCACCAGTACTTTCGGGTGCTCCTCCCAAGACCAGATCGGGCCCTATATGCGCAGGCATTGATCATGTATTTTTTGACATCCACTATAGTTATAGTCAATATAGAATTCCAAAGGAACCAAACTTGTAGGAACTTTAAGGTAGATCATAGAGAATAGAATTTCAAGGATTGAACATGATATGTAAGGACAATAATAACGGTATAATCACGATTAATGATAAAACTAGGTGGAATCGGCTCCCTAGATGGGTGCCATGACATTCAGAATGAGAGCTCATATAGAAATGGTAGCTCGTTCTTGTACATGATAAGGTAGATAGAATTAGTGTCCACAAGTATGGCACATAATTCTCACGGAATGTAAATAGTATGGTTTCCCCACTCTATTATTTCAAGAATATTCTCATGACATCTAAATAGCATATCACGAGGGTCGGTATATCATGTTTCTTTAGAGTGACATGGCAATTGAATAGTGTCATGAGTTTTTATGGTACAACCAGCTCAATCGGTCTTGAGGGAATCTGATGCGGGACGGACACGCAACCTGGGACTCTAGCTCGCGGGGGTGCCTAGCGAGGGATGCGTGAGACCGTGTGTAGGTGAGGAACCGGTAATGAGTTGGGTAGTCGGCTCTTCCATGCTTATACTCGGATTGAGTCACGGGACGGGTCTCTCTCTCACTCGCAGCGGTGAGTTGAATTATACGAGCTAGGAAGTAACTACTCACATGCAGCGGCAGTAAAAGCGTATAGACTCGCTTGAGACGGCAGTCAACCATGGCACCATAAAGTTCCAGCCAATCCATACCAAGAATCGCGTCATAGTCAGCTAACTGTAATGCATAAAGTCTCACTGGCAGTTTCCGACCATTGACCATAACCGAAGAATTTTCCAAGCATAGAGGAGTAGACATATAATCACCAGATGGCAATTGCACGAGCATTTCACATGAAACTTCATTCACCGGCTTCTCGATAAGGGCAATAAAATCTTCGGAGATGAAAGAATGCGTTGCACCAGAATCGAAAAGAACATGCGCTGTACGATCATAAATCGAAATCGCACCTTCGATCAGATTAGACGCCAACGCCTCCGCGCGAGTGATGTGTGTAACTCTGGCTCTCGGCGGATGAGTTGCGGCAGGCGACTGCTGAGAAGGTGCAGGAACTGGCAGTTGAAATGGTTGAGATTGAGGCGGCGGCGGAAGACGAAACTGTGGCTGCTGCGACTGCGAAGTCTGCGAGAACTGCACCATCTGCTGCCTCAATGGACAGTTACAGGAGATGTGCCCCGGCTGATCACAATGGTAACACACAACCGGCAAAGAGCATGGCACACCCGGATGACTGCCACCACACTTGGAACATAACCTCAGTTGAAAAGTAATGAAATCTAGACGCGGCTGAACAAATGAACCAGACTGCTGACTCGGATCAGAAAACATCGGCTGATCGAACCTCTTCCTCTTTTTCTTATGATGGAAACCTCTGCCCTGAGATTGCTGGAAGGAAGCATTATCGGCAGGAGAGAAAGCGGGAGAAACTCCTGAAGCAGATGACTGGTGGGGCGACTGATGCTGTACGGCCGACGGAACCATCCCAGTCTGAGCAAAACCTCGAGTCCTCGCCAACTCCAACTCCGACGCGACAGCGGCTTGATATGCAGAATCCAACTCAGCCACGTGTGTAGCGAATAGCGGCAGGCTCAATTCTGCTCTCAGTCCGCGCAAGAACTGCTGAGTCCTCATAGTCTCATCGGTAAAGATATGAGGTGCATACCGGCCCAACTCAATGAATTTATCACGATTTTGCAGCACCGACATCTCACCCTGTGTCAGCTCCAGAAACTGATACATCTTGGCTAACTTCAGGCAGGCTGGAGTATGAGCCGTCACGCCGTAACGTGACGTAAGGCTACGACTAGTGAAGGCTCACAAGACACAGAGACTCAAAACACAAGTGTGGAAGTATAGACAGGCTAATCATGCATTGTCATCCGTACTACAACGCACCAATGACAGTATAGGAAACTGTCGACAAACTCAGGACAAGGCAACTAGACCTGAAACTACAATGATCCCTGAGTCTTACGACTCTAAGTCAAGATTGTCGTACACAGTGGGACAAGCCGCCAATCGGTCTAATCCTAAGTCAGAGAAAAACGACGCTGTCAGAGAAAATGACACGCGAAGACCTGAGGGAATACCAAGGACTCTTAGCACATTTGGACATGCAGAACGAGGTAAGATGATATCTCACTGCAGTCAGAACCATGTCTCGAACTGGACAGAACCGTCGAGACACACCAGGTTACCTGTCAACCACTGGGTGACCTCGGGTTGACCAGAACCAGACAATGACGACTCAACAGTAGGAAAGAGAATCCTACCACAAGCAAGAAGAGTCATGGCTGCCTTATAATATAGTCTTAGCACTCATAGGATGTCGAGAGACACCCACGAAAAAATAGGCAGACCACAAGCACAAGCCAAGACAAACAGAAACAAAAATACCGAAGGATGACACTCTGGGCAAGGTGAACTGTCACTCAACCGCTAGGCAGACCCAGCAGTCAAGGAACAGTCGCTACGTAACCAGAGATAAGGATGCTGGTAGTTCTAGATTGAGTCGTTTAGGGACCTGTCACATTCAGGGAAGTGACCGTACCCAGTCACCTGAACCGACCTATCCAGAGACTACCGACACATAGACACCACCTTAGAACACAAACCTAAGACAGATGGACACAAGGCAAGCATCACGGCCAACGTACAAGACGATGGACTCAACTGGATGGGCTGTCACAATGTGGCCGATCAAGGGCATGAACGGTCCAGGACTGACCACTTAACCAAATTGTCCCCTAAACACTAACGGAGGATGGGCGGTTACAATAGGGCCGCCCAAGGGCATGAACGGTCCAAGGAGGGCTGCTCAAGGGTCAAACGCCTAAAACCATAAGGGGGATGGACGGTCAGTGTAATACCCCAGTTTAATTTACTAATTTAAAACTATTATTACGCACTCACGGTCGAGAATCACCGAACCGATACAAGAAAACTCTAGCTACATTGCCAGAACACGTCACGACACCTCAGTTGTGCAGGCCCATCCTCATAGACAAAAGCCCAACTCAAGTCCACATGGTTTAAAACACCAACACATACATGACCTCATCGTCCTATACTCTACACTAACTATGGGTAAAGTGGAGCACAAACTACCCGAAGTACCACATGAGGAGCTCACGTTGCACGAGAAACCACACGAGTCACAAGAATTACGTGTCATGTGACAGTAGTTCCCTCCCACTAGTAGAAAAGCCAGATGCGTCCACTGACGTATTACATTGTGCCTCAGGTATGTCCCACTTGCCTCGAACATGGCAACTGAGACACCGTAACAAGTAACCAAGTAAACGAGTGACTTGTCAAGGTTACGCGTGTCGGCGCTAGTCCAACGCCCTTGACCACGGGTGCACACACAAGCTCTATGTCTTGAATCAGGCCTCTAGCTAGTTTTACCCTCCCCTCGGACTCTAACGGCAAGACAAAGGGGGCCACGACAACTAGCCTACAAATCGTCTCTACTGGGAACTACCCCGCCACCACTCCTAGGTGGACCGACACGAACTGTCGTCAGGATACGACTAGTGGAGGCTCACTAAACACAGAAACTCAAAATACCAAATTATGAACAGGCCATGCAAGTACCCATCGCATATACTCAGAAGACAAGGCAGCACATAAAACTACCAGAGTTAGGGCCGACAACTAGACCTACTAACACAACAATGCTTAAGTCACATGACTCAGGTCAAGATCACTGCACAACACAGCAACATGCCATTCAATCAGCCTAGTCCCTAGGTCCAAACCACAGTAAAACATAAGTCCTCAGCCCCTAGGCAGCACATCTAATGCTCAATTCCATATAACGAGGAAGCACAGAACACAAGGGATCACACGAGCCCTCAACCCATAAGGCATGCAAACTGAGGTAACGGGATACCTCTGAGCATCCAAAACATAGTCTCTATCCCTACGGGATAACCGAGACATTCACGAGGTCACGTGTCAACCACTAGGTCACAACCAGGTTGATCGGAGACCAATCAATCCTTAAAATAATTCTCGAAATGTCACATCCCGACATGGCAATGTCCCTACTATTACAATTACTACACTCCTCGCAAGGAGGGGGATCACAGGGATGGGGGCAATTCACTACACACACCACCCTCACGCAGGAGGGGGGAACGAAGGGAGGGGAAACCAAACAACAATCGTGCGCCTCGCTCTGACATCCACTCGAGGTGCTGTCAACGCCTGGATGAAGCTTGAGGGATGCCGAAGGATGCCTGCAAGTCCGACGTCGAGCTGATGTCACTGGATGGAGGCGGTGGTCGCAGCTAGAGACCTGTGCAGTTCTGCTGCGCAGGACAGGATGGCACAGTCGTAGTGCGGCGGCCGGTACGCTCGCTGACAAACTCCAAATGTGGCGGGACTGAGTCATGGACGTAGCAGACAGAGAGCTCTGCGAACTCTCAAAAGATGGCGGCCATCAGATCTTCTCACAGGTCGTGGTCACTCAAACGGTCGGCGTCAAATTTCTGGGTGAACAACAGGACAGGCCAACAATGGCCCTAGTGGAATTTTTGGTGCCGATGTCAGAACAGGGCAAGACCACCAGGGTTGGTTTTGTGTCACCGAGGGTTGCAACTTTGGTGAAGACGCCTTGGGCCGAAAACTAGCAGAGGGAGATGTGCGATGCTGTCGAGGCTGCTGCAGGTTCTGGGTGGACAAGGTTGCACCAGTTAGGTGCAGTCGTGGGAGAATGGATGCCCCAGGCTGTGCTGATGACAAAAAAAGGCGGGACCACCTCGGGGTCGAAGATGACTCATGGGGGAAGAACTCTCGTGAAGGGGGCTCTGGCCTATCCGCACAGGAGAAGTCGGTGTCGGTGTTGCGAGGGGGCACTCAGGAACAGGTGCAGTCCGGGCGCAGTTGCACGGAAATGACTGTAGTGGTTGACGCCGTTGACGAAACGGGACAGGACTTCTCTGCTACGAAGATGACTCGGAGTAGAATGATCCCACAGAAGGGGGCTCGGGCTGATTCGTGTAGTAGGTAGAGGTATGGATGCTGCAAGATCTATCGATGGTTCTGCTACCAGTCTGGGTGCAGCAGAACGAGGAGAACTTCAACACCGACGTCGGGGGTGATGCCGAGGGAGGCCAGGAGCACCGTGGATGTTCCTGGAAGGGGATGGGGCATGGGTTGCAGAGAGGCTTAATCCCTCCCCACCACGTCCCATGCCCAAGAGGGACACACTCCCTCAAGGACATCACCCCACCACACCACAAGCTTCGGGGAACTCCACCCCTCCAAGACAATCCCTTACCCAAAACCCTAACCAAGGTGTGACATCGGGGTTGATCAAAGGTCTTCACCTCATCACTAAGAGAGAGCTTGAGGAGGAAATAGCTCAAGGGACACCTTTATGTGCGGTGATCATTTGCCTAGGGGAGCCCACTCCCTCCAACCCCCATCCCATAGAAGTCTGGCATCTCCTAGAAGAATTTCATGATGTGTTCCCAGAGGAGCTCCCAGACCAACTCCCTCCCATGCGTGATGTACAACATGCAATTGATCTAGTTTCGAGAGCCACCCTTCCTAACCTTCCTCATTATCGCCTCAATCCTATGGAACATGCTGAGCTTAGGAGGCAAATAGAGGAACTCATTAGGAAGGGCTTCATCCACATTAGCAAAAGTACATGTGTCGTCCCAGCCCTTCTCACCCCTAAGAAGGATGGATCATGGCAGATGTGTGTGGATAGTCAAGCCATTAATAAAATCACCGTTAAGTATAGGTTCCCCATCCCTAGACTTGATGACATGCTTGACATGGAAGCTGGAGCCACTGTTTTCTCCAAGATCGACGTCAAGAGTGGCTACCACCAAGTTAGGATTAGGCCCGGAGATGACTGGAAAATGGCCTTCAAGGCCAAGGATGGCCTTTATAAATGGCTAGTCATGCCTTTTGGACTCTCGAATATCCCAAGTACTTTCATGCGACTCATGACAGAGGTCCTTAGGCCTTACATTGGGGTTTTCTAGTGGTCTATTTTTATGGCATTCTCATCTATAGTCAATCCCAAGAGGCCCACCTTGAGCACTTTAGGCAAGTTTGCACCATCCTACGGCATGAGAGTCTATTTGCCAACCTAGGAAAGTGTCACTTCATGACCACATCTATCATCTTCCAAGGATTTGTGGTGTCTACCAAGGGTGTCTCCATGGACCCCGAGAAGTTCCAAGCTATTCTTGATTGGCCGGAACCCCACACCCTTCATGAGGTCTGAAGCTTCCATGGGTTAGCCACATTCTATAGGAGATTTATCCAGGGATTTAGCACCATCACGTGCGACGATCCTGACTCAGAGTCGTAGGACTCAGGGACCGTTGTAGTTGTAGGTCTAGTTGCCTTGTCCTGAGTCTATTGGCAATCTCCTGTGCTGCCTTTGGTGCTTTAAAGTACGTGTTACAGGGCACTCCTGCCTATATGTACTTCGACACTTGTGTTTTGGAGTCTATGTCTTGTGAGCCTTCACTAATCGTAGCCTTACAGCATGCTTCGGCGTGACGGCTTTTACAGCGGAGCACTTCCCGTTCATGATTTTTAAGCTAGTTTTCGTCGGCTCCCACGATTACTATTGAATCCTACGGGGGGAGAAAACTAGCTAGAGGTCTGGCTTAGGCAAAAGCCAGTGTGTGCATACGTGGTCAGGGGCTTTGGACTGATGCCAGCAGGCGTTCCCTCGTCTAGTCACTCGTGACTTGGTTACTATTCTGGTTCTGACAGTGTCTTGGTCTGTACCTGACTGTAGGCATAGCAGACGAGATGCTTGTAGGCGCAACATAAGATGTCAGTGGACGCAGTTGGCTGTTTTTCTAGTGTGGGGCACTCCAGTCACGTGACACGTGACCCTTCATAATTCTCTGTGTGTTTTTCTATGCGTCATGACCTTTTCGGGTAAGCCTTCTCATGACTTTTCCCGAATTCGGTGTCCTGTCACATGCACGACATTCTAGTCATGTGTGGGACAATGTGCACGATGTTCTAGTCGTGTTGTCTGAGTCTGTCTAGGCTTTCCTAGGCTTTATCGGTTGTTCTCGCAGGCCTTCGTTTGGAGCCTGACGTCATGTCAACAGTTTGGTAAGCTTTTGACTTTTCTTAGTTCAGAGTTCACCCTTCTATCTTTATTTGGTGTAGTGTCTGCTTGGAGTAGTTTCGAGAGCCGAGGTTAGTTCGGTAGCCATGCTCATCCCGTACGGCTTCTTCCCTTTCCTTTTAGCTCCCCTGTACTTAGTTGCTCCCTACTCCTACTACCCTTTCTTTTACAGCTTTGTAGTTTAGCTTTCCTGCTTTACTACTTCTATTGTTTACTTGTATTTTAGCACGTTACTACATGTTTTCCTGTGGGGATCTGCGTGACCCCTACTGAGCCAGTGACACGAGGCTCACCCTTGATTTTCAGGTGGTGGTCGTTCGTTCGTATCAACAAACACGAGGCCACAAGCACGGCCTACAACATCGGACCGAGAGACCTAACCGGTCAAGCGCGGACTAGAAGGCACACATGGCCCGAAAGTCATGCACGCACTTCCAGGCACGACCACTCACGACTAAACATTGTGCACCAGATACAACACTGACCTCGGGTAACGCCACCGCTAGGCTAACCCAGCCAGGTCACGACGCTCGAGAAAATGTCTAGAGTCACGAGCCACCTGACAAGGGAACCTCTCCACCAGACAGCCAGCTACGTCTACAGATGTCTTATGCTGCGCCAATGTACCAAGGCTAACGACACCTGCCACAACAGGTGGAGTCCGGGTACACACTGCTCAAACTAGAACAATGACCAAGTACGAGTTACTAGTCAGGGGAACACCCATCGGTGTCAGTCCAACGTCCTCAACCACATGTGCACACACTGGCTCTTGCTTAAGCCAGGCCTCTAGCTAGTATTCTCCCCCGTGGACTCTACGGTCAAGTGGGAGCCCTCGAAACTAGCTTAGGAATCGTTGAACGGGGTCACCTCTGCACCTCTGGCGGATGGGCAGACACTCGCATGTCGCTAGGTGACAACAAGAGGAGGTCCACGAAAAGGCCAAACGTGAAACACAGGTGCCAAAGTATCGACAGATAACACAAACTGTCGCCAGTACCTCGCAGCACCAAAGGCAATACCGACAACCGCCGGTAGACTCTGGACAAGGCAACTAGACCTACCAATGCAATGATCCCTGAGCCGGGTGACACGAAGGCAAGATCGTCACGGGCAGCAAGACAAGCCGCCAATAGGTCCCCTCCTAAGCCAGAAGAAACGACACATTTAGCGAGAAGCGACCGACGAAGACCTGAGGGAATACTGAACACCCTCAGCATGCCTGGACGCACGGATTGAGGTAGGACAATACCTCGAGGCATCCAGAACAAATGTCTCGGGCTAGGTAGAATGGCCGAGACGCACAAGGCCACGTGTCAACCACTGGGTGACCCCAGGTTGACCGGAACTAGACCATAATCATCCAATAGTAGGGAAGAGAGCCCTACTACAAGCAAGAAGACTCCTGGCCACCTTACAACATGGTCCTAACCCTCATAGGACATCAAACGACATCCACACGAACCAGAGGTGGTCCAGCCTGGTTTTGACAACACCTCCGTCTAGGCCGTCCTATCTTCCTCAGTCATGCCAGACCCAGAGCCCCCTGTTTGCCCAGGACAGATTACTGCCAAGTTGGCCCCGACACCCCCTCCTCCTCTCTGTTTCAGGTCGTGCTGTCTTCAGCAAAGTTATGGCCTTCGTCGAAATGAAACCAACACAAGTTGTTTTGTCTTGTTCTGACGTCGGCACTGGAAGTTCCACTAGGACCATTGGCATCTAGTCCTGCTATTTGCCCAGGAACTTGAGGTCGGCCATCCCTATGACCACGTCCAGCCAGGTGATCAGACGGTCGCCATCTTTTGAGGGTTCGTAGAGATCCCTGTCTGCTACGTCCACGACTTGGTCCCGTTGTGTTTGGAGTTCTACAGCGCCCGTACCGACCGACGCACCACGACCATGCCAACCAGTCCTACGTGGTAGAACTGCACAGGCCCACAGCTGCGGCCACCGTCTCCATCCAGCGACATCAACTCGGTGCCAGGCCTTCAGGCGTCCATCGACATCCCTCGGGCTTCGTCCAGGAGTTGGCTGCACCTTGATCGGACGCCCGAGCTCAGCGTACAGTCAATCGCTCGTTTCCCCACCCCACGATCCCCCCTCCTACGCGAGGGTAGTGCATGTAACTGTTTTCCCCTCCCCGTGAACCCCTCCCTGCATAGAGAGTAGTCAATGTATTAGCAGGGATCGTCGCCAAGCTTCCTCGACGTAGCGTGTCTGTCGGGTGCGCATGCTCCCCGGCGCGCCCTCGTCTTCAACCGGAGCTGGTCCTTCGGACGGGCTAGGTACGTGCGACTGCCTCTCCTCTTTGCTTGTCTAGTATTAGTTCCAACAGCAGCGCCGAGTGAGGAGTGCCCGGTCACAATATTATTCTACCATTTTCCGTGTGTTCTTACTGCCGGTGAGTGAGTGCACATCAGAACCGATCCCCTTGGTATCGGTCTGCCCGGTTGAAATCGGTGCCCGCGACTTGTTCCCTGGGGTGGTTAGCTACCGCTCTCCTTGCTGCTCGGGCCATGTCCGGCTTCCTCACGAGCCACAGCTCGTCGAGCCATCACTTCGAGTCCTGTGGAGCCCGCGACTCACGTGTGTGTAACTAAAATGCTCAAAATAGATAATGGGACCAGTGTGAGATGAAGCTCGAGCTCAATCCAATCTCGGGTGTGTGGACAACCCGAGCCAGAGAGAGGTGGTGGTGATGTCTCCATCATTTTTGCTGATGAGTTATAGTCCTGTTTGCCGTAATGACCATTGGTTGGTTCTGTGTTGTGTGTCCGTCTGTCTTAGGTCCTTGTTTAGGGCGGTGTTTGTCTGTCGGTAGTTGTCTGGATTGGTCGATTTAGGTGACTGGCTGTGGTCTTTTTCTAGACTACGATAGTACCATAACGACTCAATCTAGATGCTGCCATTGTCCTTGTCTCTGGTCACGTAGCAGCTATCTCTTGACTGCTGGGTTTCCCATAGCAGTTGATTGATAGGTCACTCTGCCCAGAGTGTTGTCATCGTCTGCCGCTCTTGTTCCTGTTGGTTCTGTTTGTTTGTGTTGCTGTGACGGTGGATGTGTATGTGTGTGTCTGTGTGTGTCGGTGTCGTGTCTGGTTCCGGTCAACCCGAGGTTACCTAGTGGTTGATAGGAAGTCTTGTCTGTGTCTCGACGGCTTTGTCCAATTCAAGACCATGTTTCTGGATGCCTCAAGGTGTCATTCTACCTCGATTTACGTGTCCAGGTGTGCTGAGGGTTCTCAGTGTCCCCTCAGGTCTCCGTGTTTTGGTTCTCATAGAGCGTCGTTTTCCCTGGCTTAGGATTAGACCGATTGGCGGCTTTGTTCCGCTGTGTGTGACGATCCTGACTCAAAGTCGTAGGACTCAGGGACCGTTGTAGTTGTAGGTCTAGTTTGCCTTGCCCTGAGTGGTCGGCAGTTTCCTATACTATCGTGGTGTGCGTAGTACGGCCTGTCTGTACTCTGGCACTTGTGTTTCAGAGTCTTTGGGTTTTGTGGCTCCTCTTTGGTTGGTGCCTTATGGCACGCTTTGGCATGACGGCTCTTGTAACGGGACACTTTTCCCGAGACATGATTTTTAAGCTAGTTCTGTGGGCTCCCGACCTTATCGTAGCGTCTGCGGGGGAGAATACTAGTTAGAGGCCTGGCTCAATGGTCTACAGCCAGTGTGTGCACACGGGGTCAGGGGCTTAGGACTTACGTCGACGGGCGTGACCCTGACTGGTCCGAGTCTCGTGACTCAAGGACCGTTGAGTTCAGTAGGTCTAGTGGGCTGTCCAGAGTCTGGTGGCTTCGAGCCACCTGTTACTCTGCGTTACCAGCGATGGGTGCATGCGTGATTTTCTGTGTCCACGTTCTGTGAGCCCCCACTAGTCGTGGCCTTCTTATGGCACGCGTGTGCTGACCCACCCGGGCGTGGTGGAGCAGCTTACCCAAGAGAAACAGTTTTTATGCTGGTTATTGTAGGGCCCCCACGTGCAACCTGAGTCTGGGCTTCGGGGGAAGAACTAGCTAGGGCGTATGGTGGGGGTGTGCACACTTGGCTGAGGGCATCGAACCCGCACTGACAAGCGCGACCTGAGCTAGTCCTTGTTTATGTTCCTGGTTACTATACGTTGTCTCAATCTCCGCCTGGGGCATCGTAGCGAGACACCTGAGGCTGCGGACTAGTCGCCAATGGACGCATCCGGCCTTGCTTCTGGTGGGTGGTACTCCCATCACGTGACTTGAGTTGTCGTGTCGCGGGTTTCCATTTCCCGTCTGCGAGAGGGGTTTCGTGTGTTGTTCGGGTGTTCTCCTGGAGTTGAGGTCTAGGGTTTTCGGTGACTATCACCGAGGGCTTCTCCCTAGATGGGGTAGAGTTCACGACAGTGAGGTCGTGACTGTGTTCCCTGACCGCGTGGTTTCGGAGTGGGCCTTGCGTGTGAGCACAGGCATCCACGACAGAGGTGTCGTGGCATTTTTCGGGTAGCATGAGTAGGTGGTTCGTGTTCTGGTAGTCCCCCAACTGTGGGATCAGGGCGTTGAGTTCTGTTACTGTAGGAGTAGCTGTAGAGCCGAGGTTTTATCGGCCACTGTGTTTACTGCTCTTGTTGTTGTTGTTGTTCTAGCTGTAGTTGCTACTTTTCGCTACCACCATTATTTTCGGTTGGGGTTCCGCGAGACCCCTACTGAGCCAGTGATAGGAGGCCCACCCCTAGTTTTCAGGTGCGCCAGTTCTTCCTCGAGGTTCGAGGACATTCCGGGGAGATTCTTAGTTGCCAGCTAGCCAAGATGAGTATTCATTTGGCATGTGGTACGTTTTACTGCTTTAGACTGTACTTTCTATTAGACTAGACTCTGTTGTAGTTAGTTATTTATTTCTTCTTCCTTCTTTCCTGGTCCTACACCAGATCCGAAGGACACATTCCAAAACTCGACAGGCCATCCGCTGACTCTCTCACAGACCAACACCACATCTGATCCAAAACCTCACTTGGATGCCGCATCCAGACATATCCCTATGCCAACTCTACCCTCTCAGGGGAGCACGGCGGAACCAATGGATAAGATCGTGGAGTCTTCAATCTTCACCTCACTCGACTCAGACCTACAAGGGAAATCCTCCCATGTTGGTCACACACCAAGGACTGACATTCCACATCAATGTCTCATCAGAGACCTCTGCACACAAGCACCATCCTTCTTCGCATCTCATCGAATACTATCTCATCTCAATTACTCCAAGAGGACGCCTGCCAATCTCGATTCCGCTCTCACCACAGAGCCACGGGACACAACCTGAATAATTCATGGCACGTAACTCCAAAACGAGAAAGTGCCACCTGCCACCACAGCGACCCGGTCGATGACGCCACAACCAACGCACATGGGTCCCCAGATAATACACATCTTACCGTGGTCGATCACTCTGCCAACTTTACCAGTTGCTCACAGCAACCAACAGGGACCCCTAATCTCTCAGAGATCACTTCTCCAAAACACAGCCTCATCTGCGGACACATCTTCCAAGACAAAAATATGATACCCATGCAGCACACTTGCCGACACATTTCTCCAACTCTCAAACCAGCCAGTGCCACAAATCACATTGCCTCAAGCAACGGCACGGTAAAAACACATCTCGCACAACCCGAGAAAACCACATGCCGAGGAACCAATCCTTCGATGCTCATCTCATCCTCTGAAACACCCCAAGTTCTGATTCACAACACCTCGGAAAACACAAGACTAGCCACAAACTCTCATGAACACCGCCCAACTGGCACTCACCCTTTCGGAGCAGCGCCAACACACCCTTACACATCAGGGGATGGGTAATGCTTCTTACTGACAACCACCTTGCCAACACATGGGACGTGTCTCGCACGGACTCCATGGCACACAAAGGCCAACCAATTCGGACACATGATGCAAGACGACGAACCTTAACCCAACGCGATCTCCTCCAACCAAGGGAAGAACTTAATACACCTCCGACCAAAGGAAGGTCCCCATTTGGTAAGCTTCTGTTAGTAAGCTTGATGCTTCCCATGTCATTTGGTGGATCTCTTTGTGAGGTTGGCCTTGGAATTGCCATTTTACTACCGCCTTGTCCTATGTCTGCTCAAGTGTGGACAACTTAATTTGAGCCTGGCCATCTCCTTGTTTTACGGTTGCATGGCTTTGGACCTAATTTCTGTGTCGAGAGTTATTAAGTACTGTGTCTCATCGTGCTGTGCCCAATAGTCGATGTGTTGAGAGGCTAAATTGCTATTTATAGGACGCAAAGGTAGGCCGAGATTAGTGCTTTTCCTTGGGCTTTGTGCTTAAGCTGGTGCTCTTCTCTATTGCACTTAGGCTTTTTCTGCTCGGTTACTCGCTGGATCAGTGCTCGAGGCATGTTACATTACGATTTTCTGGGATTGCGATGACGCCTAGTGTGTATTGAGATGCAAAGGCTGAGGATCTTTCTGATGCCTTCGTGCGTTGTTGAGTGCACAGTAGAAGCGTGTGGGCTAATGACCCACGAGCCGAGGGTCTTTTCGTACAATTCTGGCTGGTCGAGTGAATTGCTTCTTCTCGATGTGACTCCGTCTTAGCTGCATGTGCCTAGATGTTGTCGTGACCATGCCGTTGTCACTCATTTCTCTGGTTTTAGCGTGGCATTTGTGAGTGTTGGGGAAATCATCGGCTTCCCTGATGATAAAGTACCCTCTACTCTGCATTCCTTCTCGTAGGTGTTGTGCCCCCGAGGCGTGTTCGTAATCTTTGAGATGCGTTCCCCGAGATTGTGGTTTCTCTTGTTGTTTTGCGATCAGTTTCAATTGTTGTGGGTCTTTCCTTGGTGAATGGCCAGATGCATGACTCGCTCCATGTAGTCATGTGCTCAGTTGCCCCGTGCCTTGATACGACCCTGCTTGCAATGTGTTCCATGGTTCTGTGTGCTGTACAGAGCCAGAATCCTGCAGGTGTTGTTGTCATTGGCTGTTGTTTCTGCAAGGACTATTTTCGTGTGATTCTGCATTTATGTGCTGGACCATTATCTCATCAGTAGCTTGCTGTGCTCCTTTTCCCGGCGGAGTAGCTTGCGACTCGATCAGATGTGATATCTAAGTGGGGACTGACTTAATGCTGTGTGTGGTCTAGTGTTCCAATTCGTGATCATTTAAGCTCAAACCAGATCCAAATGAACGGCCAGGATTAGTAGATCTTTTCCCCTCTGATTCTCCCCCAAAACTCTAACCCTAGGAAGTGAATTTGGTGGCAGATTGGCAGCGTGACCCATTCTTGCGCGATTCACGCAACCCCGCGGTGGGAGGACTCTATCCTCCCAATCGATCCTTCTAGAGAGCAATTGAACCTATAAAATCAAACCTTAGTCGCCCTAGAATAGGTTAGATGCTGTGGCGGCCGACGAGGAGATCGGACAAGGGCGTATTCTGGTGATCATCCGAGAGGTGTTTTGGGCGTGACCGGAGTTCTTCATCCCCCTTCCTCATTAGTTAAGGTAGGTTATAGCAGACCAAACCCTAAGTGTCGTACCCTATTAGAATCGTCTCTCTGTCCTCTTTCTTTTGATCTAAAAAGCCCTAAAATACATCAAGTATCCTATGAGAATTTTTAGTTTTATTGGAAACATGTCAGATTTAGGATTTTCCTTGTTTAACCTTGATTTACGGAGGCATTAGCAGGCTTAAACGTTAAATTGATTATGCCATCTTGTATATTATCTTGTTTTCATTCTATTGATGGGTGATTGCCCAATTTTCATGCTTTACATGTGTAGTATTTCATCATCCTTGCTAACCCTAGCTGAGCTCATTGGAGTTGGGCAGGGTGACCTTAGCGCGGTCCAGAAGGAACCGCTCCATATAGAACGGCCCCTCGATAGACCACTCAATCTAAAGAGACGGCTTTTGTTTAACTGTTCAAGTGCTTTGTACTTCAGATTGTTCATGAATAGAATGGCCAACTCCTGACCGTTCCTTTCGACGGCGGGCAGGTCCAGACCACTCATAAACCCTAGTGGCACTCTACAGACCGCTCAGATCTTGCCAGGCCTCTGGGTCTATGGGGCCTAAAACAGCCTGTTGATTGACTGCTGAGGCCATTGAGAGGTCCTAAACTGACCGCTCTGTCACGTAGAACTGCTTTATCGTTGTTCCAGCATGATTTATCTTAGTTGAATAATGCAAATGGTAAGATAGTAACATGTATATAAAATTGGAACTTATGAAAGCTAGGGATTCATAATTTTCTTGCTTGATTATTCTCATCATGACCTTCACCAGTATCAAATAGCACAAATGCAGGACGAGAGTAAATTTGAAGTGTACCTTCCATGAGCCCACCATCCCTGAGCGCTTCTTCTTCTTCTTCTGGAACCGCATTGAGGCGAGCTTGCCTCTTGCATCCTCCTCCTGCTGTCTATTCTTTCATAAGGGGGCAATCTGGCATGCGATGCTCCCTGCTACCACAGCGTAAACAAGCACCGAGGTGCTTCCAGCACTCTTCCGCTGAATGCCCAAACTTTTCACAAAACGTGTAGGCCGCCATGACCTACTTCTCCTCTTCCTTAACTTTCTTATTCTTTTGGAAACTTCCACTGTTCCCGCTCCTAGATCGTTTCTTGTTATCACGACTTTTGTAAGGTTCCGTGATACTAAACTTCTCCTTCCTGAATCACCGATTGGATCGCCAGCTAGATTCTTCTCCATTTCCCTTCATTTTCTCGACCTTCTCTAAGGTCCTTTAACACAAATAGGCCTGTTGGACCATCTCTTCATACGTATGGATGTTCTGGGTTCCCAATTGTTGGATGTAACCGGGCCATAACCCATCCATGAACTGATTTACTTTCAATAAATTGGTACTAATAAGATGTGGTGCATACAGTGCTAGCCTGGAAAATTACAATTCATACTCTGCTACTGACATCATCCCTTGACGAAGGGACGCAAACTCCATAGCCTTCCTCTCCTTGACATGCTCCGAGAAATACTTGGCATGGAACAATGTAAGGAAACCTTCCCATCTTTGTGGTGCATCGACTGGACATGCCGGGACCGACTTCCACCATGTACGAGCATCTTTGTTTAATTGGAAAGTAGTCAAACGCACCCTCTCCTGATCGGTGCACTGTATAACGTCAAAAATCTGGTTCATCTCATCGATCCAATTCTCTGCCTCGTCTGGCTTCGAAGAACCATAAAAACGCGGAGGGTTGAGACTCCAAAAATTTTGATGTAAACTGCCAGCTCTGGATCTTGCGCCTGCCTGAGCCATAGTTTGTAGGGCTTGGGTAAGGCCAGCCACAGTCTGCTGCATGCCGTCCCAGTCTACGCGATGTGCCATTGGGAATTAAATAAGGTACCTGAGAGAAATACAACAACTTGTTATTTCTCATGGAATTAGGGAAACCCCATTTGGTTGAGAATCTGTGGAGAAAATGGCGGAGCAAGTGAGAGGTTTAACCACGGATGGAGAGAGAAAATCCAGTCAAACCAAGGATCTCAGCCTGGTACATGGTCGAATGATGGGCCGCCCACCTCTATAAATGGTCCATCTCTAGACCATCTACAGGTGTCGGTGGTAAATAAATAAAAAGATAAACAACCCATTTATCCCACAGAACGGACCGGCTGACTCTGCGTAGGACTCTCAAGATAAACATGGTCTAATGATAGGCCACTCACAATAATGCACGGCCTAGTGATAGACTGTGTACCCCTTGTCAGTGATAAATCAATAAAAACAAAGGATAATTAGATAACTATCTGGAAAATCCACCCGTTCCGGACTCTTGCCAGTACACGGTCCAATTATGGGCCGTCCAACTTACGTAAATGGCCTTGTCCTAGACCGTCATTAAACCAACAGGTCGATGCTAGTAAAGGGTAACATCGACGCTAGTGTAGAGTAGGGTTGACGCTAGCACAGGTTAAGGTCGACGCTAGCGCAGAGGCAGGGTCGACGATAGTTCACTAACCACAGAAATAAACGATCGGATAATAGGCCGCCCAACTCCCTGAACGATCTAATTCTAGACCGTGTACAAGGTTGTCGGTGGAAATTTAGAAAAGTCCAATTAATTCAGAGATAAACATAAGCGGTCTTAAGAACGACCGTCCAAAGACCTACACGGTCCATCTCTAGACCGTGTATGTGCTGGGCGGTGGAAATGAATCAATTGGGATAAATAAGCCCATTTACCCCAAAGACCAAGTAATATCAAGGCCCATTAAGCCTGAATTCGGAAGCAAACCTAGCTAGGGAGGAAGTTACCCATAAAATAAGCCCAAAGACATGCCTGAAAATGGCCCAATGAGTGATGGACAACTCGAGGCATCAAAAATAATGGTAAGAAGAATGACCCAACTCATAGGTAAAAAATGGGTGTCAACAGTTGTATGCAAAGCTTATCAAGTGCGACTTCTGGCTCAAGGAGGTTCAATTTCATGGCCACGTAATATCTGGCAGTGGCGTAGCTGTCGATCCATCGAAAGTTCAAGCTGTGCTGGAGTGGGAGGCTCCGAAGACTCCCATTGAAATCTGGAGTTTCCTAGGGTTGGTTGGATATTATTGAAAATTCATTAAAGATTTTGCTTCAATCGTTGCACCTTTGACGAGATTAACAAGGAAGGGAGTGAAGTTCATATGGTCTGAGGACTGTGCGTGAAGTTTCCGAGAGTTGAAAAATTGTTTGACATCAGCTCCACTTTTGGTCCTGCCCAATAGCTCCAACACGTTCACTCTTTATACCGATGCTTCAAGGATCGGAGTTGGTTATGTCTTAATACAAAATGGTAGAGTTGTGGCATATGCTTCCAAGTCATTGAAGGAGCATGAGAAGAACTACCCTACGCATGATATGGAATTGGTAGCTATTGTGCATGCACTAAAAATTTGGAGGCACTATCTTTATGGAGTCAAATTTGAAGTCTTTACGGACCATAAGAGCCTCAAGTACTTGTTCTTGTAGAAGGAGTTGAACTTGCCTCAGAGGAGGTGGGTAGAATTTCTGAAGGACTATGACTTTGAGCTGCTATATCATCCAGAGAAGGCAAATGTCGTAGCCGATGCTCTTAGCCGAAAGAGAACACTAATGCAGCAAGATTGGAAGATGATTGAAGATGTTGTTCATTCTTTAACATTGATGGAGCCAAAACTTTGTCAAGCTTTTGCTGCCCAGTTATCCCTCAGGTTTGCAGTTGTGGATTGCATTGTGGAAGCTCAGCGAGATGATCCTCAATTGTAGGGAATGATTGGCAAGGTAGGTATTACTCGTGACGAGGAAGGTGCCGTTAGATTTTAGCATCGGATCTGTGTGTCAGATGTGGCTGAATTGAAAATTGAAGTATTGGAAGAAGCCCACAGGTCAAGGTTCTCCATTCATCCTGGTAGTAGTAAGATGTATCAAGACTTGAAGTGAATATTTTGGTGGCAGGATATGAAGAAGGATGTGGCTGAGTTTGTGGCCAAATGTTTGATTTGTCAACAAGTGAAGGCAGAGAATCAAAGACCGTCTGGCTTAATGCAAAGGATTGAGATACCTCAATGAAAATGGGGAGATATCACCATGGATTTTGTCACAAGTTTGCCCAGGTCCTTCAGGGGCAATGACTCCATTTGGGTGATTGTAGATCGGTTCTCAAAGATCGTAAATTTTCTGGCCATGAAAAAGAAGTAATCTGTGAAAAGTTTGGCACGTTTATATGTGAAAAATATTGTTAGACTGCATGGAGTTCCGAAGTCCATCATTTCGGATCGAGATCCTCGCTTCACATCGAGGCTTTGGCAAGGACTACAGAATGTCTTTGGGTCTCAATTGAAGCTTAGCTCGGCTTATCATCCTCAAACGGATGGCCAGTCTGAGAGGACTATTCGGACATTGAAAGATATGTTGAGAACTTGAGTTCTTGACTGGAGAGGAGATTGAGAGCGACACCTACCTTAAGTAGAGTTTACCTATAACAATAGCTTTCATGCAAGTATAGGCATGGCTCCATTTGTAGCTTTGTATGGAAGACCGTGTAGATCCCCTTTATGTTGGGAATAGGTTGGTGATAGACAATTCATCGAGCCTGAGGTGGTGCAAGAAACATCAGAGGAGATTCAACTGATCCAGCAAAGACTGAAAGAAGCGCAAGATTGGCAAAAGAGTTATGCGGACAATAGAAGGAAAGACTTGGCTTTTAAGATTGGCAAGTATGTTTTCCTCAAGGTATCACCAACCAAGGGAGCATCAAGATTTGGCAAACAAGGAAAGTTGCAACCGAGATTTATTAGACCTTTTGAGATTTTGGAGCGAGTGGAAAACGTGACATATCAACTGGCACTACCTCCATCTATGGTAGCCATCCACCCCGGTGTTTCATGTGTCTATGCTCCGTAAGTATGTCCACGATCTGGCACACATCATCAATTATGAAGACTTGGAGTTCCAGTCGGACCTGTCATATGAGGAGCGATCGGTTAGGATTTTGGATCGTAAAGAGCAGGTTCTTAGATCAAAGTATTCCATTGGTGAAAGTGATGTGGAGGAGTTTCTCTCAAGAGGAGGCTTCATGGGAACTTGAAGCGGAGATGAAGAAGAAGTATCCCTATCCATTCGGTATGTATCTTGCTCTTAACTTCGGGGACAAAGTTCCTTTTAAGGGGGAGAGAGTGTAGTACCCTGAATTTTATCGTAAATTTTAAATAATATTATTATATTTTGATTAATGTAAGAATTAATTATTATTTGTGTTTGGCTAACAGTTTAAGTTTTGCAAGTGCATAATGATATAATCAAATGCATTAATGAGTTGGAGTTTGAATTTACCCATGCTGTAAGGTCGTGCTCTGCCTCCTCCGCCCGAGCAACTGCTCCCGCGAGCTGCTCCTCTAGTGCAGTGGTCTCTGTACTCGGCCCCCTCGAGCTAGAAGCCCCTCCTGCACCTCCTACCGTCGCTCCCTACTGAGCACGTTGCATTCATTAAGATTGTTAGTGACTAGTCATTAATAATTCAGGAAATCATTTGCATATAGATAATTTTCACCCACCAAGGTCTCAAGGTCAACTCGTGTGGCCGCCAGCTGGGCCTCCAAGCTGTGAAGATGGACTTGCATGTCCATCACTACCACATCTCGCACATCCCGCATTCATTACATATCAGTTGCATAATAGGAATATTTCATTTACAAAAGGAAAAAGAAAGTGCATTCATATGTACCCCTATGACCCTCATCTGGGGTCGACCGCCGTAAACCTCCCAGTAGCGTCGGAGGTACTCTGAGCTGTCTACCACCTGTAAGGTGACCCGTGTGCCGCCTCGTAGCCAGTCGACGTACTGGTCCGTAAATCGGATCCTCCAGTCGGTCATCTTCGTGTGTCCGTGGGTCTTCCTCCCAATCCCGCGGGGCTCCCTAACCTCAACCCACTCCTGGTGCAGGCCAAGGGTCCTCATTGCCAACCTAAGTTGTAACGGCTTGATCTTGTTTAGGCAATGAACCCAAAGCTCATGCCCGAAGCGAGGTCGGCCCGCTTCAACCCAAGGCTGACCCTCATCGGTCATCCCCTCGTAAGGCCTCCAAACCACCTGCATTCATTCATCATATATCATTCACATACATATCATTTCATCATATTTCATAAAGTAGGAAATAGAACAAAAATGCATCATATTTAGCATACATACCAGTGAGGCGTGGTAGTCATGGAACTCCCGTCGGAGAACACGCAACTCTTAGGCGTGTGGTGCTCTGGTCACAAAAGGTAACCAGCATCGTGCTATTGGGAACGCCCCCTCGTCGCCAAGTCGAGGATCGACATGGCCCATCGGCATGTATAAATGGCTCCACACCTGCATCCATCAATTGCATTAGTAAACATTCATATGCATAATCATATTCATAACCTTCCCAAGTCACCCTTTCACCTCCCCAAGGTCCCAATTGAATTCCCCACCCCTTGAGGGTTGTGCCCCAGCCTTTTCCTCTCCCCCAACCTCCCTTGGTCACAGCCCCCACCTTCCCTCCACTTCAAACCACCCCCATATCCATCAAGAACCTTCTTTGCTCTACTCAGTTTGTGGGTAGCAGAAGAAGCTCAGCTTGCAGGAGCTGTTTCGGAGTCGTTCGACATCAGTTGGAGGCGCACCATATATCGACGAAAATCTCGTCGAGATAGCTTTGTCTCTGTGGTGGTCTCGCCAGCATTTGACTTCCTAGCTGTCCGGGAGGTTCAATCTCCCTCGACTGCGCAGATCCTGACCAGTGGGCAACCTGAGGTGACTTCCTGGAGCTCCCACGGTCGCACCCCACCACTGCTGAAGGTGCTGTTCAGCCGAGATCTTCTACAACCAATCAGGTTCCATCAGCAAAAGGCGACATCCCATTTGGCATCCGGAGGAGCATCTACCAATTTTTTTCCCCCAGGTGCGCAGAACAGGTCACCCAGGACCAGACCCGACCCCTCCCCACTCAACGGGCTCCCCCTCTCTGCCCCGACATCGTCTGGTGCTCCCCCTAGTTGCTGTTCGAAGAATACTCGTCCAAGATCATCCTTGACTTGGTCCCGCCATGATTGGACTTCGGGAGAGGCCGTGGCGGCTACAACCAGCTGCTACTACACCCTGGGATCAGCCTAAGCCAGAGCGCAGAGAGCCTATTCCAGGAGCCACCCCGGCCGGTGGTGATGACGGGTCTATCCGCGAAAATTCTCCAGCGTACCAGGGTCTGATAGCGACGAACCGGAACCAGTTTCGGTGACTTCTGAGTTCAGGGGTGTGCGTAGTGGCATCTGCATCGACCCCCTGTCCTGTCATTCCAGAACTGGATAGAACCGGAGAAGCACACTTCTGGCACTGACTTAGCAATTCTCCCCTCCCTGCCTGGCCGGCTTAGCGCCCCTCCCTGTGCGGAGGTAGTTTTGATGTAATCCTTAATTTCCTCTCCCCTAGTCCAACCCCCCTATGTGGGGAGTAGTGCTTGTTTAATCTGAACAGGGGAAGCTACATCGGCGCAGTGTGCGGGGAACCCACACTCCCCGCCGGCTCACGCCACTCTCGAGCCCCAACAACCAGCATCTTCTGTCTGTGAAAGACCATCCACGGGTCACCAGACACGCATCAATGGGAAACCTTCACCGGCCCAACAGGCACACTCCAAATCACGACGGGCATCCACTGACTCTTCCACAGACCAACACCACAACTCGATCTAAAGCTCGCTCAGACACCGCAATCGATCTCGAACTTCACGGCAACTCAACCCTCTTAGGGGAGCATGGCAAAATCACATGACAAGATCCCACCTTGATCCGCACGTCACTCCACGCAACACATTGAAAAATCCTCCCTTACTGGACACAGACCAAAGATCACCATATCCAATGCCAACGTCTCATCAGAGACCTCCGCACACAGGCATCATCCTTCGTTCTGTCTCACCAAACCCTTCGCCTAAACGATCCAAAAGGACACCTGCCAATCTCGGTTTCGCTCTTACCACAGAGCCTCAGGACACAACCTCTCACAATCTATGGCACACTTCTCAAAAACCAACAAGTGCTGCCTGCTACCACAGCAAGCAGGTCAAAAATGCCACGACCGATGCACACGGGCCCCCAGACAATACACTTCTTACCGTGGTCGATCACTCGGCCAACCTTACCAGCCGCTCACAGCAACCAACCGGGACCCACAATCTTGCCAAGGATCACTTCTCCAAAAATACGATCTCACCCAAGGACACAGCTTCCAACACAGAAACGGGGTACTCATGTGGCAACCTCGCCAGCACGTTTCCCCAATTCTCAACCCAGCCAATGTCACAGATGTTCCTTCCCGGGAGGGTTCTGCCAGGACCGGTATGTGCGGTGATCATAGTGAGGGGTAGGACACAGCCACAGGAGGGATGTCGGAGGTTAATGGGCCTCGGGCACCCCCTCTCATGACCGGATCCACCTCAAGGTGGCACCGTGCACTCGCCTTTTATGGAGAGCCGAGGGGAGACCGAGTGACACAGGAGGTTTTTCGGATTAACGGGAAACGTGGCTGGGATGCGGACGTGCCAGTCGATTTCTCGACAATCACCCGTGGAATCGAATGTTTAACTGGGGATGCGCCGCCAGGATGCGGCACGTGGACTCGGGGGATGAGCGACACGTGGAGGGAAGAATGGTTCTCTAATAATCAGGTAGGGTCTAGGAATATCCGGGCCAGACTGGATAGAGTTTTGTTTAATGATTGTTGGGCTGAAAGATTCCCTATTCTAACTGTTAAGCATTTACAAAGGGAGCCATCAGATCATTCTCCCATGCTACTTAATTTCCCTGTATTATCTCCTGGACCAAGTCGGTTTGTGTTCCAACATATGTGGCTTGATGACACAAATTTCAAAAAAGTGGTCCAAGATGCCTGGAATTTGGATCAAGCTAGGCACTATAATGACTTCTATAATCTACAAAACAAACTTAAGGTCCTCAAAGACTATCTCAGAAAATGGAACAAAGAGCACTTTGGTAACATCTTTGACAACCTAGCCCGAGCTGAGGAGAAGATGGTTATGGCTGAAGCTAGTTTTGATGCAGATCCATGTGAGGAAAACAGGACTAAAATGCAAGCAGTGCAAGCTGAACTTCGGAAATACCTACACAGGGAGGAGATTTTTTGGGGACAAAAAGCTAGAATCAATTGGCTTCAGCATGGGGACAGGAACACAAAGTTCTACCACCTGCAGGTTAAGCAAAGGAGATCTAGAATGGCCATCCACAGAATTAAACTTGAAAATGGGGTTTGGTGTGAAGACGAATCAGTTATCAAGGAGAAGGTTGTGGATTTCTTCAGCAACCTTTTTAGCTCCTGTGAACATCCAATTAAAACTGACCTGCTAGAAAACATACCACATCTGATTACAGAAGAACACAACAGGTCTCTCACAGCCATCCCAGAGGATGAGGAAATCAAAGATGATGTACATAGTCTATCTCCGGATAGTGCCCCAGGTCCGGATGGGTTCACAAGTCTTTTCTTCACTTCTTGCTGGGACATTATTGCTACTGATGTTATTAAAGTAGTGTAATGTTTCTTCATAGGCATGCCCATGCCGAAGGGTACCACTTCTTCTCTGATTGCCCTCATCCCCAAAGTGGCTTCCCCCTCTACATTTGCAGATATGAGGCCTATCAGCCTGTGTAATTTTTCTTATAAGATTGTTTCCAGAGTAATCAACAATAGATTGAATAACATCCTACCAAGAATCATATCAGAGAATCAGGGAGCTTTTATTAAAGGAAGAAATATCGTGGATACTATCTCTCCAGACCTGTAGGAAACCAGAACCCCAAAGATCAGGCTGGGACACCCTCGTCCAGACCTCTGGACGCTTCAAACTCTTCATGACTTTTCTTCCGCCATATGTACCCTACCTCTCCTGAAAATCCCATATCAAAATTCGTTTTGTGCACAAAGTTGCCTTCATAGCTACTTTGGCTGCGCAGACTGTCCTTGCACAGTCCTACCGAGATAGTGCCCAAACCCCTCCAAAGGGATGTCCCCAAAAACACCTCCAAATGCCCAGGGATTTTGTGCATTGCTAATTCACATCCTAAAGCCCTCGCCAGAAATTTCTTACCACTTCTAGAGGTCTTTTCCCCAACCTACCATGACCACACTTCGCCCCTCAGTTCTGACTGCACTGAATTACAAAGTTGAGCCCAGTCTGTCTTCCCCTACCATGCCCTAAACCTCCACTGCACATCACCCCGCCTCTGCTACCCAGCCATCCTACGTCTATCAGATATCCACCAGAGAAAACCCCACCTCATTTGCCTCCCGGAAGCCCCTGTTCCAGCCCAATCTTCGGTCCCCTGTCCTGTTGCCGGCACACAGTCCAGATTGCACAGGGTTGGCTTCAAAATTTGCTTCACCTTCCACGGTACCCAGTTGCAGTTGCCACTCAACCGACATCCCTGGGACATCCCCAGCAACGTCCACACCAAGTTTCATGACCACAGGATGTGAAGAAAGTGGCGTACCAGGCTCATCTTCTTGCTGCCTCCTAGCACATGGGCAGACTGCCGTGCAATCTGCCCGACGCTCGAGGACAGTCCGGAGGTTCCAGCCAGTGCCGTCGACTTCCCTCTTCATCCAGGAGGCTCGCCATCCATGACAGCATACCTCCAGGGACGTTGGTTACTTCCTCGGCCTCCATGACGTGCGATACTTGCTGCTGGTCCCTGCTTATACCAGTTTGCATCGGGTCATGGACGGCAAGCTACACCGACCCATGGCCCGTCACCCCACTTCGCACGACCCCCAGATCACTATGTAGCCTTTTACCTCCCTGCGAGGAGTGGGCTTTGTTTTGGGTTGTACCTCTGTTTGGCTTCGTACCGGGTGGTTGTGTGATTTGGCTGGGCATCTTCCCCATGCCCCGAGCGTGGAGGTACGTGTCAATACCCTTCAAACCGTTTTCAAACTCAGGTTCCTTTCCAACCGCCTCCTCCTCCTCAACATTCACAACCCAATTTTGATGAAAAATTTGACCAACTCCAACAACTCATTCTCTCTCAGCAATAATCCATTGCTAAGTTGGAAGGTCAAATAGGGCAATTAGTAGCAAGTAATGTAAGGAGAGAGGTGGGACAGCTTCCTAGCCAGCCTATGCCTAATCCTAGAAACCAACCTCTGAGTTTTCCCCCAAAAGTTCCTATTCTTCATCAACCAAACCAACCTCAGCCGCCACCTCCTACAGGTCCCCAATTTGAGAATTCTAAGGCAATCTCTTCTCTTAGGAGCGGGAAGATTTTAGATGATCCTTACAGAGCTAGGGGAGTTGGCAGCAGTTCGGGCCAAGATGCCCACATAGAAAGTGATAGTGAGGATGAGGAGCTAGTGATTGTGCAGGAGCAAAAGAAGTCGGAGGGTGGAGAAAAAAAGTTGGATAAAGGAAAGGCAAAGGTTGACAAAGGAACCCAAGAATATATGCCTAAGGTCCCTTTTCCTGATGCTTTAAAGTCAAAGGCTCACAAAAGACTGCCGATGTAACGGGAAGAATTAGTGAAATTATTTAAGCAGGTGAATATCAATATTCCACTCTTGGACGCAGTCAAACACGTACTGGCATATTCAAAATTTTTGAAAGAGCTTTGTACTCCAAAGAGGGAGTCAAATGTGGTAACACAAAAGATCCGCTTGTCTGAGGATGTGAGTGTTGTTTTGATGAATCAATTACCAAAGAAATTGAAGGACCCCGGAGCCCCGTTAATCTCATGTGATATTGGTGGAGTCACTTTTGATCAAGCATTGCTAGACTTAGGTGCTAGCGTAAATCTTTTGCCCACCTTTATCTATAAGCAGTTTGATCTGGGGGAGTTAAAACCCACTTCAATAATCCTTCAATTGGTGGATAGATCAGTGAAAACTCCAAGGGGTCTGTTGGAGGATGTTATTGTCAAGGTGCATGAATGTTATTTCCCAGTAGATTTTCTCATTTTGGATATGGCCTCGACCCAGGATCTAAAGCACACACCTATCATCTTGGGATGCCCTTTTTTAGCTATGGTAAAGGCCACATACTCAAAGTCACAGTAACGTTCAATTGAAGCTCAATTGAGCTTCATTGACTAATTTAGAGCTCTATCATGCTGGTAATTAATTCTTATGAAGGGTGATTAGGCTAATTGTGTTAATTAGGCCCTAATTAGACCATTAAATTTGGGGCTTTCCTATAATTAGGTTTAGTAACGTTCAATTGAAGCTCAATTGAGCTTCATTGACTAATTTAGAGCTCTATCATGCTGGTAATTAATTCTTATGGAGGGTGATTAGGCTAATTGTGTTAATTAGGCCCTAATTAAACCATTAAATTTGAGGCTTTCCTCTAATTAGGTTTAGTAACGTTCAATTGAAGCTCAATTGAACTTCATTGACTAATTTGGAACTCTATCATGTTGAATTGTATTTTTTTCATCGTACTTACAAGAGATTATCTTTGACTGTCTTAATGTAGCATCATGCCTAGACGTCAACAAACACAGGAGCAGCAAGGGCAGGAAGATCCAGGGTGGGCCCACCTATCCTTAGTTGATGCTAAGAGAAGAAAGGTAAAATGCAATTACTGTGGTAGGGAGATATATGGCGGAATTACCAGAGAAAAGCAGCATTTGACAGGGGTAAGAGGAGAGGTGAGACAATGTGACCATTGTCCCCGAGAGGTGCGAGAAGAGATGCACCAGTGCTTTTTGGGCAAAAAGGAGATGATGCAACAAAGGGCCGAGGATGAGGAGAAAATTGTTGAGGAGATTTCTGGCAGAAGGGTTAGGAGGGATGATGATGAGGAAGGTACTGAGAATTCTGATCCAGAGCTGACTGAAGCAATACAGCGTGAAGCAGCCACTCGAAGGAAAGGAAAGGCACCCATGGGTTCAGGAGGGACCTACGCCCGTACACCTGCACGACGTCTTGACATTGGTGCAGCCCCGCAGATGCAGAGAACAGGCCCCATGGATAGCTATCCCCACAGAAAGTCCCATGCTACACAACCTAAAATCAAGTCTGCAATGAGAGGGGTAAAGAAATCAGTTGAAGTTGCAGGGCATGCATTTAAAAGCATCTGTAAATGGTTTTTCCATGCAAGTGTGCCTGCACATGCTGCTGAAAGTGAATATTTCTAACCTATATTGGATGCCATAGCAGATGCTGGCCCTGACTTGAAGGCCCCGATGTCCATAACGGCCTTTGCCTTGTTTGGATCAATTTGAATCCCCCGTTTGGTAACTATGAACCCTAGCAATTTTCTCGACGCAACTCCAAACACACATTTCTTTGGATTCATTTTTAATTTGTACTCCCTAGCCCTTTGCAATACCTTAGCTAAAATCGCAGGGTGCTCTTATTTGGACCTCGATTTCACCAGGATATCATCCATGTAGGCTTCCATATACATATGCATCATGTCGTGGAAGATCGCCATCATCCCGCATTGATACGTGACACCTGCATTCTTCAATCCGAATGGCATAACAACATAGCAGTACGTGCCCCAGGGCGTGGTGAATGAAGTTTTCTCCTGATCTTCCGGAGCAAGACGGATTTGGTTGTAACCTGAATAGCCATCCATAAATGAGAGGGCTTCATACCCAGCCGTGCTATCCACAAGCACACCAATGTGAGGGAGCATAAAATCATCTTTTGGACATACTTTATTTAAGTCCCTGAAATCAATGCAAATCCAGACCTTTCCATCCTTCTTCATTACGGGGACTATATATGCCAGCCATTGTAGATATAAAATAACTCTGATAAATCTAGCCTTGTGCAGTTTGTCAACTTCTTCCTTCATCCGCCATATGAGGGTGGAACCTTCTCAATTTCTACTTAACGGGCACTGCCCCTGGTTACAGAATAAGTCTATGTTCAACCAGAGCAGGGTCAAGACCCAGCATGTCCTCATAGGACCAGGCAAAAGAATTGTTATACTCCCCCAAAACCTTGGTCAGCTCCTCTTCAACCTGAGGAGGGAGATTAGCTGAAATAATTATGGGCCTAGGGTCTTCTTCAGTTCCAAGGTTGATTTCCTTCGTGGGTTCATCCACGACTGACGACAACTCATCGACCCTTTTCAATCCTTGTGTGTAAAGATCAGTAGTGTCGTCCATGTCACTATCCTCATCATTGGCTAGGTCCTTCTCATCTACAATTTCATAAACTCCCAAACCGTCATTGCTCCACACCGTGTCTAATTCTTTATCGTCCCGCAGGACGATGGCTGTCGCTACAAACTCAGGGCACTTGAGAAGGGCGTGACATCTCTGGGCTAGATCCTGAAGGAACCTATCTGGAATAGATTTAGCATGACTAGGGACATGACTCAATTAAAAGGAAAAATACATCAAAATGACTCAACTAAAATACTCAAACTAGATAAAAGGACCGAAATAACATGATGCTCGAACTCAATCCAATCTCGGGTGTGTGGACGACCCGAGCCAAAAGGAGGTAGTGGTGATGCCTCCATCAGTAAGGTAAGGGCGTTGAGCATAACGCACCTTCCCTGGGACATCATAGGACATAACGGACCTCCCTAGGCGCGTTATGTGACCAGGGCCCCCAACGGTCAAAAACCAACAGTCAAAAACCATAACGCGCCAATGTAGGGGCGTTATGTGGAACATAATGGTCAGTCGTGGGGCCGTTAAACCCACGAAAGTCAGACTCAAAACCCATGGAGCATAACGCCCCTCCCTGGGCGCGTTATGCACATAACAGCCACTGGGACGACCGCTATATCGTCCCGACGATGAAACGGCGAATTAGCTCTAAAAACATCGACCACGCCCCCATACCTCCACGAGAGAGGGGGAAATCAAGGGGGAAGTCCCCAAATGACCCCTAGCATGCATCTACGACCTCGGATCGGCCCAAAACATGACGAAACAGTAGATCGGCTCACAACCCCAAAAAATATGGATTTTTCCTAAAATTCCCAAATACGTCCGTCCGGCTCACCACGGCCTACAAAACTCGCGGGAAATGAAGTACGCGGGTTAAGGATCTGTCCCCCTACCTCGACCGAAGATACGACGCATCATGGACACCGATCCACGAAAAAATGCCTAGAAATCCTCACCGGTTCACGAGCACGCCCCTAGCTTCCACGCGCCACCGGCCCTCGATCCTCGATCCGTCCTCGCCGCCCTCGCCCTCACGCCGCCTCCACCTCGCCCCCGCCTCACTCCGTCGGCCGCCGGAGATGAGAGGGGAGAAAGAGAGGTGAGAGAGTGAGAAAGAGAGAATGGGGAGAGAGAAAGGGTTTAGGGGTTATATATAGGAAAATCTAAAAAATACCAAAAATTCAGAAAAATATGAAAAATTACCTCTGTGATCCTCGGAAGACGCACAACGCAGTGGTACTATTCCGGAGTCAGAGAACGCACCGGTTCACCCTGCACAGCGTTCCGAAGGCACATCAGAGAAAAATACACATAAATACGGGGAGGAGTTCAGTGGACCGGGCAAAGGTGGATTGGTGCATGCTGGATGAGTGTGGGTTGGGGTGCACCGGGTGGAGGTGAGTTAAGGGTGTGCCGGGTAAACGGGCAGGTTGGGCGTGCCGGGTAACGGCTCGTTGGGTTGTGCCGGATGGGAAGCAGGTTGGGGTGCAATGGGTGGAGGCTGGTTTGATTGTGCCGGATGAGTGTGGGTTGGGGTGCGCCGGGTGGAGGTGAGTTAAGGGTGTGCCGAGGAAGGCACGGACAAGGGATAGGTTGGTGGGGACGACTATGTCATGCTTTTATTTATTTTATGAGTTTCAATCCTGACAAAATTTTGGTAGCATCTCCCCCAGACCCGGGATGATTAGGGGGATAATGCTGGTGCGCGTCAACAAGGAGTGACGGCCCCAAATAGAGTGAAGGTGTGCACGGAAGCGGCAACACTTGAGACAATCACGTCGGAGCGTGGTGTAAACTGACCGAAAGAAGGAGGGGTTAAAGCATGTATCCTTTAGAGTTCACACATGGCACATAGCCTATGAAGCTTGGAAGTCCCCCAGGATTTAGGCGCCAGCTCTGGAGGGTGAAGCGCTACTGATGTGGTGAAAGATCCCACTGGTTGAGGCCAAGGGGAAGAAACCTGCCCGTTAGGGGATCCAATAGTGCTGCTCGTCGAAGAGAGTGAAGCACAAGTAGAGAGAAAGGGAGGTAGCCGCCAGGCCATCCTACAAGAGCGGAATGGCTGGTGGGAGAGAAGCACCTGAAAGGGTCTGTTACACTTAGAGGCCAACGGTAGAGAACCATGGGGGGAGTGGAAGACAATGACGAATGTGCACACATGAAAAAAATGCATATGGGGATCAATAGAAAGCATTTGCCAAACTTTTCATTTATTCCTTCATAGAAAAGGGGGAAATACACAAGCTGATACCTCACGGAGGAGCAAAAAACAAAGTGGAAAAGAGATACAGTCGGGAGGAGGGAACATTGGCTCCTGTCTCTCAATCCTCACCTCTTCTCCCTCACTAACTCTAACTTCTCTCTTCTTCTCCCTCAAGTAATAGCAGCGGGAGTACAGGGGACCGACCTTCTCTATTCTTCCCTTCGTATCTTTCCCCCCAATTTTTTTAACGGCATATCCCAGCTCTCCATTTTGAGCAACACCCCAACTGATGCATGATTCATCTGCCCCAACTACATGATGCATATTGCCCGAGTCCATGCAACGAATATTCCAACCACTGTCAATAAAAGATAGAAAAACATGTCATAATTGTACAATAAAATAGTTTTTTCTTTTTGAAAGTGGTTGGTACCACGAATTATATTAAAATAAAAGAAGGGATATACAAGTGTAAGCTGTGAGCTCTCAAAAAATCCCTGTACAAGGATCACGCCAAGGTGGTGTGGTGCCTTTTATCCCCCCAACAAAAGCAAAAAGGCCAAGTTTTGTGAGTTCACATTACATAGAGTCAAGACCCATTCCCTCATTCTCTCCAAGACAAAAGAAACAACTCTATCCACTACACTAGCTTCCCTCCTAAAGATCTTGTTGTTTCTTTCTCCCCATACGACCCAAAGGGTAGCCTGAAGGATGAACCACCAAATGAGGTGATAACCCTTCAACTGCCACCACCTATGCCATAGCCTTACGAGGAGATGCAAACAATCTTGAGTCAGCCCGCCACCTGGGAATCTGCTCGTCACCTCGGTCCATACCTCTTTCGTGAACGAGCATGCTGCGAAGAGATGATCCAAAGAGTCTTCCTCAACCCCACAAAGAACACACGACCTAGGAATGTCTGACATGAATCTGGCTAACCTATCATTAGTAGGTAGGTAGCGTACCATGTGAGATCTTCCAAATCAACGATTTCACTTTAAGAGGACTCTTAGGCTTCCAAATGTGTGGTGTCAAATCATGTCTTGCACCTCCATCAAAGATAAAGTCATAGGTTGATCTGACGGAAAATCCTCCTTCCTTCTCTTATCACCACCACCATCTGTCGATACAATTGTCCGCTAGTGCAAAGTCTATATAAGGAAAGAAAGTAGCTCCTAGAGGCGGTCAATCACCTCCACCGCAGGTTTCTTTTAAATGATGGCGACCAAGTACCTCCTGAAAGCTAAGGCTCAAAAACCTAGAAGCCTATAGCTTCCGGTGAACATGTTATGGCAAACAGCTAAGGGAACCTCTCTTGCAAAGTGAAATCCCCACACCACCTATCCATCCAGAACAAATACCTCTATCCAACCCCCAGATGAATGCGAGCACTAACGAGAATGATATCTGAACATTGCAATATACCCCTCCAAAAGGGAGAGGCATTGTACAAAGAGGTTGGGGTCAAGTCCTAGTCCCTAGCCCTCTAGTAATATTTATGCCGAATGACTTGCAACCATAGCTCACCTTCAGTAGAGACTAGCTTCCATAGCCATTTGCACATCAGAACCAAATTGAAATCCTTAATATTCTTGATGCCCAAGCCCCCCCTCCTTTCTTTTGCGATTCTTCCCCAAGCTACATCACGCCATCCCCTACTCCTATCTCCACTGCCACGTAGCTTACATGGAGTCAAACTTCCTCGCGACTGTCCTCAGAATGTAGATGATGGAAAAAATAATTGAGGGGGAGGTAGTTTAATACCGATTTGAAAAGCACCAGTCTTCCTCCATATGAGGGAAGCCTCGTCTTCAACTTGCCAACCTGTCCTCGTATCTCTAAATCACACAATTCCAATCTCTACAATGTATTACCCTGGAGAGAACAGGAGGCCCAAATAAGAGATAAGAAAATCTCCTATGTGACAACCTAATATAAAAGCTGCTCTCCACATATCTCTGTGCTCCATGTTGATCCCCACAATGTAGCTTTTATTGAAGTTAACCTTTAGTCCACTAACAACCTACAGAAGGTCCACCATGAGTCTAGTGATATATAGATGTCCATCTCCCTCTGCTAGGAGTAAAATGGTATCATTAATATACTGCAAGTGTGTACTGCTAGGGCTGCCCTCTGTAACTCGAAAGCCCTTTATCAACTTGTGTGACTCTGCTCTGAGCCATGTCCCACTAAGAATATGAGCCACCAAAACAAAAGTTGGGAGCACATAGGATCTCCCCGCCGAAGACCCCTACCATTGTAAAAATATAAAGAAGGCTGCCCATTGATTAAAACTGCAAGCCTGGCTGATATAACACAAGCCCTGATCCAACCAATCCACTGATCATGAAAGTCCATCTTCCTCAAGACATCAGCAGCTCCGAATAACTTTATCACATGCTTTTTCAAAATCCAACTTGAGGACCATTCTTCTCTTCCTCCGATTCTTCTTGGCATGTAGACACTCGTGAGCAACCAAGAAGCTCTCTTGAATGTGCCGGCCTCTGATAATTGTCCCTTGATAGCCACTCACTGCCCCATTAATCACTCTGTGAAGCCTCATGGCTTGTAAGAGACAACACAACCTCATGGATCTCATCCTCTGAGAAAGGCCTAATAAGATCCATTCTCTGCTCACCTGAGAGGAGTGGTAGCAAATCCTCAACACATGGTCTAGCCATATCCTCCTCCGAAAAGAGAAGAGAGAAGAACACCCTTGCTTGCCTCTTGATGTCTACATCGCTGGAAACCACCAATTCCCCAACCTCAATGCATCTGATAGTTTAATCTTCTACTTCCTAAAGCAATCCATTGAAAATACAGTGTCCCCCCCCCCCCCTTGTGCCACTTCTCCCTAGATCTTTGCTTCTAGTAAATCTCCTCCCTGACAAACATCTTCTCAAACTCAGCCTTGAGAGTGACCCTAAGCAGTATGTCTGGTTCATCTAGCAATCTAGCCTCCTCCAAGCAATCCAGGCCCTCCAGCTGATCTAGAATTCTGTCTTCAGCAGCCTTGCCAGGAAGCACTTAGATGCTCCCCAGTGTTTGAGTACATGTACCAAATGTTTGAACTCACAAGTCTAGCCATAGCCGATTGCTCATGTCTAGAAGTATTCCATGTCTAAGTGATAGTGTTCAAGATATCCATTTCCCTGTACCAATACCACTCAATTCTACACATGGGCATCCCCCTCCAACTACTAGAAGCCTTCAACAACACGTGCCTGTGATCGGAGGTTGGTCTAGCCAAGCAAATATCAAAAGGAAAATGATCCTCCCAATCAATAGAGACCAAGAATCTATTCATTCGAGAACATGCCGGGTCAACCCTCATAGTAGCATAGTAGACCATGTGAGCTGAGCATTATATGGTTTGTCTATTATCAATCAACGCCACATCTGCAATTAAAGTATCAAAATCCTCCATCTCCCCCGTGTGGGGGTATTCCCCAGATCTCTCCCACTCTGCAGCCACTGCATTGAAGTCACATCCCTTCAACCATGGCCTACCCGAAGCCTACTGATGCCACAGCAAATCCTCCCGCAGTATTCTCTTACCTTGCTCTGTGGCCCATAAACACCAGCGAAGTCCCCATTTCCCCCTCCGTGGGGCTTGTATGGGGCCGGTATGGGCGATTCCGGTGAGGTTCGTCATTTTCGCACCGGTGAGCCATGTGCGGTCGCACCAGAGACCGCACATCCCTTATGCGGCCCTGTTCTAGCCGCCCATCGGCTCGGCGCACTGCGAGTCAGGCTCGACGCGTAGCGGAGTTGAGCGGTCTATCGTGGGACCGCATGTCCCTTCGTGTGGCCCCAAGCTGACCGTCCATCTCCCAGATTTTGACCGTTGGTTGTGACCGATATGTAGTGCTCTGGGGTGTGCGGCCAGAGGCGGGCAGCATGACCTTTCGTGCTGCCATGGACTGACTGCACGTCACCCGATGCCATTTGGCTCGGCGCGTAGTAAGGCTTGTGCGGCCTTTCAGTGACCGCACATCCCTTGAGCGGCCCAGGACCGACCACTCATCCCGTGAGTTTTCGACTGTTGCTCGTTACCGTTACACAGTGTCCTGGGGTGTGCGGCTAGGGACTGGCCGTACATCCCCTCGTGCGGCCTAAGTTTTGGCCGTACCTCACTTGGAGCCGTTGGCAGGTCATGCGACTAGAGTTGGACCGCACCTGCCTTGTGCGGTGAGGTCCTAGCCGCCCTTTTCTTGTGTAGCTAGATCCCAATCGCACCTCTTTCCCTTACCGTTAAGCAGTGTTGGGAGTGAGCGACTGAGGTCTGGCTGCATACCCCTGAGCGGCCATTGTTTGACCGTTCATCCTCTGAATAAGCTGCTCAGATGGGACCGCCCATGCCTTTGAGCGGCGGGGTCCTAACCGCCCTTGTCCCGTGCGGCCAATGATGGACCGTTCATCGTCTGAGGCCTAGCCGGTGATTTTTCGTGCCGATTCGAGTCTCGGGTGAGTGAACCTCGATCCACGAGCTGGCCCGTGGTCTGACTGATGTTGGGCATCACGTGGGGACCAAGTGAGGGGCACCGTGAGGGGTCCCGGGATGTGGCGTCTTCGGCTTACGTCACCATGAGTCAGTATTGTACGAGGAGCGATCCTTGTGCTCGGTTACTTTCGGAGTCAGTTTCCGTGACTTGAGAGTCTACCTTCCAGTGACCTGTCCACTAGTCGTAGCTTCTTGCGCACGCGGGTGCGGACCCACCCGGGAGTGTCCAGAGCAAGTCCTTTTCGAGTTGTCGTTGCTGGCTTAGGATGTTTCTTGCGATGCTAATATGTTTTTCGCTATCATGTTTCCCAAGATTCGAGATGCCACCTCGAAGGCGTAGAGCTCTAGTTCCTTGGAATGAGACTAGTGATTCAGCCGCTCCTGCTGTACTGATTCCTGCACAGGCAGCACCAGTTCCTGATCAGCCTGCGGAGTTACCCGGTAGTTGTGGACGGGCATTGAAAGAATTCTTGCTATTCAATCCACCGACTTTTGAGGGTCAGTCTAATCCCAAGGCAACGAGAGAATGGTTGGATGCTACCGAGCGTGTTTTCCAATGCATGGAATGCGCCGAGGATGAGCGTGTTATGTTGGCCTCTTTTCAGTTTCACGGTACTACCATACATGGTGGACTTCAGAATGGGAAATTACATTCCGATCTCGTCCGCTTCGACAGATCACTTGGGCAGAGTTTGTCACTACATTCGAGCATGCTTATACTCCAGCCTGCCTAAAGATAGCTAAGATGTATCAGTTTTTGGAGCTGACTCAGGCTGACATGTCGGTATTGCAATATCGTGATAAGTTCATTGAATTGGGCCAGTATGCACTGCATATTTTTGCCGATGAGACTGTGAGGACTCAGCAGTTTTTACGCGGACTCAGAGCGGAGTTGAGCCTGTCGCTGTTCGCTACTCGTGTTGCTAAGCTGGATGCCGCTTATCAGGCCGCTGTTGCTTTGGAGTTGGAGTTGGCGAGGACTCGCGGTTTTACTCAAACTGGGATGGTGTCGTCGATTGTGCCACATCAGCCGACTCACCAGTCATTTGCTTTAGTTGTTTCTCCCACTTTTTCTCCTACCGGTAGTGCTCCTTTCCAGCAATCTCAAGGCAGTGGTTTTCGTCATAAGAAGAAGAGGAAGAGATTCGATCAGCCGTAGTTTTCTGAGCAGAGTCAACAGTCGGGTTCGTATGTTCGACCGTGTGCAGATTTTGTTATTTCTCAGCCGAGGTTGTGTTCGAGATGTGGTGGCAGTCATCCGGGTGTACCATGTTCCTTGCCAGTTGTATGCTATCGATGCGATCAGCCAGGGCATGTTTCCCGTAACTGTCCGTTGAGGCCGCAGACGACGCAGTTCACTTCTTTCTTCTTCTCTTTCTCTTTAACAGATCACCCCGACAGCGCCCAGATAGCGACGTACTGGAATCTTCTACGATTCGTCCAGAAGCCCACATCTTTCGAGGTGGCACCACCGGCTCTGACGACAACCCCCCTGCCCAAAGCAGTAAAGAGGCCCAGGGTGAAGTCTCTGGTGAAAAAGGCATTGGACACTGCCAAGGTGGCCGAGCAGTGGGAGGCCAAGCAACGAAAGGTGGAGGCTGCCAAAGCTCCGATGACCATCCTTCTGGTGCCTTCGATCCCGTCCTTCGAGGAGTTTGCAACGGCTCAGGCCGAGCCAAGCCAATCTGCAGGTTAGACCCTTGACCATCGATGCCCTCCCCTTTCAGACCTGCTCACATCTCGGGCTGAGGTTCTCACACATTCGTGCTTATTCTTCTTCTCCAGCTACCGTGGGGGAGCCAACAGTCATGTCCATTCGCGATGTAGGCGAGGCTATGGCTGCAGTAGAGCTGGTTCCTCCTCCACCTCCATCTCCGAAAGCCAAGGGGAATCCCCGAGCAAAGTCACCGGTGAAGAGGGCATTGGCCGCTGCCAAGGTGGCTGTGCAGCAACAGGCAGAGCAAAGGAGGATGGAGGCCGCTACCCCCAAGGCCGTCCCTCCTACACCTCTGATTCTGACTTTTGAGGAATTTATTGCGGTCCATGCCGATCCCATCCAACCAGCGGGTTAGACGGCCTAGCCACTGGAGCTCTTAGTCATTTACTTGCACCTTGAATGAGGCCCTTTGCTCATAACTTTTATTTCAGCCCCCGCAGAGGAGCCGGAACCTGTCGCTGCCCCCGCCCTTGGCGCGGGCGAAGTTGCAGTCCCTGGGGCAGCACCATTCGTCAAGCAGACCGCCCAGGAACCACCTCCGACTGTGGAGGTTACAAGGGGTAATTCTCTTTTTTGGCGTGGTTACTCTTTTCACCCCACACGGGCCCGTATGCTTTATCTAACCTGGATTGCTCTTCATTTGGCAGGTCCTGACGTAGCCGTGCCCAAGTGGGTGCTAGCCCGGGAAATCCCCCTAGTGGCGAAGACATACGCAAAGAAGAAGCTGAAGTCTGGAGGGTCACCGTCACCAAGCCCACGTAGGGGTATGCCGGTTGTAATACTAATTAAGCAAGGAATACCAGCAAGGGGTAGTGACCAAAAGCTCACCTAGTCGGCGTGAAGATACCGACTCTGACTGGAGACGAGGGTGAGCGGGGAGTGTGGGTTCACCGCACACTGCGTCGATGAGGCTTCCGGTGACAACCTACTATTACAATCACTACGCCCTCACAGAGGGGTTGGACTAGGGGAGGGGGACTTAATATTACACCAAAATACTGCCTCCACACAGGGAGGGGCGCTAAGCCGGCCAAGCGGGGTGAGGGAGAAGAACACTAGGCTGTCAAAAAGTCACTCGATCGGTTCTGCCAGCTTCTGGAACGAACTGACCAGCAGTCGATGTTGATGCCGCCACGGACAGTAACGAACTCGGATGATGCCGAAACCAACGCCAATACTCCGCTGGCTGGTCTAGGAAGGCTCCTGAATTTTTGGGGGACAGCCCGTTGTCATGGCTGGTCGTGGCTGACTCCGGAACTTTGTGGCTCTGCTCAGACTGGGACTGCTTAGAAGTCGTAGCAGCAGGAAGTTGATGCCGTCCTGAGCACTCCCGAAGTCGAATTGGTGCTGGACCAAAACAGTCGTATCCATGGCTGAGCTATCTTCGATCCCCAACCAGGGAAGACACCAGAGGAGGTCGGGGCAGGGAGATATGTCCCAAAGAGTGGGAGGGGGTCTAGACAGATCCTGACTGACCTGATCTGCTACCTTGGGGTAGAAAAATCAGAACGGGCTGCTCCGAGCTTCAAACGACACCTCACTTGTTGCATTGTACAGATGACTGGTGGTGCTCCGCTCCGGATAAGTGGCGCACCAAGGAGAGCCATGGTGTGGTCGCTGGAGCCTCTGTAAGCCGCCTTAGGTAGCAGGTCGGACTAGTTCTGTGGAGTCTGGGGAGAACAATTCTCTGGAAGGCGGTGTAGTCACGATCACTCCCGTTGTCGAAATGGTGCGGGACCAAAACAGACACGTCCATGGATGAATCCTCTTCAATCTCCAACTAGGAAGGATACCAGGGGAGGTCGTGGCGGAGAGATAGAGGACATAGAGTGGAGGGGTGTCTGCTCTACTTCTGAAAGGACTGACCTGCGCACCCGGGGAAGAAAAATCAGAACGGACAGCTCCGGACTCCTCTTGTTCATTTGGCGAGGGACCAGGTGTACTCATCACCCCCGTCATATTGCAAGTAAGAACTTGCATTCTTCTTTTGTGCTTTCTGATTCCCCTTCGGGCCTGACTAGAGAGGGTCAGCTCTTCATATAATGGAACTCTTTTCATTTTTTCATTTTGTGGAGGCTCTTTAGGGCTTCTAGTCCCACTTTGTTTCTCCTTTTTATCCGCCCCCATAGGTGATGTTTTATCTTTTCCTTCTTCAGCCTTGATGACAAGAAGCGACCTTTGTTGACCCAGGGAGGGGTTCCCGAGGTTACGAAAATATTCCCGGACCATGTTAGTCATATCTTTTCGACTACACTCTAGAGAAATGGTAGGAGCCAGCACTTGGACTCAGACAGACGGTGTATGTGAAAGTCGTATTAATTTGGCAGCTAGAATGGAATTCCTTGATAGTTTGGGGATGTGGGCTTATCTTGCGGAGACCCTGATGACAGGTGGAGGAGCTGCAACCACGGTCTCTTCTGCTTGCATAGCCTTTTTGCCCCCTCTCTTGTGGATCTCAGCATGATTTTTGAAGCCTTGCGAAGCTAGTGCAGGGCCTTGGATCCTCTTGGGAACCAAGATTTGCTTGAACTTTGGCAAGTTTGGGGGCGGCCTCCCTTGCTTGTTGTCATTAAGATCCACCCTCCGACTTGCTAGCACTTAGAAGGTGTTGTGAGTGGGCACAGTCGAGATGATCCGATCTGGCAGAACTTCGGCACCGCGGCCACTGAAGTAAATCCAGACGCCCCTAATCAACAATGACTTCCCAGATGCCGAGAGTCGACTTCGAGGAGTAGTAGAAACCCTCCCTCTGGAGCTCTTCCTGTTGCCCCCAGTGGGTTTCTCCTTGCGTGCCCCAGTCGGGCAAATAGTATGGTGGACATGGCAGCACACAACCACCGGGCTCTTCAGCAAAGTCTTCTTAATTCGGCCCTCGCTTTGGGGGGCCGCAGCTTCATTGTTCGTCAGCTTCACAGGTTCAGAACTCTCCATGTCCAGGAGATCCGCAAATACAACTCCCAGGAAGTTGGGGAAGCCAACGACAGGGGGAAAGTTACCGAAGGTAGTGGGTACGACAAGGTAGCCGTATGCAGTATGGTCGGCCACGAAATCGTAGCATATTTCGTTAAGCTAGTTGTATTCCGCTGTAATTTATTTTAACTAGCTATAAAGAGGGCTGCATTGCAAAAAGAGGGGCAGATCTATTCACCCCTCCCTTCTAGATCCGTCATCCACCACTCAACATATACAACAAGGGCTAACGCTATTGTACCAGACCTTAGCACTGAAGAAGATGTGCACTACGTCAACGCTTCTGCCAGCTGAGTGAACACAGGAGTTATGCTTCAGCAGAAACAACTTCAGCGTCTATGCAGCAAAGCTTCAGCGTCTACGCATCCAGACAAAGGTCGAGGCCTAAAGACCAAGGTCGATGCTTTCAGGCCAAGTCTTCATGTGCATCAACGCTGTACATACACAGTGTGGACGCAGCAGTACAAGTGTCAAAGAGTAGAAGCTGTTACCTAAAAGGCTGAATGAAGTCTACTGCGTCAACGCTGTGTATGTACACCGTGGACGTTGTAGAAGAAGATAGCAGCTCAACCAAGAAGCAGGTGGAGTCTGCCTGCGTCAACGCCTTCGAGGAGGTGAGTGGACACAACAGAAGAAAATATTGAAAGTTTTCATGCAATGAGCCGTTCACAGCGCCAATGCCTCCTGGATGAGCGTGGACGCAGCAGAAGTATGTTAGAAGCCTTAAGCCTATTGAAATCCCCACTACACCATCGACGCCTTCAGGTCGTGCGTGGACGCAGTAGAAGAATTGGTATCCTCTTCACGTGTCTTCCATGCTCACACGCCAGGTTAGCAAAAAAGGCGGTTTTGTCCTCTATAACCCTTTTGGATAATGCTAGGACGTGTGCAATGATTGGCTTGTTGAGGAATCTTCTGGGACCATATGTGGCACGTGTTGGACGCGTGCAAAGAAGTCATGCCCAATGCGTGAGGGTGATCGTGCACAGAAAGAGAGAGACAGTGAGGGTTTTTATATATATCAGAGTCTTTTCTTCTACAAAAGATATATATCGAGAAGAAGACCAAAAAGAGGTTTTAGAAGCAGAGAAGACAGAGACAGAGAGAGAGAGAGAGAGAATGAGTACAGAAGAGAGTGAAGACGAAGCTGATAATTAGAGAGAAAGCAGATTTGAGAAGAAGCCACGGCGGCTCTGTTCGTGTGCTGATCTATCTCCACTCTCGCGTCGTCTCTCCCGTAGGGTCGGCGTGCCTTTCTCCACTCTCGTCATCTCTCTCGTAGAGTCGGCGTACCTCACCCCTCCCGTGTGTCTCACTCATGAGTCATCCACATTTTCATACACACATGCATACATCACATAAGAAAATTCACAAAAAAGGAAAAAAGGAAGAAAAAATAAAACTAGACCACTGTCATATCATATCAAAGCATGTAGGAAGTACAAAGTAGATCAGGCCCCACCCTCTGGCCTGTCACTGTCCCCACCACCCTCCTGCCTCTTCGATGGCAGGGCCATCATAGAGGTCGCTCCCTCCTCTCTCTCTCAACGTCGGCGTCGATCCTCCTCCTCGTTCCTCTGCCGCTGAGAGGAAGTCGCGAGGCACTATCCAACCGAGCCGTGAGTGGCACGACTCCCGCTCGGAGTTGCATGGCTGCCACTCATCACGCTGCGTGACCGACTCATCTGCCGGTAAGCTCGCACCTTGCCGCGAAGCTCGAACGCCTCCTGTCGAAAATGCTCCAGCTCCGATGTCATGGTGCGGAGTTGCTCTAGCTCTGCTCAGAGAACCGCGAACTCCACTGACTCTGAAGGTCTACCTCGTGCCAGCTGCTCCCACAGGCCAGCTGCCTCTGCCTGCGCCTCGGTCCGATCTCACTCCACCAGCTCTCACGAGAGGGCGCTCTGCTCCAGGTCTCTGCGCAGACGAGCCACCTCCTCGCGCGAGCGTGCTGCCTCGTCCTGTGCCAGCACGAGCTCCTCCCGTAGCTAGTCACTCTCGCCGATGGCGGCAGTCAGCTTTGTCACCTACATACATGCATTTCACTCTTAGTCAACTACATTTTAATATAATAAGAACATAATTCACAAAGGGGAAGTGTAGAATGTACCCGCTCGATGAGTGCCACCTCAGCTGCCTCGGCCCGGTCTACCATCTACCTGAACTCGGCCTCCCGCTCCGCTCGGTCAGCCGGAGTCTGTGTTGTAGAGGAAGAAGGAGCATCGGTCCCCTGCCTCTAGGCCTCCTCCCCCCACTGAAAATAAAGCTCTAGGTCAGTCGTGTCTCAGTATAGTAGTAAATGCATTTAGTATAGGAAAGAAAAACTCACCAGTAGGGCTAAGGCCTGCCCCACCCCCCTGTCCTTCAGCAACCTAGGTCCGCCCTCCCCTACTCCGTGCGTCCACGGCATTCCCGGAGTCGCCTGTTGCTGCTACAACCTCCCGTGGATCAGGAAGACCTCTCTACTGCTTTCTGCAACCAGCCTGCAGCCGAGGTCACGCTTGCAGAGACTACCCCGGCGTCCACTGTGCGAACTAGCCAAAGTGGTCTTCTGTGGAGTCATACTTCGTCAAGCCAGCTTCGTTCCAGAAGTGGTCCCACTGCGATCCGACCTCGGCTCTGTTTGCGTCGCCCATTCTTGTGCAACTACACCAGATTTGGGTCTGAACCTGAGCGCCATCCGGTAGCAGCTCCACCGCCCGTCCCTGTGTGAATCAGTCAGACCTCTATTCATGAGAGTTCTTCCTCTCCAAAGCGCCGACGCACCAGAGGTGGTCCTTCCTGGTTTTGACAACGTCTCCATCCAGGGAGTCCATTCTCCCTCAATCGCACCAGACCCAGAGTCCTCTGTTCACCTAGGAGAAGCTGCTTTTAAGTCAGCCCCGGCACCCCCTCCTCCTATCTGTTTAGGGTCGTGCTGTCTTCAGAAACGTTGTGTCTTTCGATGATACAAAACCAACACAAGTAGTTTCATCTCGATCTGACGTCAGCACTGGAAGCTCCACTATGACCATCGGCGTCCTGTCCTACTGTATGCCCAGAAACCAGACGCCAGCCATTCCTGTGACCACGTCCAGCAAGGTGTTCAGACAGCCACCATCTTCTGAGGGTTAGTAGATCTTCCTGTCAGTAACGTCCACGGCTTGGTCTCGTCATGTTTGGAGTTCGACAGCGCCCGTACCAACCTACGCACCACAACCGCGCCAACCAATCCTACACAGGTGCACAGCTGCAGCCTCCGTCTCCATCCAGTGACATTCGCTCAACGCCTGACCATCAGGCATCCTTTGGCATCCCTCGTGCTTCGTCCAGGAGTTGTCTGCACCATGATCGGACGCCCGAGCTCGGCGTACGGTCGATAGCTTGTTTCCCCTCCCTGTGATTCCCCCTCCTGCGCGAGGGTAGTGCGTGTAATTATTTCCCCCTCCCCGTGAACCCCTCCCTGCGTGGAGAGTAGTCAATGTATTAACAGGGATCGTCGCGTTGCATGCTTACATGATTGCATATTTTACTTTATGTTATTTGCCTTTGTTAATAAGGGCTTGGCCCCTTGACCCACCATGAAGGTCACGGAAGAATGACAAACCCTTATCGGGCAAGGGGCCAAGACGAACAGATGAATTAATCCGTTTGTCCAAGTGTAAACTGCAGGGAAAAGGAGGAAAGAAAAGGAGAGAAAAGAAGAAGGCAAGGACAAACACACAGGTACACAAACCATAAGTGCTCAGTGCTCAACAACTCAGGTAACAAAATATCATATCTATATATCTGTCAAAATGAGTACAAGTGTATGAAAGGTGGAGGGGTACAAAATCTCTCTCTCTAGCTCTCGCCTCCACCCTCCTCTCTCGGTCTCTCTCTCTCTCCTCCCCTATTGCCCCGACGGTGAGCTCGGGGTGGGGGCATCGACCCCCGTGCAGCACTCGGAGCTGAGCTCTATACCTCCTCCTCTGCACGCTGGTGGGAAGAGGAGCCCGTCGCGTACGTCATGTTGGCAAAGGCACTCGAGTGCCCCGCTACTCGAGCTCTCTCACGTCCCCGCTGCAGTCGCTCCTCTATCACCCGTAGCCGCTCCTCGACTACGGCAAGCTGCATGCGGACAGCAACAAGATCAGCCCTCTCCCGGTCCCGCTCCATCCTCTCGCGGTCCCGCTCCTCGCGCTCTCGGGCATGCTCTCTCTGCTTGATCTCTAGATGGATGCGGAGGTCCTGAACGTCCCGAGGAAGCTCATCGCGGTGGCCCGCTACTGCAGTAAGACGGGCCACCTCCTCCTCCAGTTCCACGACCCGCTGGTCACGGATGGCAAGCTCTGCACCAGCCAAGGCGGCCCGAGTGCTCGCATCCCGTAGCTCCGCCTCCTGCATTCAATAAGTCAACTATCAGTTTTGAATTCAATTTCAACATATACTTAAGTGAAATTAATGCTGTTGACTTACCCGTGCCGCGTGGTGGCGCTCGGTCCCCTGCGAGCCTAGTACCCGCTCCAGCTCGGCGATCCGCTCGTTGCGAGAGGCAATCTCTGAGTGCGCCACTGCTAATTGCCTCTTCACCTCCGTCATCTCTGTGGCCTACATCACATTACATTATCATTAATCTTTGCAAAATTGAAGAATATCCCTACGCTCGGGATGGGGAAATAAACCCCTTTTTGCATTAGCACTAAACCCAGTGCGGATGGCCACCACAAGAGACAAATAAACCCTGTCGGTCGCGTCACCTCGACGACACCGGCGAATGGGCATCTTACCCAGATCTTACGTCCAGAGTAAGAGAATAACCCTTCTTTGCGTCGGCATTGACCCAGTGTCGATGAATATTCTAAGAGACAAATAAACCCTATCGGCTCTGTCACCCCGGCGGCACCGACGAATAGACACCTTACCTGGACCTTACGTTCGGGGATGAGGGAATAAACCCTTCTTTATGTCAGCACCGATCCAGTGTTGACGAACATTTCTAAGAGACAAATAAACCCTGTCAGCTCTGTCACCACGGCGACGCCGGTGAATAGACACCTTACCTGGACCTTATGTTCAGGGATAAGGGAATAAACCCTTTCTTGTGTCAGCATGGACCTAGTGTTGATGAACATCTCGAAGAGACAAATAGGCCCTGTCGGCTCTGTCACCTCAGTGATGCCGACAAACAGACACCTTACCGGGACCTTACGTCCAAGACAAGGGAATAAACCCTTCTTTGTGTCAGCACCGACCTAGTGCCGACGAATGCTCCGGAAGACTAATAAACTCTATCGGTTCTATCACCCTCGTGGCACCGATGAATATACACCTTACCTGGGCCTTACGTCTGGGATAAGGGAATAAACCCCCCTTACCTCGGCACCATCACAGTGCCAACGAATATCTTAAGAGACAGACAAGCTTCACCGGTTGCTTCACCCCGGTGATGCCGACGGATCGGCATTTCCCCCGTACCCCTCTTGGGATCGGACTGACGAATACTCCTTTGACCCGGACCTTCCGTCCAGGTCATTTGGACCAATAAGCTCTTCTCTCCGTCCCTTCGGGTGACGGATACTCCTTCGACTTGGACCTTCCACCCAGGTCGCTCGAGCCAATAAACTCTATTCCCCGTCCCTCCGGGCGATGAATACTCCTTCGGCTTGGACCTTCCGTCCGGGCTGTTTGAGTCGATAAACTCCTCTCCCCACCCTTTCGGGTGACGAATACTCCTCTGACTTGGACCTCCCGTCTAGGTCATGTTGATCAATAAACCCTTTTCCCTGTCCCTGTTGCAGATCCGGCGCGGCCAGATCTACCCGCGGGAGACCTGCGGGGGGTTTCTTCCCCGCCCGAACATGGGGAGGGGGCTGGGGTAAAACCCTAACCCCCCGGTGCTTGCTACAGGGGGCCCCAGTGCCAGCCGCGACCATCCCGGACGGTCCCCAGTGGGTGCTGGCAAGGTCACCCGCCGTCGCCCCCATCGTCGTCACCGGAGAAGGAGCTCGCAACGAACACGGGGCCGTCCCACCCTCTTCACCGTGATCACCGCCACGGACGCCGGACCTGCCACAGCATGCCTCCGGACGTCGCCAAACACCGTCGGACATCGTGGGGAACCATCCAAGGTCCCTCACTAGTCCTACGGGTGCCTGCAATCAGCGTCTCCGACGTGAAAACACCCACCATCTCATGGCACGAATGACGATCGTGACGTCGAAGGAGTGCGCGATTCGCCCTCATCACTGGGTCAATCAACGCACGAAAATGTGCGTTTTGATCCTCTTGATACCAGGAACAATTCCACAGGATCAATCGACCAAAACCCATCCCATGAGAGACCCAATTGAACACCCTAAAATTGAGCCCTATGCATGAACGTGAAGAATAAAAAATAATAAAATAATACTAATTTTGATCAGACCATTAATCTGGCTCTGATACCACTGTAAGGTTTTTATCAGAGATGCAGCGGAAACAACGAAACCCAAAGAAGTGGATCATTACTGGCGATTAAAATTAAAAACTAATCGAAGGGAACCTGCTTGGGAAGAACAATTTCTATAACTTTGCAGGATTAATTAATTCCCAGATGCCTGAAGACGATCGAGTAGAGGCTCGTCGGGCTGTTAGCCGTCCAAGTGTCCGGCCTCTAGATGTATCCACACGAGCAACAGGAATAGATGGATTCTCCTTCTCGATCTCCATGCGTCGGCCACTCCTCAGAACCACCATCCACCATAAAAGGAGGAGGAGAGAGAGAGGGGCGCCCAGACCATGTTGTACATATCCCAGTAATTTTGATGATAACAAAACCAAAGACGTCTAAGCCGATTCATGTGAATTCCTTTTTATACTCAAAGCTTAATTTCATCATGACTCATGTTACGCAATTCAGTTTCCCACACACACATACATGTCCATTCCTCGATACATGCAATAAAATCCTCAGAAATGAAGGAGTGAGAAGCACCTGAATCAAATAAAGCACGGGCTGCACAACCAAACACAGTAATCGCACCTTCAATAAGATTGGAAGTTACAGCCTCTGCTCACGAAATATGAGTCACTTTGCCTTTCATCTTTCGACTGGCAGCTGCAGAAGACTGGAAAGAAGATGTTGCTGAAGCCTGAGGAAGAATCTGCTAAAATTGTTGAGATGGCGGCGGTGGCGGAAGTGGAGGCCTGAATTGTGATTGAGATGGCTGGGATGGAGCAGCTGAAGCAAACTGCACAGGGATTGCTCTCATCGGACAGTCTCTCACCACATGACCTGACTGGTCATACCGGAAACACACCACCGGCAACGAGCATGGTTTGCCTAGGTGGCTACCACCACATCGCGCATAACCTTTAAACTGGCTTTTCGAAGAAGTCTGTCGCTGCTGGAAAGATGGGACTGACTGCTGGGTAGCACCAGATGAAACCTACTGGTCAAATCGCTTCTTAGGTCTTCTCTTATTCTTGAATCCTCTAAACTGGGACTTGCCAGAAGAAGCAACACCACTTGCTGCAGGAGTGGCAGAAGGAAATCCTGGAACAGGAGGCAGATAACCCGAAGGAAGTTGAGCTATCAGCTGAACCGACACTGCCTGAGAAGGAACTTGGGATCTCGCCAAATCCAATTCCAATGTTGCTGCATCCTGATATACTTCAGTCATAGTGGTAACCCGGGCAACAATCAGCGGCTATCTCAACTCAGCACGGAGGCCACGCAGAAATTGCTCTATCTTCAATACCTCATTTGCAAGAATGTGGGGCGCATAACGGCCCAATTCCATGAATCTGTTCCGATATTCGAGCACCGACATTCCTCCCTGGACAAGCTGTAAAAACTGGTGCATTTTATCCATGCGGAGATAAGCTGGGTTGAAAGTGAGCTCGAAGGTAGCGACGAACTCAGTCCACGAGATCTGGTGGAGTGGGCGAGATTGAAAAGAAACCTCCCATTCGGTATTCCACCAGGTCTGCCGTGCCCTGTAGCTGAAAGGTACCGAGCATCACCTTTTCATCTTCCGCGCATTCCATGGAACGAAACACGCGCTCGGTGGCATCCAACCAGACCCTAGGAATGCTGCCCCGAATGACTTTACCCTCTAGGATATGATGCAAGCTCTCATGGATCAGATAGACCAGTCCGATCAGAGATTTAGAGATCATGATGCACTCATGAAGCGCTGGATGAAGGCCGTGGAGGATCAGATGGAGGCTTCCGACCAGACCATCCAAGGTCTAGTGGGACGACCCAATCTGGGTAGAGTCCAGCAGGAGGATGCCCTTGGGTCGGCCCAAGGCCCACTTGGCCCTGTCCCTCGGCCCGCACACCATAGGGCCGACGATCGGAGACCACATGTTCAGTAGTTTGAGGATTTCGGATCCAATAACGAGTTTGAGGGGTATGGCCGTGCCTGGCATGGCAACCGACCCAATAGGGACTATGAGGATGAGCGTGTCCTTAGGTCCATGCGGGTGGATCCTCTCACCTTTGATGGGTCCATGGAACCCAAGGTTTATCTTGATTGGGAGGTTAGCATGGATCGTTATTTTGAGTGATTTTAGAAGACGGACCACAGGAGAGTCCGATTTGCCAAGATGAAGCTGCTTGGCTAGGCACAAAAATATTGGATGAATGTGGAGAGCTAGTTGGTGCAGGGACATCAGCCCCAGATTGAGACATGGGACGATATGAAGGCCAAGCTCAGGAAGAAATATCTCCCTGCCACCTACCGACAATGCCTTATTAATCGATGGCAGAGTCTCAGTCAAGGGGATCGATCGATAGCAGAGTACATCGCTGATTTTGATGAGTACTTCTTGCGATGTGGGGTTATGGAGGAGAGTGTCATGACGATTCTCGCTTCCGTCGGGGTTTGCGGCTACCTTATCAGTACGAGTTATTTTGCCGCCATGTGACGACCCTAGAGGAGGCTTATCAGGTTGCTCATGAGCTAGAGCAGTTTGAGTCTGAGTTTGCTTCGGTTCAGCGCCCAGGACCCACATATCCTCATGGGTCAGATCCTTGTGCTGCGCCTGGACCTTATCCTTAGGCTGAAAGCTGAATGTCCAGAAAATCAAAAGAACAAGGACTGGTCAAAGAAGAAGGGCAAGAAAGCTAAAGTCATGATTAGCACCTGGAGTGATGAAGATGAAGGTGCATTCAGCAATAGCTCAGACAGTGAGTCCAACTCTGAGAAGCCACTCTCTCACCGACCAGCTGAATAGTTTTGCGAATATTAAAGGAACAAACACTGAGGGGAGCAAGGGCTGGAGCTTTACCTGGTTGGTTTGAGGAAACCGATCCCGTTCGGAGACGAGGGCGAGCGGGGAAGTGTGGGTTCCCCGTACACTACATTGATCGGAGCTTCACCTTGCTAAATAATATACAAGCACTACGCCTCGCACAAGAGGGGGACCTCAGGGTGGGGAGAAGTGGAGTACAAATAAACACTACCTCCACACAGAGAGGGGCGGTAAGCCAGCCAGGCGGGGAGGGGAGTGAAGCTAAGACGGGGCTGAATTGCCTCTTCGAGGTTCTGCCCGCCTGTTCTGCACGTGATAGGTACTTGCTGTTGGATTTCTAGAGGGCGTTCCCGAACCTGAAAACTAACGACACCAGTGTCAACATCGCTGGCTGGCCCAGGATGTGGCTTGAATTTTGTCGAGATGTCGGGCTGTCTCTGTCGACTGTGGTGGAGGCTGGACCAGTGCTGCTTGGTTCTGGTTCAGGCTGAGTCCAGGTTGTAGCAGCACATTGGCGATGCTACCACGATCACTCCTGTGACCCGAACGAGGTGGGACTAGGACGGTTCTGAGCATGGCCGAGCCATCTTCGTTCAGAAACAAAGAGTGTCCCCAGAAGAGGTCGGGGTCGAGAGATACGTCCAGAAGAGTGGGAGGGGGTCTGGGTGGATCCTGACTAACTTGATCTGCGACCTTGGAGTAGAAAAATCGGAACGGGCTGCTCTGAGCTTCAATCGACGCCCCGCTTGATGCATTGGACAGGTGACTGGTGGGACTCCACTCCGGCTCAGTGGCGCACCAAGGGGAGCTCTGCTATGGTCGTTGTAGCTTCTATAAGTCACTTCTGGTTGCCGGCCAGACCGGTTCTGCGTAGTCCGTGGAGAACGGCTCTCCCGAGCAGCTCCGAACTCGGATTGAGACGGGACCACCTCACCTGCAAATCAGCTTCAAAGATCTTTCCGAAGATATAGGATAGGCCACCAGGAAAATACGTGATGAAGTCGTGGCAGCCTCTGCAACCTCGTGGTACTCTGCTGCTACAGATTCCAGATTGGTAGTAGAGGGAGATGGGGATCAAATGGAGGGGAATGCTCTCTCCGTCCAGCAAGCAATGAGCTGAAATTGAAAGGCAAGCACTAAAATGAGAGCAAGGGATGAAGGCTTACTCAACCGGTTTGAAGAAACCGGTCCCGCTCGGAGACAGGGCGCGCGGGGAAGCGTGGGGCTCACCCATGCCGCGGCGAGGTCGCTTCCACTTATTCAAGCCACTTGCAAAACTACGCCTCCGCAGGAGGGGGGATCTCGGGGTGAGGGTTAATGTGTTACAACCAAAATGTACCTCCACATAGGGAGGGGGCTTCATCCGGCCAAGTGGGGAGGGGAGAGACGCGGACTACGACCCCACGCGGTGCCAGTGCCAGATCTGGTTCTTTGCTGGAATAGGGTACCGATCACTGTTGTCAGAATTTCTGTGGGAGCTCCCGAACTTAGATGACCGCAAGACCACTTCCGAAACTTCCGTGATTGACGACGGATGGTACAAAAAATTTGGCGGTGGCCGAAGATGACATCGCTGGTCGAGGCGGGGCTGGAAGCAGAGCCTCTGTTTCCTGTCCTAGACTGCTGCAGCACCCCAGCTTTAGGAAGACGAGGTCGCCACGGACAGCCCCGAGCTCCGATTTGGGTACGGTTGGTGGGGATGGAACCGCTGTCCAACCTTCTTCGAAACGAGACCCACGGGGTGCTGGGAGATGTCGGGGTAGACTTCTGTAGCTCGAACATAGAAGGGGTGTCAGCTCTGTCCAAGGGTGGAGAGAGCTGCGCACTTGGGGGAGAAATAAGAGAATAATTTGCTCTAGAGTCCGAACGAAGTCCAGCTTCTTGGAGGTGGAAGAAGACACGTCGAGGAAGCTGTCGGCCAAGCCCCGCCATCAGATCTTCCAGCTACAGGTCGTGGTCGAGTTTGAAATTGCCCTCTGGTTACTGTCTGAGAGTTGACTGCACAGTCTGGGTAGATGGCTTCTCCCGTCTAGCCCCGGACTCGGATGAAGGCGAGACGACCGCCGATGCGTAGTAGACTTGGAGACGCTTCTTTTGGTACCTCTTGTGCCTTCAGGGATGCCGGGATGCAGCCATGGTGACTCTTGCAAGCTGCTAGTCTTCTAGGTGACAGCAGGCAGGAAGGCCGCTTCCACTCTCTAGCACAAGAAAGGGAGGGGATGGGGGGTACCGCACCGAGTGACTAATCAGAGTAACGCTCGTCAGCGTCAGTCCAAGCCTCTGATCACGTGTGCACACACTGATCCATCGCCTTGAGTCAGGCCTCTAACTAGTTTTCCCTCCCAGTAGGACGCTACTGACTATGCGAGAGGGCCCACGGAAACTAGCTTATAAACCATATAATGGGAATACCCCGCCACCTCTCCCGGGTTGGCCGACCCAGATGTCGTCGGGCTACGACTAGTGGTTCCATCACAGGGAAGGAGAAAGCTGCTCTTTTGGGATGTAGAAGAATGCCACAGTATATAAAATATTTTAAACATGACGCACATGGAACATGAATTACATTAGAAATTACACATGCATACTTTTGAAATCTCCAGGTATCTAACAGACTAGGACTGCCCCGTTACATACCATAACGGACCAGGGAAGGACCGCTATTGATGCGGGTGTGTAGTTGAGGAACCAGCTATGAGTCTCGCGTATCGGCCCTTTCCGCGTTAACTCGGGTTGAGTCACGGGATGGTACACTCACTTACTCTCGCAGCGATGATAGCAAATATATATGGCTAGAATCCTACACTCGCAGAGGCATTCAAATATATACGAGGTAAGCAAAATGTGTTAAAGAGTGGGGGCGAGTTTACCTCCACACTTCGGGCGTGGGAAAGACGTTCCCGGCCAGTTACGGTAACTCCCGGTTAACAACAATTAAAAACTTTAATTACAGTAGTAATTCTATTGCCCACTCCATGTAGAGAGGTAAAGGGCTACAAGTGGGCCCGGGAGGACCGACCCTGGGTTGACGAGGAGCAATCTGGAGGCGAACTCGGCACGAACTCGGCCTGCTGGGCTGACTCGACACTATTGCAACCAGTACTGCGCCAACTCGGTTGCTGACTCGCTAGGCAGCAAGGCACGGATTCCAAAGGGAACCCTATCTTTCGGGGATCTTATAAAGGCGCCGCTGGGCTGGGACGACGGCGAGACATCCCTGATCGATTCTCTGAAGTGGCGGCTCCTGAAGTTGACCTTTGGTAATTTTTCTTGAATTTATCCCAGACTGAATTTTCAGACCTGCACAAAGGACAGATCTGCAGGCCTCGACGGTAGGAATTCTTGCGCCCAGATCCGGAGGTGTTATGCACGGGGTTGAAGAACAAAGTCCATGCACGTTGTGCACGGGGTTGAAGAACAAAGTCCATGCACGTTGTGTATGGGGTTGAAGAACAAAGTCCATGCATGTTGTGCACGGGGTTGAAGAGCAAAGTCCATGCACATTGTGCACGGGGTTGAAGAACAAAGTGATGCGGGACGGAGACGCGGACTCGATGTCGAGTTAGATATGCAACCTGGGACTCTAGTAAGCTCGCACTCCTCCCTAGCGAGGGAAGCGTTCGGACCTGCATGGTTGAGAAACTGATAGTGAGTCAAGGGTGGTCTACTCACTCTCTCGTGCCTAGGTCGGGTCACGGGACGGTCTCGCTCTCTCACTCGCTGCGGTGAGTTGAATTATACGAGCTAGGAAGTACCTACTCACATGCAGCGGTAGTAAAAGCATATACTAAGAAAGTAAATAACTATGACTACGAGGGGGCGCAGCGGGTGTACCTCCATGCTCGGGGCGTGGGGAAGACGATCCCGGCCAAGTCGGTAACTCCTAGTGAAGATTAATTACACAATATTACAGCACTGAACTATTTGCCCACTCCACGCAGGGAGGTAAAGGGCTACAGTAGACCCAGGAGGACCGTTCTTGGGTTGACGGGCTGCACTTTGATCCGCTCCGTTGGTGTCGTCCGGAAGACACTCGCTGATGGTTGTGGGGCCCACGTGCTACTCAATGGGGCTGAGTGGGCCCGGAGTGACACCCCTGTGGCAGGGGCGTCTGGAGGGATGCTCCCTTGGAAGGCGGTGCGCTGGTTCGGCTCGTGGGAGGCGAGGAGGCTCCGGTCTTCAAGCGTTGGGTTTGCTGTCTACGAGCTATCACTTGCTATTTTGTAGCGCGCGACCCGGCGAAAACTGTTGCTGCGTCCAGCCTTGACGTCAGGTCGACGCAAGGTCAGTGGTGTTGGAAAGATGACTCAGAGATCTACAATCCAGGGCTGAGGCAGGAATTTAAAATGCCTCTTTGATGCGGGACGGACATGGGAGACCGACTCTAGAGACTACGGACCTAGGACTCTAAGTGAGATGCGACCAGCAAGACACCGACATGAGGACTTGGGGCCCGACACTAAGAGATCCTAGGGCTAGCGTCGCTAACAGAAGGCACTCGGCGGTACGCGGGGGCCCTACGGTAACCAGCCTACTCACCGTCTCTCTCGGGTGCGCCACACCAGTGCTCCCAATGGGCCGACACACACGTGCCGTGGAAGCTACAACTAGCAGATGGGTCACCGGAAGTACAGACTCTCAAGTCACAAAAAATGACTCCAGAGGTAGACGAGTACAAGGGTCGCTCCTCGGATAACACCGACTCATGGTGACGTAACCCGAAGATGTCACATCCCGGGACCCCCACCGTACCCCACACCTGGTCTCCACATGATGCCTAGCATCAGTCAGACCACAGGTCAGCACGTGGATCGAGGTCTGCTCACTCGAGACTCGAATCGGTAAGGAAGAAACCACCGGCTAGGCCTCAGACGATGAACGGTCCATCATTGGCCACTCAAGGATGCACGGCTAAGTCTCAGCCGCACGTGGGAAAAAGACGGTCCAACCTAGCCGTCCATCAATCCCAACAGTAAGAAACATGAACGGTCAGACACTAGCCGCTCAGGGGAAGGGTGGCTTGGATCCCATCGTTCCAAGGCATGGGCGGTCCCACCTAGGTCGCTCCTCCAGAAGATGAACGGCCAGACCATGGCCACTCATGGGGACATGTGGCTAAACCCCAGCCGCTCACTCTGAACACTGCGTAACAGTAACAAACAATGGTCGAAAACTCACGAGATGCGCGATTGGCCTTGGACCGCGCAAGGGATGTGCGGTACAGGACAGGCCACACATGCCCCACTGCGCGCTGAGCCAACGGCGCCAGGTGACGTGCGGCTAGCCCATGGCCGCACGAAGGGTCATGCGGTCAGACCCTAGCCGCACACCCTAATACACTGTGTAACGGTCACAAGCAACGGTCAAAATCTCAATGGATGGGGGGTTGACATGGGGCCGCACATAGGGACGTGCGGTCCCACGATAGGCTGCACAAGCCCACAGTGCTCCGAGCCGTAGTGCAGTCCCCACAGGGCCGTACATGAGGATGTGCGGGCCCTGGTTCGACCGCACAACCCTCACCAGTGCGAAAATGGTGAACCCATCGGATTTCGCCCATTCTGGCCCCATACAAGCCCCACGGAGGGGGAAATGAAGGGAAAACAACCCCCAAGCCCCCTAGCATGCTTCGACACTAAGGTCGCTGGGCTACGACTAGTGGCTCCATCACGAGGAAAGAGAAAGTAACTCCACTGGGACTAAAAGATGTATTTTTATTCATAAAATAACTTAAACTGGGCGAAAAATGCATTAGAATAACAGTTCATTACTCTTGGGATAGCAGAAAGCACAACGGATCAGAACTGTCCCGTTATGGTACATAACGCATCAGTTCTGTGCCGTCATATGGCATAACGGATCAGGTGGGGTGCGTTATCTTAACATGACGTGCCTCCCCTGATCCGTCATTCTCATCGCCCACATCCCCAAGCTCGGTGGCCATGGCGGGTTAGTGTGGGTGCATTATGTGAGCATGGCGCACCTCCACTGGTCTGCTATGACTACTCGAACGATTTTTGTGAAGTTTAACTACTCAGGAATCATGGTGGTCTACAAGGGGTGCGTTAAAGTCACTCGAACGTGAAAAATCCATAGGAAACCCCTGACCATAATGGTTGCTCGAGGGGGCGTTATACTGACAACCTACCTACGGAATGCACGAGTATAACGGACTAATGGTGGTCCGCCATGCGACTATAACGCGCCAGAGATGGTACGTTAAGCTCATGGCGGTCTCTGGTACGACCGCCATGTGAGGTGGGTGACATACAGACATGGTTTGAAGCCGAGCCGTTCCCCGGTGGATGGAAATCGACGGGTTTGCTTACAGAACTTGAAAAAAATATAAAACCTGCCAAGCCCTGCATTCATACAAGCCCACAGAAGCTAGAAAATGTAATTAAAATACCTATAAATGATTAAAATCATAATTTAACACATTTTAGGGAAAAACCTAAAAATGGAAGTAACTAAGCCAAACGGTCGTGGATGGGCGTGCATGTGGCATGGATGTGTTCCTAGCGAGGAGGTGAATCCATCCCCCTACCTCGTTCATCCCAAAATCAGTGATTCGGCTGCATGCGGGCGAAGTGGGAACCGTGCCCTACTCGTCTCGTCTCGCTCCACCGTCCCTCGAACAGCGTGATGGATGGCGTCAACGCATTCCTCTCATCGCACTGGTTCCAACAGTACCCTCTGCGTCGCGGTCCGGCCCTGAAACGGACAAACCGGGAAGGAGAGAGAAAGAGAGAGAAACGTGGGAGAGATTCCTGGCCGTCTTCTTCGTATCGACCGAGTACCTGTAAAATAACATGTTTATTACCCAAAATGTAATTAATTCTACCAAACATGATAATTTAATATGTAATCGTGATTAAGTGTGATAAGTGTATATTTACTGATATTAAGGCTCATAAAAAGTGCGTGTGCTGTAAGTTAATATGTAAAAATGCACACTTATCAGGGTGCAGGTGTACTAGTTGATTTCTTGACAATCACCCATGGAACCGAATGTTTAGCTGGGGGTGCACCACCGGGGCGCGACACGTGGGCTCAAGGGGTGAGGGACACGTGAAGGGAAGGACGGTTCTGTGGGTGCTAGTGCATATGCGATTGTGGGGAGTCGTGTATAGGACATCTTTCCCCACCGACTGCAATCAGCCGGTGTTTATTTACATCGGATTGAATCCGAAGACCTTCGTTCCATGCTGAAGAGGAGTCCGTATATTCCAGAAGTCCTGGGCGGAGAGCCAGGGGCACTTTGCAGCTGTAGGTTCACCTTATACTGGGTGGTGTTGGCTTGGGTCAGAGGTGCTGCAGGTTCACATTAACTAACACCAAGGGGAACTAAGGGCCCGAATGTGGATGTGGGAGCATTCGTTCAATTGGCGATGTAATTTCTGAGTTTTACATGTGTCTGAGGGTGGCCGCAGTGGCCAGGATACAACTGGTGCCTGCCACGGGACAATTCCAATGTGATGGTCAGTCCCTGGGTTGATGCATGATGGGTGAACATGTATGTGTTTTACAGAGGGCTCCTCCCTTGGTGTGGGCCAGGGCCGCGATGCTGAACGGGGGCTCGTGACTGGATGACTGGATGGATGCGTTGATCCGATGTCTGGGCGAGGGCTGACCATGACTCAAGTTGAGCGGTCAAGCATGGCCTCGTGACTGCGAGAGAGCATGACGTCATGGCACGTGCGTGGTTGCGACCGAGGGGCACTTGAGGGGAAATCCCGGCATGAGGGGACATTCGCCCATGTCATAACGTCTCACATACGGTGGGTGTTGACTTGTGTGTGACGGCTACATACGGCACGAGGAGAGTGCAAACGACATACCCCCGGCGTATTAGGCCGACGAACAAGTCACCCACGCACAATTCTCCTTAGCTCGTTGCTGAGTAAACCCAGCCAGGAACCATGGAGGCGCCCATCTTGGATGCACCAGCAGAGTCACCCGGGGGCGGCGACGCCGGCTTGGGGAAGCTGGCGGCCTTGTTTGAGGTCCTGCAGTAGGAAGTAGCCGCGGAGACCGCACCAACAGTCGGTGAGGCCCTGGAGGAGGGAGGGATAGCACCGGAAGATAGAATAGTTCCGGTGACCGAGGTAAAACGAGGCCTCTGAGACCTCTCCTACACCTCCTCGAGGCTTGGGGCAACCCGCCTTGATTGATGTAAGACTAATCCCATTTTCATGTTTCAGGAGGAAGGGAGTCTCCCCGAGGCACGCACTGCCAAAGTCCGCAAGGCTGTTGCGAAGTGGAGGGGGGTAGCGGGCCTTGCGGAGGTTGACGAGCCGTAACTGCTTTCAGCGTCAGAGGTGGAGCGCTTAGTGTCATTCCTGCAGTCGGGGAGTGGGCTGAAGCTCATGGTTCCCCTTCCACCTCCTCGACCACTCGTGACACCTGAGGAAGGTCGGCTCCTGAGGAAGACGCTCGCCAGCCTTACGGTTCGCGGGGAGGAGGGGGCATCAGCAGAAGAGGTGGCCGAGCCTTCAGTAGTGGTGCCCGAGTCAGCTCCGCTTCCCTCCCTTCCTCCGACCGAGAGCAGGGTGGAGCAGCCCCTCGCGATAGCGGAGCCAGGTGGTTCAGTTGCAGCTCCAGCCGCTCCTTTGACGATAGTCGGCCGGGAGTTACCCGTTGAAGCGGGAGGCCCCAGTGATTCAGCCGTGGCGCTCCCCTCCTCTTCGGCTGTGGTGGATGCAGAGATATGGGCTACCGTGGACAGTACGATGGAGTTTAATCTTCCAACGGTACCTTCAATCGGCCAGGCCACCTCAGACGCACCGGTTCGATAGATGTTGCTGACGCTTCGCTCGATGATGCTTACTGACCCCTCCCTCACATACCGAGGGGCGCACGTGATAGTGATGTAGCTAACCGGTGCATTGCAAGTGCTGGGTTGCCCCCTGGGGGAGTGGTCACAACGAGTCTTATTGTTGCTGAAATATGTGAACCGTCGTGAATTCCTTGAGACCCGGGCCCCTAACGAGCTTGCCGCTATCAAGGCCCAGGAGGGCGAATATTTGCAGGCTTTCATGTGCCTTGAGCAGCCACTGTCCAGATACCAACGGTTGTGCACGGCTGCAAGGCATTCCTGCAATATGATCAAGTAAAATATTTTGGAACCCAAACACTCTTGGGTCCCTTCGAATCACAGGATTGCCTCAAATAATACACCCACATGCACACCGCTCAGCGGCCCGATGGCATGCCCATCATCAATTTTATGTTTTTGCCTCCATAAACATCATTTTTACATTTTGATCTCTCATGGGCATCGTATTTATGTTTTCTAGCGTCAAATTGATGTTATGGATGCACGTTTGGATAGGGAACAGGTTTTCGACGCGAGCCCAGTCGATTTCGGTCGACCGCGGGGTGTTTCGATTTCGAACCGAACCCTCTCGCCGCCCAGCTGACATGACGGTCCTTCCAGTGACCGTCGCGATTATACCGCCCCTCACCAGGTGCGTTATGTTCCTGTGACGGACCTTAACGGGTGCGTCACATGGTTGGGTAACAGACCGGTCTCAGTCCGTTATATACCCTGGCCTTTCCCAGTCTTGTAAGGGTCATTAGCATGACGGACCAACCTGGGTCCGTTATGGTGATGTAACGCACCCCCTTAGGTGCGTTAAATAGCTGGAAAACTGTGGATTTTAGACCGTTCGGGTAGGTTTAACGGCCCCAGGGTGGCGCGTTGTACCCCTGTGTGTTCTGCATTCGGGAAAGAATTAGTTCGGGAGGGCATAACGGCCCTGGGTGGCACGTTATAGTGACATAGTGCACCTACCCTAGTCCGTTATGCTATATAACGGGGCTAAGTTGGTCCGTTATATACTCTAGCCTTCTAAAAGTTGCAGATCCACTTCTTAATGCATTCTGTACTGCATACCCGCCATGTTTAAGTTATTTTATAAACAATGGCTCACTTTTAGATCCCAGTGGAGTACTTCCACCTTCCTCGTGGCGGAACCACTAGACGTAGCCCTTAGACTTTCCGTGTCGACCCACCTGGGAGTGGTGGAGGGGCTTTCCTGTCGATCGATTTTTAAGCTAGTTACCGTGGGCCCCCGGCTCTTTACCGTAACGTCCTCCAGGGGAAGGGGGGGGGGGGAACTAGCTAGAGGCTTTTCTCTAGGCAGGAGTCAGTGTGTGCACACGTGGTATTTAGTCTTCATACTATTTGGGAAGAAATATAATAAAGAATTGGGTTTTATTGCTATATTACGCACTCTGTCTTATGTGTTGAATGCACTATGCTCTGATTGACATGAATGTTATAGACCTGTCACGTCACTTCCGGGTAATCTTCCGCGCTCGGGGCGTGACAACTCATCCCTCGGCGAATTGGGCATGTCCCTTGTCTCGAGGAGAGCCTCTGTAAAAACATGTGGATATCCGCCTTATCATGCATTGACCCGGGGACTGACCCACATGTCAGAATTGTCCCGCGGCTTGTACCAATTGTAATTTGGCCTCCTCAGCCCACTTGTAAAGCCCACGTGGCTCCCATGAAATATGTTACCTCCTGAATGCATTTCTCTGTGCCCGTATCTGGGTCCCAGCCCTACTCCACACAACCTAGTGTGTATCCAGTACCCCCGACTCTAGTAAGCTACCCTTCCCAGTCGAACGCACACCTATAGCTACGGAATGCCCCCGACCCTCTACCTATGGCTTTAGATATATACAGGCTTCTCTTCAACATGGAGCGAAGGTTTTCAGATTCAATCCGATGTAAATAAACACTGATTGCTTGCGGTCGGTGGGGAAAAATGTCCAGTACATGATTCCCTACAATCTCCTGTGCACTCGCACCTACGGAACCTCCCTTCTCTCCACATATTGCCCGATCTCCCGAGCCCACATGCTGCATCCTGGCCATGCTTCCCAGTTAACCCTTGGTTCCATAGGTGATTGTCGAGAAATCGACTAGCACACCCGCATCCCAATTTTGTTTCCTTAAATCCCCGAAACTCCCCTTGCCATTTGAGTCCCCCTCGACTCTCCGTAAAAGGTGACTGCCTGGTACCGCCTTGAGAGGAATATGGCTACGAAGGGAGATACCCGAGATATATCAAGCTCTCGTGTTTCCCTTTACCATTTTATCCCTTCCCTCTGTCCGGTCACCGATTCCCCGACGAATAGTGGGCTTGATCATTCTCTTCCACCCCTCTTCACAAGGTGTTGTGTGAGCTGTTTATGCATTCTATCTATTAAGCACTTCACCATGTGCAAAGTGTTCGATACAGGTCTTATATGAGTCTTCAGCTCTGTTTTATAAAAAGAGGTTTTAAGTACTTCAGGCAGTTCGACGATCCTCTGAGCCATGCAGAGGTCGAAAAGCATCTTCGTATGTTCCTTCTTGAAGGAGAAGGGCATCTTTATACACTCTGAGAATGAGGGAGCAGCTGGCTTATCAGCTTGCCTTTTGTCGAAATCGCTCGTTCCGACTCCCTTGCTGGCTTTAGTAGAGGGGGTGAATTCAATGATGTTCACCACCTTACCAAGCTGGCATTCCCACATCTGCTTATCCTTTACTGCAACGTAGCTCAGGTTGTCAGTGAAGAGCATTTCTATCTTGGTGACTGCTGAGTTGAGCTGGTCAAAGCCGTTGACGTTGGTGCCGAGAAGCTTTTCATTGACCCCGATTGCCAAGCCTTGACGACAGATAGTGATGGCATCCTCTTGGACTAGTGGGTTAACGCGCCTCATACTAAGATCTCGCCATTTCTTGATGAAGCCAAGGGCACTCTCGCCCTTCTTCTGTCGGAGGCAGCAAAGCTCAACTAAGGAGACTTTTCGCTCGACCGTTTGGAAACGGTCGAGGAACTTCTTCTGGAGATCCACCCAGTCAATGACAGAATTGGACTTGAAGCGGGAATACCACTAGCAAGCCATTCCCATAAGTGAGGTGGCGAAGTAGTGAAGGAGATAAGACTCATCCAACGCAAGCTCGCCCATGGTCGTAATCTAGTAGGCCAGATGCTCGTGCGGAGACCCCTGTCCAACAAATTTTTGTAGCTTCGGTGGTTTGGCGTACTCTAGGGGATGCTTCTTGAGCTGGTGATGTAGTGGATAGGGGACACTGTAGAGATCTGCAGTCGCGACCCTTCTCCAAATTGAGCGAGCTTGGTCTCAACGATCCACTCGATCATCTGGCGTTGTGCCATGAGGTTCTCTAGCACTGGCGTGTTAGATGGCAGTGGTTGAACCTCGGCCAAGGGCGTGTCGAACCCAATAATTGTAGGAGTTCAGACAGCTACCGCTAAGGCATTAGCACCATTTTGCTCACCCGGCGGGGCTGGAGCGTCCATGAAGGCCCAATGGGTGGCTGAGGATGAAGGTCACATTCCTGAAGCAAATCTTGCAGGAGGGCCTTCAAGTGCTGGTTCTCCTTCATAAGAGTCTCAAGAGTCACCTCTTGGACTTCACAGAATCATGCCTAGGGCTATTGGGGAGCTTCCCCTTTGATTTCCCCCTCTCCTGTGGAGGTATGGGGGCGTGGTTGGCATTTTTGGGTTCTATTCGCCATTTCACCGTCGGGACGATATAGCGGTTGTCCCAGAAACCGTCATAAGCATAACGCGCCCAGGCAGGTGCGTTATGCTTCGCATGATTTGAGTCTGGTCATCGAGGGTTTAACGGCCCCTCGACTGACCACCATGTCAGACATGACGCGCCGGTGCTGGTGCGTCATGGTTTCCGACCGTTGGTTTTTGACCGTCGATTTTGACCGCTGGGGTCCTGGTCATATAACGCGCCTGGAGAGGCCCGTTATGTACCATAACATCCCAGGGAAGGTGCGTTATGCTTAACGCCCTTACCTTCCGCTTAACGCGCCAGACCTGGTCCGTTAAGGCCCATAACGCCCCTTAAGGAGTGCGTTATGGTTTGCTCTGCTCCGTGACATAACGCACCATGTCTGGTCCGTTATGTACATAACGCCCCTGGAGGAGTGCGTTATGTTCACTCTCGTGACTTAGGGCTTAACGCACCTCTGTTGGTCTGTTAAGCACTATAACGCCCCTAGGCAGGCGCGTTATGGTCTGTTTTCCGTTGGAAGTGACAGACGGCTAAGTTGGACCGTCCATTCTCCCCCGCACGACTGTGAGTCGGTCGTGCATCTATGAGTGGCCAATGATGGACCGTTCATTGTCTGTGGCCTACCCGGTTGTTTTCATGCCGATTCGAGTCCCAGGTGAGCAGACCTCGATCCACGTGCTGACCCATGGTCTGACTGATGCTGGGCATCATGCAGGGACCAGGTGTGGGGCGCAGTGAGGGGTCTCGGGATGTGACGTCTTCGGCTTATGTCACCGTGAGTCGGTGTTGGTACGAGGGGCGGTCCCCTGTACTCCGTCTAGTTCAGACGTTATTTTCCGTTGGCTGGAGAGTCTACCTTCCAGTGACCTGTCCACTAGTCGTAGCTTCCTACGCACGCGGGTGCGGACTCACCCGGGAGTGGTGGAGAGCTTGACCTGAGTTAGACAATTTTTAGGCTGGTCTCCGTGGGCCCCTTGCCTTTGCCACCAGAGTCCGGTGGGGGGGAAAACCAGCTAGAGGACCCGGCACAAGTCTAACACCCCTGACCACATGTGCACACACTGGCTATTGCCTAAGCTAGGTCTCTAGCTAGTTTTCCCCCTCCGCAGGACGCTATAGTTGTGTCGGGGGCCCACGGAACTGGCTTAAAAATTATATATCGGGAACTACCATGCCACCACTCCCTGGTGGGTCGACACATCGTAACGTGTCGTCAGACTATGACTAGTGGAGGCTCACTAGACATAGACTCTAAAGTACGAGTGCTGAAGTACAAATAGGCAAGGAAGCACTGTCACACGTACTACGAAGAACCATGGCAGCACACCACTATCGAAAGACTCAGGACAAGGCAACTAGACCTACAGATACAACAATCCTTGAGGCTCACGACTCAGAGTCAAGATCATCATACAAAGCGGAACAAGCTGCCAATCAGTCTAATCCTAAGCCAAAGAAATCGGCTCACTGTAGGAAACGACTCACAGAGACCTAAGGGAACACCGAGAACCCTCAGCACACCTGGACACGTAGAACGATGTAAGATGATACCTCACAACATCCAGAACCATGTCTCAAACTAGACAGAGCAACCGAGACATACACAAGGTCACCTGTCAACCAGTGGGTCACATCGGGTTGACCGGAACCAGACAATGACACCATACACAAGCACTCCTGTCCATCTCATTATGGTCCCGGCCCTCAAAGGATGCTGACAGACATCCATGGTAACGGGTAGACCATAAGGTCAAGCCAAGACAAACAGAAATTGAAACACAGACTCGGCTGTCTAAACAAGAACCGCCACACACGCCACCCTAAGTGTACCAACTTGAAATTTTTTATATGTATTTATATGTAAAAAGAATTAATAAAAGATGAAAATAAAATAAATAATGAATATTTTTTATTTACGTCCATAAAGTATAGAATACATAAACATGAACTCTATCCCATGTGTTAACACGAACGACGAGATTCACGATATGATTTTGAGAAGACAAACACGTCGTACTGTAGCAGTACTGTAGCATCCGATTTAAGAGAGAATTATTAGTCTTAATCTAATCTTAATTAATAGATGAGATCATTCTTACATCATGGAATAAATGAGGTCATTGATTATGTCATGAAAGGTTGGTGTAATAGTAATGGTTCCGTGGTTAGTAGGAAGGCAGTTGGAGGGTGTTCCAAGCTGCGGTGATATCGTCCCTACCAGTGGTTAGTAGGAAGGCAATCGGTGGTTCTCCGATTTACGGTTTGGTGTGTTGCACTAGTGAAGCCTCACCGGAGTTTGGTGAGGGGTGGACGTAGGAGTGGGGATTCAGTCTGAACCACATTAAAATCCATTGTGTCGTAGTTTGTTTGTGTGATTGCTTCATTCTAGATGCATGCTTAGGCTCGAATCGATAGATTACTTGCTTATCTTTCCAAGCTAATCGTGGTGTCCTTCGTTAAGCTAGTTCAATTCCGCTGCAATTTATTTTAACTAGCTGTAAAGAGGGTTGCATTGTAAAAAGAGGAGCAGATCTATTCACCCCTCCCCTCTAGATCCGCCATCCACTGCTCAACAGTGGTCCGTTTATGTTTCGTGCCCTTGGGTAGCATAAGTGGCCCTCGGAGGACCGCTCAGCTCTCGAGCTGCCTATCGTTGGACCGTGTGGGTCCTGAACGGTCTGGATGGACTGTGTGGTTTCTCATTCTGCCCAGAGCCTGAACGGTCCCTGGGGGGCCATTCACTCTCTGGAGCAGCCCATGAATGGACCGTGTATATGCTACACAGCCCAGGGAGGACCATTTGCTGTGTGTGATCTGACCGGTTGATCCTTCCCAGCCGATTCGAGTCCCGGGTGAGCAGATCTCGATCCACGTGCTGACTCGTGGTCTGACTGATGCTGGGCATCATGTGGGGGCCATGAGTTAGGGTGTCAATGTAATGTCCCGAGTTTTTTAGACATTTTTCAGTTCTGGATCCGTGGATTTCGGATTAGTTTTGGGCCTCCCGGAGCTTGTTTTGTGATTCTCGCGTGTTTTTCTCGGCGAACCTGTGGAACCCTGTGCAGGGCACACTGATTCGTTCACCTACTCCGGGATGGTACCGTTGCGATCAGCACATTCTGAGGATCGAGAATATGTATTTTTCTATTTTTTGGTATTTTTTTAATTTTCTAGATTTTCTATAAATACCAGCCCTTTTTCTTCTTTTTCTTTCTCTTTTTCTTCTTATCTTCTTTTTTCTCTTTTCTTCTTCCCGTTGGAGAGACCCTCCCCCAACCGCGGCCCATTCTTCCCTTATAAAACATGTTTGCACTCTTCGGCATGCCAATGTGAAGGGAAATATTTTTTATTAAAGAAGTGACAATGGGTTTTTCTGAATTTGAGACAAATGGTATACATCAAATGGCAACTTACAACTACCCATGATCTCAAGAGCTGTGCTGTGCATGTCTTTGCGAAATAAAAATGATTTTTTTTCTATCCCCCCATTCACTATGTTTGAGTTAACGCAGCGAAAGTCGCACATGTTTTTTTCAAGTGTCAAAATATATAGAGAGGAAGGTAAAATCGATATGATCCATGCATGGCCTATTAACGTTAAGCCCACATCGGCCCAAGGTTCGTAACGCCCACGATGGACCCCCGACGGTCACGGCCCGCGACAGGCGACCCAATAGGGTCGGCCTTGGATTCGTCAGTCCACGATGGGCATCAACCCAGACATATCGGACGCCGAACGATCCTCCAGCAGCTGAATGTTACTCCTGCCATCATTAGTCTCGACTCCATTAAAGGCGAGCACGCCCTACAGGTGCCATAAGACTCGCCTAAAGGTCGTCCGACTCTGGAGAAATGGACGCTCAACGGGAAACTCCTCACGATCTTGGGGAGACGTTACCCCACTACTCATGCCTTCCCTGATAAGAGACATGCCTCGACCGCCAGGACAATCTTTATAAATGGACCTTCCTCCAGAGACAGACACACTAAGAAAGGGAGAGACACACAGACACGACAAGACAGACTCCGACACACACTACACTAGGCTGACAAGTCTAGAGAGTGGGTTTTGCAGATTAGAGCTCTAGTATGTTTTCGAGCATCCTTGCCGCTTAGCGAGCACTCTCCCGAGCGCTTACTCGGCGTGGCGAGCACTCCTTCGGAAGTACGACCATCATTTCAGACTTAATGTCACGTCTCGACGCAGAAAATTGGGAACGCGATGAGTCGTAAACGAGCGTGTCAATCAGAGCAAGTACAATTTCATTTCTAAAATCAGACATGAATGAAAAAATGATACTTTTATTTCATCAAAATAAAGTTTACAACACTAATTGATAAGCCATAAAGGTAATTACAACTTCCAAATCTAAAATACATCACTCTTGTAAAAACACTTAATGACCTACATAAACCTAGGAAAAAAAGAATCCCAATTCGTTATACCACTCCTCGACAAACTCACTAACCCTTCAGGGGCCTCATCAGCCTCTTGGGTGGCGTCCCTAGTCCTTGGTGGCGGTAATTCGATATTATCGGGTTATCGGTACCCTGAACTCTGGGATGTTACAAAGGTTGTCCTTTCCTGATAATTTATTCCCTTCCATCGAAGGTGGGATGACATTCCTATCATCCTGCTACAGGAGAGAAGGTTATCCTATAGCTTTCCTGCCTCCACCTGTAGAAGAGAAATCTCATGTTTCTCTTCATGTGCATGAGGCGTGAAGGCATCTTCTTCCTACATTCTACGTCCTGCTGCTGAAGCTTTACGATGGAGAACATGTGCTTCCCTTATTTTATTCTCTGAAGGTCTGCTGAGAAGGGGCTTGGCTTAGATTTCTTTATTCTTACCACCTGTACCATATTTGTCACTCCAAAAAGGTAGGTGTTCTCAAGAACTTGCTCAACTAGTAGCTAATATAGGGTAACATAACCTGTCGGCATGATTAGTACTACTTCCATCTCCACGTGATACAACACCTGTTGCACTGGTTTTATCAGTAGTCTGTTACACTAGTTTTTACGAAAATCAAATATATCCTATTAATATGTCCTGTTACACTAGTTTGATGCTCTAAATTATAGCATGCTTAGGTAAAACATATATCATGATTTACTAAATATATAGCATGCTTTACAAAACTTGAAAGTTACAGCCTTCAGTTGATGGGTGACCATCACTTGGGTGCCATTCCTGAAAGGGTGCCCCAGGCATGGGCGCCCATTAATTGAAGACCCTCCAGACAGTCGCTAATTCATTTCCAGTAATTAATAAACACCATGTTTAGAAAATTAACATCTACGAAACTAAACCATAAAATTCTTGCATGAGTATGATTCTGTGATCCTGATATTTTTCTCTACCTATCCTTGTCCTTATTCCTTTATTCCAAGAACTTTAGAAATCATGAATAGTAACTTGTACCTCAGAATGTACCTTTCTGGTGCGTAGATAACTCAAAAGAAAGGGCGCCCCTCACCAGGGTGCCATTTCCAGAATTCAAGACCCTCTACAGACTCTTCATTTAAATGAAGACACTACAGAAGGGCACTATTTCTTTAGGTTATTCTACCCCAGGCCGAGTTTGCATACAACAACTCAGTGAATAGGTCAATAGGGATGAGCCCATTTGAAGCTGTGCATGGGTACAAGCCTAGAAAGCCTACAGATCTTATTCCTTTGCCTACACATGCTAGAGTGTCCATTAGTGCAGAGTCATTTGCCCAACACATGAAAGAGTTGCATGAGGAAATCCGCAAACACATCAACAAGAGCAATGAGGCATACAAGAAATCGACCGATTCTCACCGACGCCACCAGAAATTTCATGCCGGTGACTTTGTGATGGTGAGGACTGAGAGACTATTCCCTGAAAATGTCTCCAAACTAAGGTCGCGTGGGTCAGGTCCCTTCCAAGTTTTGAGGAGGATCGGCACGAATGCTTATGTGTTGGACCTCCCCGAGAACTACAGAGTAAGTCCCACGTTCAATGTTGCTGACTTGGTGCCATACAGGGGTCCCATGGTGACACCTAGTGAGGACCTCGAGCTTGTACCACCCATTGCGAGAGCCACCACCCATGAGAAAGCTCCACCAATCCAGAGAGGCCAGCATGAGCAAGTGGAGCGGATATTGGATGAACAGGTCACGGTGACCCGGAGCAAGGCGTATGAGCGATACTTGGAAAGGTGGAAGGGCCGGCCTCCTTCAGATGACTCGTGGGTGATCCGGGAGGATCTTCAGTAGCTGGACCCCGACCTCCTGGAGCGTTATCACAGCTGGGTGGATCCTTGCTCAATGGAGTCGAGCTCTTCACAGCCTGGGGGAGTTGATGGGGACATCACCCATGATTCTCTCTGGCTCGGCACCTCTCTCCCTCCTAGAGAAGGGTAGGATGCAGTTTGATGGCTGGACGGGTCCGCTCCATCACTTGGACTAGCTATTGGGACATCTTGGTGTATTTTCCCTTTTACTTGAGTCACTATCATGTAATTTTCCCTTTGTTTTGAGTCAAGTATCTAGGGTAATATGTTCTTTACCTAAGTTTGTAATCATCTTAATGGGATAGAGTAGCATATGGGCCCAATTAGGTGGGCCTGGCCTAGGGGCGCCCTCTCCCTTCCACCTTTTTGGTTTTCCTGTTATTAGTACTTATGCCAGGGACTTTTTGTAAATGTTGGGATCCCTATAAATAGGACGACGATGGCCACAGAACGTGCTCAATGGCGCGATATGTAGAGGACTGTCCAGGGCCTCACCCAAGCACTACAACAACTCGCCTAAGATGGTGCTTAACGTGGAGCGAGGAATCTCCACCAAGGTTTTAAGAACATGAACCCTCACAAGTTTATAGGATCTACCGACCCCGATGATGCCGAACACTAGCTAAGGGAGACCAAACGCATCTTCCGAGTAATGCAATGCACAAACCAAGAGAAGGATTTATTAGCAACATTCCAGCTGGAAAGGGACGCCCGATGCTAGTGGGAGTCAATGGAAGCCACGTTAGGCCAAGATCAGGTCCCTTGGGACGAGTTCGTGGAACATTTCAATAACAAATATTTTTTTGATAGAGTTTAGGAAACGAAAGCCTCTGAATTTGCCACTCTCAAGCAATGATCATTGTCAGTGGCAGAATACAAGGCACAGTTCTCACAGTTATCTCGGTATGCTAAACATCTAGTTAGCACTGAGAAGATGAAAGCCAAAAAATTTCTTAATGGGCTCAGGCCCCAATATATCACCCAATTGGCGCCAATGGACATACAAGTCTATTCGGAGATGGTGTGCCAAGCTCAACTATTAGAGGATGCCACAGAGTTATCTGATAGAATCCATGGGAGAGATAAGAAAGAGCAGGTTACTAGCTCCGGCAATTTCAAGCCCAGCTTTAACAACAGGAAGAGGCCCGGTAATAGAGGAGAGTCTTCACAAGATAAAAAGCCAAAGAAGATGTCCAAGTCATTCTCCACCACCACCACCCCATCCAACATGGTGTGTAAACATTACGATAAGGCCGGACACAAGGCTGAAGAATGTTAGAGAAAACTGGGAGCCTGTCTCCATTGTGGGAGCTGAGATCATCGAATCCCAGATTGCCCGATGATGAAGGAATCACTTGGAGATGGAAAGCGCCCAATAATAAAGAATGTCCGTCTCCATGTTGTTATGGAAGCGGAACAAGACAATGAAGGCAGACTGGTAGAAGGTACATTAACCATTTGTTCAAAGTCTGCCTATGTTTTATTTGATACTGGAGCATCACATTCCTTTGTTTCTAAGAAGTTTGCCGATCCACTGCCTAATGAACCGGAGTGGATAGATTTAGTTATTTCCGATCTATCCCCTAAGAACACCCTAAGGGAGGGAAACCCCTCTTAGGGAGGCCGCCCCCATCTTCCATCCCCCAACCCCCCATTCCTTCTTCCACAACCACCCTCTCTAGAGAACCAGCCCCACCACCCCTCTCTCCCTTGCATCCACCCCTTCTTCTCCCCACCTCCACCATTGTTCCACCCCCTCCACACCTCCTCTACATCACCATCTAGCCACTCCATTCCCTCCCTCCACCAGTAACCCCATTCCCATCCCTTCCTTGTACTATTGAGGGGAGCATACAGTCTGCCTGTGGCAATCCAGAACATCAGTAACTCTCAGAAGTCACTGCATCTTCATCCCGGCGTTCCTGAAGGCCCAAGAGGTACCGGCGGAAGCGTCCCCGAGTCTTCTTCGCATCGGCGGTCATCTTATCCTCTTCTGACTTCGTGGCTGTCCGGGGGAGAAGATCTACCCCGACTGCGTAGGAGAGCTCCAGTCAGCAACCTGAGACCATTTGCAGAAGCTTCCACGACCGGTGGCCTGAAGATCTGAAGACGGGGCTTGGCCGACGCCTTCTACGACGAGTCTTCTTCCTCCTCTAAGAAGCGGGGCACCGTTCGGCCACCGGAGTGAATTCTTCTCTTTTTTCTCCTCTGAGTGCGTAGTTCAGTCCATCCTAGAATAGAGCTGACACACTGTCAGTGTTCGGGTTACTGTGGTCTGCTCCGACATCGGCTGGCACCCCCATGGGTCTTTTTTCGAAGAGAGCTCGACGACGGTTCCAACTCCACCGACCGTGCCCAAATCAGAGTTCGGGACTATTCGTGGTGACATCATCTTCCAGAAGCTGTAGTGCTGTGATAGTTCATGGCAGAGAACAGAGTCCCTGCTTCCTGCTCCACCGCGCCCTGCGATGGCTTCCCCGGCTCCCGCCAAAATTCCAGTACCCTCCCGGGCCAATCCACGAAGTTTTGGCGCTGGTCTTGCTGTCAACGGAGTTCGGGAGCTTCCGCAATAATTCCAGCATCGACAGTCTGTACCCTGTTCCTGAGAAGGGACAGATTCACCCCCGGCGTTGCGAGGAGTCCGAGTCTTCATCTTCCCCCTCCCCGCTTGGCCGGCTGAAGGCCCCTCCCTGCGCGGAGGTAGTTGCTTGAATGTTTTCTCACCTTAATTGAATGATTATGCCCTATTTATCCTTTTATTACTGTTGATGGCTAACCCTCGTAGTTAAGGCAAGATCATGAATATCATCACGTTATCATCCGCTTGCCAAACAGGTAAGTCAGGTATAGTATCTCGTTCCCTAATCCTTTAATGCATTACTATATGTTATCTATGCTATATTATCTCGAGAACCAGCTGGTCATTCATGTGTTCTGGGCTCTGATGTTCCCCTAACACAAAAACGATGATGATCTAAGTGCACATGTTTATTTGTTGGATAGGCCGTTAGGTTGGAAAAGCTTCAGGACGATGGTTCTATCTTGCACGTCGTGGTTGTAGATGGTGTCCTGACCCTAGTTTCTCCGGTCTAGCAATACTATTCTTGAGTATCTTGTTATTTTATCTTTCTTGGCATTCATTTTGAAGATTTCTTTTTCTTTAGCCCAGCATGCATCATACGCATTTTTGAGCATTCACGAGTCTCATCAGTTCAAAGTGTCTCAATGATGGTGAATAGCTGTGTCCGTGATCTCGAGTAAGGAGAGTCATTCCACTCTGAGACGGAAGGTTTCCTTCGGTCTACTCATTTGGTCTGGTTAACTGAAGATTACTGTCTGGAGTTAGTTAATCATCTCTTTTCCTTTCCGTTGCTCCGGCCGCTGGCCGTGTTTTCCTTTTCCTTAGTTGTTAGTTCCTCCAATCTTGCAATGGGGGATCGATAGTTGAGGCTTCACACCTCTGAAGACAGCCATCCCAGCTGCAATGGGGGAGAGAGGAGGGAGAGAGGAGGGCACCCTTGGGCTGCTCTAAGGAATTTCTCAAATTTCTTTGCATTAATTGTATCAAAATGAGAAAATTACACCTTATATAGACCAATGGCCAAATGCAATCTCCACCCTTGGATCTAGGGCTGGGGATTGAAGGGCCTAGATCCTCTTCCACCTACATTGACCAAAAATAAAAAAAACTAACACTCTTAATAAAATACAAGGGGGGAAGGGGCGCCCCATTGACCTTTGGTGTTCCCTTTTGAAAATTTAAACCCTTTGTCCCCCTTTCCTTCTCCATGAAGAAAAGAATATCCACCTAGGCTTTGACCGACCCCACATGGGCCCAAAGTTTATAATGAGCCGCTCCATGAATTGGAACGGTCATTCTAAAGCCGTTCACCTCAAGTCGGTGGAAAATCAAAACGTAGATAAATGTAATATTTATAAGTCTGAGCATGTACACGGTCTTTCATGGGCCGTTTAAATTGTAAGAACGGTTAGAATCTGACCGTTCTATAATATGGAACGGTCGAATTAGGACCGTGTACATACCAAACCTAAGATCCTTGAACTTCGGCGAAAATTATCATTTAAATCATAGCCAGGGAGGGAGGTGCTCATAAAATAAGCCCAAGATTGTGCTCGGAGATGGACCAATAAGTGATGGACGACTCGAGGCATCAACAAATAATAGCAAGAGAAATGACCCGACTCATTGGCAAAAAACGGGTGTCAACAGGCACAAGACTCAGGAGGAAGAACTCACCCAACGGGTAAAACCGCATGGCCACAACACAACCACCATACTCTCCATGCAACCTCCTCTGAGGAGCACTACCAAACTGATACAAGCGGGGAAAGCCCTCTCGCTCTACCTTGCCACTCCACACTAATTCTCTAACCAATTGGAACACACATAGATAGGCGAGTCTGGCATCACCTCGGCTTCTAAAACTTTCTAGGGCACAAACAACATTCAACATACTCCACGAGCGAACAATAACATACAAGTCGAGACCCAACTCCACTCCATTATTGGGAACTCCACCCTTGCATTCCACTCCAGACATGGGCTTCCTCACTCGCTGAACCCCGAAAACTCCTTGCCAGGTGCCCAACCACATTTCATCCCCAAGCAACACTCTCACCGCCATCACGACTATCCAAGACCATTCTGTCGACTTCACATAGTCAGCATCGCTCATATTCAGGGTCAAAACACCTCAAGGCTCACTGGTTAACACCAGTCTCAAGGCTAACGTCTCTCTGGTCACCACACACACACATGAGACCCACTATGATTGACTGCCAAAGACTTCACAATTCACAACTCACATCACATAATGGCCAACCCGAGAGACAAAACAACGGCTACGGAAAAATCATCCGCTAGTCGTCGGTCCCACATCAACCGGAAGTCCTCCAATCACATACCTCTCCTACTTCACAAGCATGACCACCAGTCAGTTCTTCTAAACATTGGACCGTGTATGCTCTGACCATGCACCGACTTAGCCTAGAAGGCATGCAACATGCTCGGACTTGCATCGAGCCTTAAATTAAATGCACTGAACATGCTCAGACCTAATGCAACAGTCCAGACAGTGTACCAAGCATACCACGCATACCAAGCACAGGCTCCTATATGCACTGACTATGCACAGACTTGCAACAATAAATTTGCACGAGCCTTTAACGAAATGCACTGAACATGCTCAGACCTAATGCAACAGGTATGCACAGACTTGCAGTAACAAATTTGCATGAGCCTTTAACTAAATGCACTGAACATGCTCAAACCTAATGCAATAGGCCAGATAGTGTACCAAGCATACCACGCATACCAAGCATAGGGATAATCATGCATAACAATCTCAAGGAATAAATGTGGTGACTTATGAAGTTGCTATCATCAAAACAACACATCATCAAAGCCCAAGGGGCACAACAATCTCCCCAACACATCATCAAATCCCAAGGGGCACAACAATCTCCCCCTTTTTGATGATGACAACCCAATGAGTCACACAGACTCGTCAAACTATTCTCCCCCTTTGACATGTTTAAAAAGGAAATGGTTTGCGAGCATGATACGAGGTCAGATGTCATGCATGCAGATGCGGACTCTCTTCCTAAAATGCTCCCCCTGAATGCATGCTCAGAGACAATTCTCCCCCTTAACAGTTCTCTCCTTTAACAATGCTCCCCATAACAGTTCTCTCCTTGACCATGATGTATCAAACAAATAATCTCCCCCTTTGACATTTAGTAAAAAAGGAGGAAGGGATGAGAAGGGGTAGACAGAAGATAGATCAGCTAACAGCCTATGCAAGGGTTCAGGAAGTGAGCAATACAACAACTCTTAACTCATAAGAGGCAAGCAGTGTGCAGGCTTGAATAATGGCAGGTTTAACAGATATAGAAGATAGAGTACATGGACTGACTTTCTGAAGTAGGGGCATTGACTCTATTTATAGTAATGAACCTAATTCTCATAGCTGTAATAGACTAGGTCAATACAATACCCTACTACTGCCAGACAGAGTGATTATCAAGGAAATTTAACCTGAATATGTATGGAGGTTAAACAGTTAAGACTCATTCACATTTGTTTTCAAATTACAGTTGACGCTACTCTTGTACACCGGGGGCAGCGCCATTGTCGCAACGGCCCTAACTTCAAGGCGGCCACCCTCAGAGGTACTATCCCTGCTCAACGGGGGCAACGCTACCACCGTCAGAGTGATGCCATGCCTATGGCAGGCGCCACCACCGTTGCCCCTGATCAGTGGGGACAACGTTGTAGCCGCAAGGGTGCAAAGCCCAAACGACTGTCTCCCGCTCCGACAAGACTGTAATCGTTAGAGATATTCACATTCCGCTCGATGGAGACGAGCCGATCTTACCACGGGACCACCACATCCCAACCATCCTTACCTCCAATCGCTTTAAGATCCTCCGGCAAGTTCGGGAGGACAGAGTAAAGAAGAAGAGGCCCACCGTACAGGTGGCAACTCAGGGTCCCCTACAGCGGCCCAAGTCACAAACTCCCCGGTCAAGGACGGGGGGCAACCCAGTGGAGGAGTGCCAGCTCCACTTGAAGAAGATTTGGGTCACCAAGGAGGAGGCCCAAATCATAAGGCGCGCAAGGGCAGAGGAGCCCTTCCACATGTCAGACCTTCAGCAAATGAGGAGTCCGTCGAGCACTGAAGCCTCGGTCTCTCCGGGGTTTACAACACAGCCCCTACGAGGGCAGAAGTGCCAAGGAACCGGCAAGAAGGTGCGGCCGATCTCCCTGTGGGGTAGCTCCACGCATGCGGAGGAGGATCGCTCCCCTCAAGCATCTACATCCAGAGTGTATGTCTTTGACAGACTAGGGATGCCGCCCAAGCCAGAGCCACAACCACCCCGGAAGAAGCAGGTGGTCCAGGTGACCAATGACACCGTCAAAGTGTTCACTTGTTACGCCACCTCTGGCGACAAGCAACCGGAGGACACTTCGGGAGAGCTTAACCAGCCTCTTCAATATTTGAGGAGGTCAAGACCTGTGTCCCGGATTCTGGCACAGACGCAACAGGCACCAGCTGCTGGGACGTCTCAGCCCGACCCAGCACGGCCGGAGGAACGCCAGGAGGATGTCCATAGTATCGACGGGGACACTCACTCCAGGCATGAAGAAGAACTAGGGGAAGAGACGCGGACTCCCGCGTTGGAAGAGCTTCGACGGGAGAATCAAGAGCTCAAGAACCTTCTTAAGAATTGTTTGTTGAAAGCGCCCTAGGCTAGGGCGTGTCTTCCAAGTAACGCCCTGTCTTAGGGCGTGTTTTGATGAGCGCTAAATAAAGGAATATTTCATTTCCTAAAATCAATCCAGGAAGTAACGCCTTCGATCAAGGCGTGTTTTAAGAAACGCCCTTTTGTCCAGTCGTCAAATCACTAGGTCGCGCCCTGTTCGAAGGCGTGTTTTCATTTCAGAGTCCTACGTTTTCTGCCTTCCCTCCGAGGATTGTTCCTCCGTTTGGACTCTTCCTTGGTTTGATCCTCCCCGAGATTAACTACTGCCGTAGTTAATCTCCTTCCCCCATTTTTGCACGACTCTCTTCCTATAAAACACTCCTGCTCTCCTCCGTTGTTAAGTTGGCACACTTATTTTCTGAAGGGGCGTTTTTATCCTTCTTCCCTGTTGTTGTTCCTGCGTTGCTGCTTTTCCTGTTGCTGTTCCTGCATGCTGCCAAGTCTTCTTCCCCTGTTGTTGTTCCTACATGCCGTTGGTCTTCTTCCATCCTCCTGCTGCATGCTGATTCTCCTCTCCGTCCTGGCGTTGCTGTTCCTATGCTTGCTGTTCCCTCTACATCCTACGTGCTGCTGTTCATGCCCCTTCCTATTTTCCAGTATCAAAGGGTGTGCCCTCTACTGTCACGGGGACAGCAGGGCGGTTTTTTTATTGTTTGTGTGATTTTGCATCATTAGCATATCATCATCATCATATAGCTGCATCAGGATTTATTAATCTTTTGCATACGTACATACATCTCCCTCCATCCCTCATCGTAGGGGTTTGAATAAAACAAAAGCCAGGTGTGTATGTTGAGTCATATGCGTTTTTATTGTTTATTTCTCTTGAGCTAATACTACACAGCACTAACTCGCCCGTACTTTTCTTGTTTGTTTATGTTTATTGCAAGGTAATCAATCAAAGAAGACCCTTCTTATCGGCCGGCCGATTCAAGAAGGAGGAAAGAACTCACACTCACCCCGCACTCCCGTCGTCAGGTAAGCGATCACACTTCCATATTTTTTGAGGCTTTTAAGTCTCTGGCGATCACACTCCACATTAGCACCTCGTGCTTCTTTGTTTTGTTATTTGTGCTTATTGCCATATTTTGTGAATAAGTCAATGACATTTCGGTTATTCACCCTGTTTGGCAGGTTTGTACCAACCTTCTGCGAATGAGGGCTGAAGCCCCACTGCCCTCCTCTCTCACTTACCCGGCCAGCGCACCGTCTGGAGCCCCGGAAACCCGTACATAGGTTTCAGTGATAAGTGTCTCACATGGGAGAAGGAAGATAACGAGCACATTAGGGTAGAGCTACCCATCATGAAAGACTTTAGGAAGAGTCACGGAGGAGGTAATGGAGAACCTGCTGTAGTCTTTCTTCGGTTGAACAACCCAAAGAATGTCGTCTTTCCTACCACTATTTTCTTTCGACGTGCAAGCATGCTGTGCAAATATATCGTTGTGTTCTTCCAAGGACTCCAACCAGCTTCTCATTAGGGTTTGATGTGAACAAGTGTGATCTTTCACCAGAAGAAAGTTACAGCAGTACTAACTCCAATTGTCGAGGTCGACGTTACACGGTCGGCGCTGCTCTCTGGGTTCAAAAAGACGGCCAGTGGCAACCATCCAGGTCCACACAGCGGTCGACTTGCTGGAACCACCTGCCGCCGGCGCTGTGAGCATTGATGTCGAGCTGCGCTGCCCCAAACCACTCGTCGGCCGGGAGGTTGCACCCAGTCAGGACTACACCAGCTGCTGACATCGACGACGTGTCGGCTGCCACCTGCAGCTGCTGCGGCAACGATGCGGGCAATCGTGGGACGGGTTGCATCGGGCCCGGCGGTGGGGTGATCGACGGGGCGACCAAGTTCAGGTTGAGACCTGGTAAAGCGGAGCTGCCTGCATACGTCCCCTGAGAGTACTGGACAGGAAGGTCCATGCCATGATTCCAACGAAGCGCCCTCGTCAGCTCTGCGAGATCGGCGTAGCTCCGGCCGAGTTGGCTGCCGAAGTGGTAGGGATGGTGGAGGCAATATTGGTCGCTCTGGATCACCGGCGTACTCATGAGGGGTGGTGCAACCCCGAGGTTGTACGGGTTGGCACGGGGATGGTTCATGGAGGACTTCTTCCCCACTGAGCTCTTCTGGAAGACCCGGCAGACTACCCACTCGTCCTGCAGACGTGAAGAAGAACTGCCTTTTGAGACCTAGGGGGGCGAGAGAGAGAGAGAGCCCGTTACCAACAAACATTAATGTGGTTTAGATAGATAGAAGAGGAGAAGTTCGCTATTTTCCTATACTTGCCTTGCTGCTAGAGGCGGATTTGGTGTGGAGGCGGTACTCGTGCATGACCCAGTTGGACTTCTCCCCGCGGGGGGCCCTCCCTTTGTAGAAGACGAGCGTCTTCTTCATCCCCAGCAGCTCCGCGGTGGCGCTGCAGAAGATCTCCTTGTCCTTCCCCGTCGTCTTCCAGTACCCAGTGTCCGTCGCCCGGTTCGTCCGGACCCCAGTGGGGTATTTCCTGTCCCGCGTGCTGAAGAAGTACCACGCCTTCTCCCCCATCTTCGCCCTCCCTGTCCACCATCACCAGTAACACTTTTGTCAATGCTATTCTTTGGAAACTTGAAATTAATTACTAACAAATACGCTCTCAAATATTCGATGTCTTGTATATTATTCAAATGTATGATTGAGGAAATTAGTAAATGGCCAGGAATTAATCGTGTACTTCACCTGGTAGATCCCATGGCTCACACTTGTTGAAGTCGACATCCGCGATTGCTCTCGCTGCAAAATTGTTGTTGGAAACCTTGTGACTAAGGTAATGAGTGATGAGCTCTTCGTCTGTAGGATGGAACCTAAACCCAGGAGGGAGAGTACCCTTCTCTTCACCAGCTCCACCCATTAATTACTCACCTTCTGTTTCCACAGCAAGGCTTCGATCGACTTATTCCCTTGAATGGGAGCTTCGGCGCCTTCGTTTCCCTATCGATCAATCCTACAACTCTTCCGTAAGATCACCTAGCTATTTATAACGGGGTGACGTTTTGCTGAGAATTCAAGGACGTCAATATACATGAACGTACTTGGTGCGTTGCAGAGCTGCCTCAACTCTTATCTTGAGCTTGACACCTATCACAATGATCCAAGAAGGTATCTTCTTCGGACGAGCTAGCGAGGGAGATCTATGCAAAGACGGAGTTCTATGATTTGTTTGATCCAATGAGACAGATGGAAGGGTGGAGGAAAAGGAAAAGAACGAGAAACCAACAGGTCATCATCCCCATGCAGATAACCAGAAGGAGAGAGAAGATTAGAGAATGAAAGGGACTCCTGGGCAGGGATTATGTATCTAGAGCGCTCGTGCGTTGCTGGCGATCGATGAAACAACTCGACCTCTCTTCCTCAGAGTATATTGTTGTGTGCAGAGAGACCTCCCACGGATCGGAGAAGCCAGGCTGAAGTGATGAAGGGGACAACAGGGATCAATAAGGAATTTATTTGGGCAAGGGCCATGAATCTTCCCACTCACCGTCAAGAAGATTGTGAATTAAGCTCTTTGCAGAGAGTGGTGTGTTCTTGAAGCTCTTACCGACTAAGGGTCGTGACCTAGAAGATGCATGACTCCCTCTTCGTGTCTAAAAAAGATCATTAAATTAAGCCGATTGACCTGGACTTAATTATAAACAAGAAAAGCCGTACAATACCAACGGGACCCCCTACCCTCCTCATCCATGCCTATTTACTCAGTTGTAGTACTATACTGCATCTCTCAAGCTTACTGATCGAATAAACGAGAAAATTGTAAACCCCACGTAGAGAAACACCATATCTGACTTCGAAAATCTCGTAACTCTCCTTTACTATATTTCTATTGGCATAAGAACAGAAACTTGGTGCATATGAGGCGTGCATCTGTGTGCAACCTGTGAAATTAATACCCAATATTGCGAACCCGAAATTGCCAATTTTAATTACCTCAAAATTAATAACAAACAAATCAGATTTCTTCCCCGTGAGCTGGCTTCTCCGTAGTATGCGGGTAACATAGGGGCAGATTCCAGCTCCCCCACACCAGCGGGAAAGACAAGTTATGGCGGAAGACCATGTCATATCGGACTCCTCCAGTCCACGCGTAATCCGGGTTCCCCTCCGGATTCAGACCAGTCCGGTCGGCCGATACCCACGTGCGGGTGGCCCCACCTCTCTCCACGGGCACCGCTCCATTAGCGGGAAGTGGTTCACCAACTGTACGTGAAGATGGAGGCTCAATCTATCATTTCCAATTGACAAGACACCATCACGTTTTTTTCTGAAAAAATATCAATTCTTTTTGTCAATATTTTGTGTATAATCTGTATTTCTTTCATTTTTTTAACTGACGATTTTATTCATATCAACGATAGTGAAAGTACGTGGAAATCAAAGACATCTGTACAGAAAAGATAACCTCCCTCTACCCCAAGCCCCACCCCTTCCATTCCTAGCCCTAGTTTGACCATTGGGACTACTAGGATCCTACACCTCAGTCAACCAAGGTGGACAAGTGTGTGCCATTATCATTTGCCTTGGGGAATCCACCCCAATTGACCTACACCCACTAGAAATCTAACAACTCCTTGATGACTTCCATGATGTGTTCCCCGATGAGCTTCCGGATTAGCTACCCCCCATGCGCGATGTGCAACATGTCATCGATCTTGTGCCCGGAGCTACCCTACCCAACCTCCCCCACTACCGCCTCAACCCCACCGAGCATACTGAGCTTAGGAGGCAAATTGAGGAGCTCATCAAGAAGAGCTTCCTCCGCATTAGCAAAAGCCCATGTAACGTCCCGACTCTTCTCACTCCCAAAAAGGATGAAACTTGGCGCATGTGTGTGGATAGCTGAGCCATCAACAAGATCACAGTTAAATATAGGTTCCCCATCCCTTGGCTAGATGACATGGTAGACATGCTTGTTGGAGCCACCATCTTCTCCAAGATCGATCTCAAAAGTGGCTACCACCAAGTTTGCATTAGGCCCAGGGACGAGTGGAAGACCATCTTCAAAATCAAGGATGGTCTCTATGAATGGCTTGTCATGCCCTTTGGCCTTTCTAATGCACCAAGCACCTTCATGCACCTCATGACCGAGGTCCTTCAGCCCTTCATTGGCATCTTCCTTATCGTCTACTTTGACAACATTCTCATATATAGCCAATCCAAGGAAGCCCACCTCGATCACTTCAAATAGGTGTGCACTGTTCTTAGGAAAGAGAGCCTCTTTGCCAACCTCGAGAAGTGTCACTTCATGACCAATCAATTGGCATTCCTAGGATTCATTGTTTCAGCCCAAGGGGTATCCATGGACCCCGAGAAGGTCCAAGCCATTCTTGAATGGCCCGAGCCCAAGACTCTCCATGATGCCCGGAGCTTTCATGGGCTAGCCACCTTCTATAGGAGATTCATTCGTGGGTTTAGTACCATAACAGCCCCTATCACTGATTGCCTCAAGAAGGGCACTTTTGTGTGGACTAGGGCAGCCTCCAAAGCATTCCTAGAGCTCAAGGAAAAGATGACCCAAGCCCCGGTCCTTTGCCTACCCGTGCCGAAGCAGATGTGGTGGACAAAACAGCCCGCCGTCTTGATCGCCATGGAGTCGGAAGTAGTCACCGACGGCCTAGTGACAGCAGGATTGGTGGTGGAAGCCCCCACAGTGGGGCCATGGGCTTCGACGGGCTTGGGCCCCTCGATGTTTAGCAGGTTGACGAAGGCCACCCCCAGGAAATTGGGGAAGCCGACCACCGGGGGGAAGCTCCCGAACTGCATCGGGATGGCCAGGTTGCCCTCCTTGACATGGCTCGCAACGACGAGCGGTCCGAAGGAAACAGCCGTTGCAGTTGTCGAAGTATGACCCCTATAATTGCAAGAGAAACAGTTTAGAATCTCAAGAAGAGGTCGTGAGGCCCCCAATCCCGGTGAAGAAATGAAGGGAGGTCCCGTCCCACCGGGCGTGCCAGACTTGTGGACGCACTTTTGGGGACTCTTCATTCTTTTCATTAGTTTATTCATCTTTTCATTCGTTTATTCGGTTTATTGGTGCGAGGGCGTGCCAGTCACCGAGGTGACGATTTATGAGGCTTAAAGAAGCCTATGGTGTGCTCGTTCTGACTAATCAGATGATTGTGTGATTCGTGTCGGGACTGAGGACCCGCCATACCATAAAGGTTACGACGTTAATTACATCCCCTCGGATAGGGAAAAACCCTTGATTAATCACTAAAAAAAGGGGGCCCTACGGCCTAAGATTCATAGTAATGAAAGCGAGAGTGAAATCTCGTATTACGTTTAAACGAACCCCGCATTGGGGCGTAAACGTTAATACACCCATGTGTGTCGGTCACTGACGGACCATTTGTTATTCGGACGGCAGTCCGTATTAGTAGCACCGAAAGCGACGGTGAAAACCAGTCAGATGTCTGCCGTACGTACGGCAAGTTTGATGTGGGTTGCGGGATCAGATCCTGATAGAAGTGGGACATATCGATAGATTGTTGGCCCGAGATGGTTTGGGACTATGGCCATGCTGGGAATTCCATAGACCACATCTGATACCATAAGGCGTCGTTGATTTTTTCTTTGCACCCAGTCTGAGGGAGAACAAATTATTGAGTGTGTAGCCCAAGCTCACCAATGTGCGCCCTCACACCCGACCGAAGGTCGCGGGGATCGACCTGCCCAAACCCGTAGATTTCGCCATTGGGGAGCGGTTACCAGCCATGTGGACGTGCTGCAGCCAAGGCGGATCGAAGGAAAAATAGAAAATAAGAGAATAAAAATCCAAACAAGGGGTTTCCAGGAAAACAACCCGAAACAGCAATAAGACAAACTGAGGATTCAGTTCAGCAATGAATATCTCATATCTTGAACATTAAGATCATTTGACTTTCAAAATCAGCTCATCAGAATGATTTTCCAACATTGAATCAAGGTCCTACATGAATGCATGCTGGGTTTAAAAGAAAAACTAAAATAAATTAAAATATAAAGTAATCAAGGATAATATTGCTAAGCTGCCCAGACTGAGAATCCGATTTCGTGAGCTGATACGAAGCCGAAGCCCGTTCATCTGCGCACCGACTCAGAAGGCGGGAAGATCGTTTCCAGTCTTAGACGGCTCAACGGCCTATCCGTGCGACTGAGACTCCTCTGGAATCATCATTGTTTTTGAAGGGGAACTCAAATTCCAGATTTATCAAAGCCACAAGGTCCTTGATATAATCTAATAATGTAGATAACATATAGTAGAAATGCATACATGGAGATGGTGAAGCAAGAAGCATGAGGGAACTGAGAAATGATTGTGAAACTTGGATGATGATCCCCAATCGGCGGGACCCAAAAAAGCTTCCTCCTGCGCTCAAAGATTCATTAGCCAAGATATAGATAGATAGCAAACAATGAATATCTCATTTAAGCATCGCATGAACCAAAACATCAGCAGGTATGTGGAATTAAAGCTTGGAAACTTGCAAACTCGGTGTGGATAATGTGCAAACATGGATAACATGGGAAACATAAGAAACATAGCATTGCAGGCATCTTTGTTCGTTGCTTGTTATTTGTCATGAGGATGACAATCTTGGCATGAAAGATTGAGGTTGGATGATCAGGATCAGGTAATGCCCAGTGGCAGAATGATGATCAGGAGTGCTCATAACCACGAATCATGATGACGACAGGAGGAATCAGAAGATTGACAGCGACAAATGGAGAGAACTCATCCCGTGCTCTTGCAACAATCACCATCAGAAGAATACAATGCATTTTTTTTTATTTTTGAAATATGTAAATTTTTATGATTTCTTTTTGAAAAGAAAAAATTACATATAAAGAGGCTGAAATAAAATAAAAATTACATGCTACGACTCGAAATTAAGTGGCAGAATTGATGATGCGCCGATGGCGAGCAACTGTAGTTCCAAAAAAAGATGGAGTGACTGGGGATGTCCCCATCATACCCTCGGGATGTGGAGAACTTGACTCTATCGAGTATGGGTCCACCGGGGTGGCGACACACCAAAACAACTTTGGGCAAAGCACGATCTCCCAACTCAACCCTGCATCTACAGCCAAGGGATGGTCCTTCACTCTTATAAGGTGGCTCGGGCACACCCTCTTGCTAGTGATGGTTCCCTGCTTGCCTAGTATTGCTTCCGTGTGCTCATGTCGGGCTCTCAAGCTGATTATGGTGGCTCTCCGGTGGTGTCCCTCTCAAAGGAAGGCATAGGCTCAAGGCACTCACTAGGATCCACCGCGGTGTCCATATAGGGTGCCGGACCCACCATGTGGGAAATGGGGTGAATCCCTAAACCCATTAGTAAGTCTAACCCGTAAGTCGAGTTGCCAAAACCACTCGGAACTTGGCATGGTCCAAGTCCTCGTGCCCTCACTTTGGATGTGACCCAAAAGTAGAGCCACTCCAATATCATCATCACTAGACTACCTAATAGGAAATCAAAATGGCGCTCACAAGTTTTTGCCCACTTTTCATGAACCTCACGATCATTGCTTGGTGCTTGCTTAGACGCTCATGCCATGCACTACAAAGTAGTGTGGGGGTGAAATGTATGGTATGCAAGGGTGGACCAGGACAACCATATGTAGACCAATCATGATTTGATGCCATGAAGACTTTGATGGAATTGGGAGGGCCAGGGCATTCGTAGGTGAGCCTAGTGTGCATGGATGTATCCAATGCCGAGGGTCCTGGGCATCCGTGAACTCCCCTAACATGCATATGACCAATGATGAACGTGGGAGGACCTTTATACCTGAATTTGGACCACCCATGCTTCCTACTTGACATGTGGGTGGTATGAATGAATAGACCCAACTTATGAATCATGCCAAGTGGTGTGGTAAGCCTAGACACGTGCATGCTTATCCCAAAGGTGATTTCTATGTGCATAGGTGTGGGATGGCCTTTGATCTTCCATGTGAAAGGGTCTTCCAAGTCCGTGCACGTTTGTTCCATTGAACATGAAGTCCATGCACGTTGTTTACACTTCAAGTCCGTGCACGTTGTTCTTTCAAGTCTGAGCATGAACAGTACACTACACAGAAGTCCATGCACACTGCATCCAATGCAAGTCCGTCCATGTTCTGTTTGAAGTCCGAGCACGTTTCCATTAGAAGGAATTCAAACTCCGTGCATGAACAGTGCACATCTTGTGTCTACATGTTGTAGTATTGTCCAAGTCCATGCACAGACATCTCCGTGCACCTTTTGTTAAAGTTCATGCACATGTCCATAACCCTCGTGCATGTTTCAACACTCCAAGTCCATTCACACACTTGTTAAGTTCGTGCACGTTTTTGACTCTGCTCTACGAAGCCCATGCACTTCTTCATCAACCAAGTCCGTGCATGTTCACTTATGCCCGTGCACGTTTCTGTAAAGTCTGTGCACATGGCTTTCTAGCTAAAGACCGAGCATTTCAATGTCTATGCACACTAAAATCTGTGCACCTTCTGACTAACCCAAGTCCGTGCACTTTGTGTTGATGTCTATGCACATCAAACCCCATGCACATTCTGGACTTAGTCTATTTGCTGTTGGGTTGCATTTTAAGTCTGTACATATCCAAGTCATGTTCGTGCATGTTAATGTCCGTGCATGCCCCTCTAATGCTTCTAGTCTGAGCACATTCTAAGGACCTTGCATGATAGTAAGTCCGTGCACTTTCTCTCATGTCCTTGCACGCCGACATCAAGTCCGAGTAGCATCAAGTTTGTGCATAGTCCAGGTCAGTGCAGGTTTTAATCTGTTCAATTTCATATCAGTACATATGTCTGAGCACATGCATGCCTTGGGTCGCAATGTTCGAGCATATCTGTTTAAGGTCCGAGCATTGAAAAGTCAGTGCATCTTTGTACATACAAAGTCCATGCACGTCTTTCTTCAGTAGAGTCCGTGCACTTAAAAGTCCATGCACATCTCTAGTTGCTTGCTCGTTGAACACAAGTCCGTGCACGTTTAACCCCGTGCATATTCTTCCTTTGGGTTCAACCCCGTGCATGTCTTTTCCTTGGCACGACACAAGTCCGTGCATGTTTCTTTGAAACATGCATCCGTGCATATACTCTTTTTGTTTTTCTTTTCTCTCTCTTCTTTTGTTTTTTCTTTTCTCTCTCCTTTTTTTATTTTTCTTTCCTCTCTCCTTTTTTGTTTTTCTTTCCTCTCTCTTTCCCCTTTTTTTATTTCCCTTCTTCTTTTTTATTTTCCTTTTCTCTCCCTTTCCTTTTTATCTTCCCTTTTTTCTTTTTCCCCATTTTTCTTTTCCCTCTTCTTTTCTTGGTCGCTTCGGTTCCCCCCCTTTTTATAAATAGGGGAGAGGGGGGGAGTTCGAACGGTCACCCCGTTCGAATCCCCCCTCTCTCTTTCTCTTCTTCCGGTAGCAGAGCCCCCTTTTCCCCCTCTTCCCTCTTCACTTCCGGCGCCGGACGCGAGCTCCCCCGCCACCGTCACCGCCGTCGTTGCTTTTGTCGGGGTGAGGAGGCCTCCGCGGCCCTCCCCTTCTCTTCCTCTCTTCCCTCCTTCCTCCCGTTCTCTTCTTCTCCTCCTTCTTTCTCTGTTCTTCTTCTTCGGCCGACGGGAGATGGAGCCCTAGGGCCCCCTCTCTTCCCCCATTATTCTTCTCCTTCTCTCTTCTTCTCCTTCTCTCCCTCTCCATCTCTTTCCCTTCCGTCTCCGGTGCCGAGGACGGCGGCCGGGAGGGCGTGCCGTGGATGGGGGCACCGGCGCGCGCCGGTGAAGAGGGTGGCCTGGGTGTGCCGGGGAGCACGCGCTCGGTGTGCCGGCGAAGCCCTCCAGCGGGCGAGCGTGCCGGCGGGGGTTTGCCAGGGAAAGAAGGGCACGAGTGGCGTGCCGGGGAAGGCATGGGTGAGGGTTTATTTGGGAGCGCACCGGTGAGCGAACGCGCGAGCGTACCGGCTAAGGGAGCACGCGAGTGTACCGGGGCAGAGGGCGTGCGAGTGTACCGGGGAAGAGGGCGCGCGAGTGTACCGGGGAAGAGGACACGCGAGTGTACCGGGGAAGGTTACGGGTGAGAGGGGGTGTACCGGTGAAACCCCTCGCGTGAGGGTGTACCGGTGAGGGCCTTTAGCCCAGCGTGCCGCTGAAGCTTCGAGGCAATGTTGCAGGGCCAGTCTTGGACAAGTGACCCACGGTGTTGCCCTGCGGGGCTCACCACTACTTTGTTGGGGCCGTCACTCCTTTCATCAACTCTAAGCACTTGTGTGTGTGTGGATCATCTGGATCCATGGTCGTGTGTGTGTGGTCATCGTGTTTCATCTGTGTATGTGTGTAGGTCTTCATAGATCTGTGTTTGTGTGTGCGTGGGTCTATATAGATCTATTCTGTCTCATGTGTGTGGATTGCTGCACTGGTGGCAGCAGGTGTTTGTGTTGGTGATCCGGCTGTCGGATTGTGTTGGAGACCTCGTCTCTCTCTCTCTCTCTATGTGTGTGTGTGTGTGTATTGGGGTGCGTCCCTCTGTGTGTGTGCAGGCATCGTCCTGCGTGTATAGTTGGAGTGTCATCTCCATTTGGGGATTTATCCCCGAGTGAAGTCTCACCTAGTTTGGTGAGGGGTGGACATAGGGTGCCCGTCGTGGTCCCGAACCACCTGAAAATTCATGTGCATTGTAGTTTGCTTTGTGCGTTGGCTTGGCTTGATTGTTACAACCATTATATGATCATGTAGGAACAGAGAGATTGAGAGAATCTGCTCCCTTGCTTAGTTAATCATCTCAATCTTATTTAAAGGTGTTAATTCCAATATACAACAATTGTCTTACCAACTAGTGAAAAGGGTAGTGTACATTATATTCGAATGTGTAGTTGAACAGATTTCAACCTCCTGGTTAGAGTGTTTATCACAAATCTCGAAAAGGCTAAAAGTTTTATTAAAGTTTGAAAACACCCAATTCACCCTCCTCTTGGGTGTCATTGATCACGGGACCCAATAATTGTTATCAGAGCTAAGGCTCTAATTTGACAGATCTAACGATCTAGAGTGATCCGGATCAATGACTACCATGATGTACACCTTGAACTCTCCACCCGTGTTTGATGGCTGTAATTTTGATTTGTGGTTAGGAAGGATGTGTAGTTTAGTCAATTCATACGACCCTAAGCTATGGAAGCTTATTTCACATGGTCCTCATGAATTGCCTAAAGACAATAGTGTCTGGACTGCAAATCAAAAGCTTGAACATGATCAAAATTGTTTGACTCTAAAATTACTTACTACTGCAGTCGATTCTAACTATTTCCCTTTTGTCTCCCAGTGCAGATCCGCAAAGGATATCTTGGATGGCTTAACCAAAATCTGGAAAGAGTATGAAGACAGTGGTGCGTTGACGCACTATAATGATTTGATTTTCTTCAAACCTGGTTGCTTCAACTGCAGCGTCGACGCTATCGTACAGCAGCGTTGACGCCTTGGAGCCGTAGTGTTGACGCCTTGGTGCAGTAGCGTTGACGCCTTGGAGCCGTAGCGTTGACGCCTTGGTGCAGTAGCGTTGACGCCTTGGAGCCGTAGCGTTGACGCCTTGGTGCAGTAGCGTTGACGCCTTGGAGCCGTAGCGTTGACGCCTTGGTGCACTGGTTGCTTCAACTGGAGCGTCTACCTTCCTGTTCACGAAAGTAACATTGTCATCATCAAAACCAAGGGATGCACAACACTTTCACTCTGGTTCGAATCCTTCCATGGCCAGAGAATTAAAGAAAAGGCCCTTTCACTCTGTTTCAGATCCTTCCCTGGCCAAAGAATTAAAGAAGAGACATTTCACTTTGCTTTGGATCCTTCTCCGGCCAGAGAGTTAAAGAAGTAATCTTTTGCTTTGGTTCGAATCCTTCCCCAACTAGAGAATCAACGAAGAAATCTTTCACTTTAGTTCGGATCCTTTCCTGGGCAGAGAATTAAAGAAGAGACATTTCACTTTGGTTCGGATCTTTCCCTGGCCAGAGAATTAAAGAAGAGACCTTTCACTCTGGTTTGGATCCTTCCCCTGGCCAGAGAACAAAAAAAAGGACCCTTCTCTTCAACTCTCGCAGCCGCTTCTCCCAACATCCTTGGCCTTTGTAGTCTGCTTCCTAACTTTGGCTCTTGCAGCCCACTTCCCAATTTTGGCTCTTGTAGTCTGCTTCCCAACTTTGGCTCTTTGCAGCATGTTTCCCAACGTCCTTGACCTTTGTCGCCTGTTTCCCAACTTGGGCTTTCGCAGCCTGCTTCCCTGATCCTGGCTCTGGTTGCTTACTTCCCAATTTCTTGCTCTTGCAGCCTGCTTCGCAGATTTCGGCTCTTACAGCCCGCTCCCCAATTTTTGGCCCTTGTAGCCTGCTTCCCAGCTTTGGTTCTTGTAGCCCGCTTCCCTAATATCCTTTCAGCCCTTTACGGTCTACTTTCCTAATACCTTTACTACCACTACGCTTATACGTAACAACAATATGTTCTTACGCAAAAAAAAGAGAAAAAAAAGAAGAGAAAACTCCAGCTAAGAAAACTGTTAAGCAGTAATCAATAAGGAAGGGTCGCTTCGGCGGCCCTTTTTTTTATTCATGAACGAAGAACTCGAAAAACTAAAATCTGAAATTGCGAAAGCAAAAGGCACTTCACTTCTCGTTGAAGAGACTGGTGACGTTCGCCGGATTTATAATTACTGCGTTCACCTGATCGCTCGTCAGGATTATTCCGAACATAAGCTTCGCCAGAAACTACGCTCAAAGCCTCAGAATTTGCCTCACATGATTGATGAAGCCATTGAGAAGATCAAAGCGAAGGGTCTTCTGCGTGAAGAGAGCTATCGCCGTCTCTTCATCCGTAAATGGATGATGAAAGGCGAATCAGAGGACAAGATTCGTAAACGTGGAGCGCAGGAGAAACTGAGTTTTGAAGCTCAAGAGTTCGCTGATGCTGCGATGGAATTAGGAATTTCAGAAGAAGAATCCATTGAAAAGCTTGTCGCTAAGAAACTTCGCTCAAAAGAAATTCCCAAAGACTGGCAAGCAAAGGCCAAGCTTCGCGACAAAACTCTCCGATTTCTCATTTCAAAAGGGCATGGATTCTCCGAGGCCCGCAAAGCAATCGATAAATTTATGGGTAAGAACATAACAACATCCTATGACGAGTAAAGTATCCTAGACTGCCCATCATTCAATTTGTGAATATAGTGGCAAACGAATTGCACTATTGATTCCTAAATTGGTTTAAACGATTTGAGACGGCTTCGGCCGTCTAATTTGTTTACATCTGAAAAGGAATCGTATGAAAACAGCATTAGGAATTCTCCTCTTGTCTTTATCACTATCAAGCTTCGCGCAGGAGCTTCTGACTGCTGATATTCCACTTCCTTTTTATGAAGTTCAGAAAGAATCACAAAATGATTTGATGCCAATTACTGACGGTCGCGCAGCTTTGCAGATACGTCTCGATATGATCGCAAGAGCGAAGAAATCTGTTGAAGTCGAATACTTCATTTACGATGTAGATTTAGCAGGAAAACTTGTAACGAAAGAACTGATTAAAGCAGCTGAACGCGGAGTAAAAGTCCGCATGTTGATTGATAAATCTAAGCCCATTTTTGAATTCGATGAATACTATGTAAGTGCCTTGAAACCTATCGACCGCCACATGCCCGTTCAGCTCCCCTTCGAATTGCCCCGCATCGCGAAGGTCAAGCTTGAGCATAAAGTCGGGATCGACTTCAATCCCGCCCGCGATCGAAGCACGATCGGACACAACGACGCGAGGGGCGCTGTTGTTCTCACCAAGCGGATCGACGTAGGTCTTGCCAAAAATGCTGCTTCGCGACGACCGGCGCGGCGGTGGCAAAAACACCGCGGCGGAGCTCCCGATACTCACGACGTGAGGACCGCGCAGTTGCGCTCCCTGCGACACAACAAGCTTCGACTCGCGATCGACCAGAAATCCGCCGTCAGTACGTTCGCCCGAATCGAATGTGAGACCGTTGAGCTCAACGGTGCCGCCATTCTTGACGACGACGTGCGGAATCCCGCGAACATCCACGCGAAACGTGCTGTCTGCGATTGTCGCCCGAGCATGATCGACAACGACCGCAGGCGACCGGCTTCCGTAGCTCTCGATATCGGTACCGCGCAACTTGAGTTCGGCATCGCGATGGACATAGACGCCCGGTGCGTCGTCGCCGCGCGTGACGATCTTTGTCCGCACTTTCTTACCGTCACCTGCGTTCGCGTCGCCGATCTCGAGCACCGCTTCTTCGGTCGCGTACGCGCCATATGAGCTGCTCGCGAGCGTCGACACGCTGCCGCCGTCGAATCGCAGATACCCTTTGGGCTGCGCCGCAAACAGGCCCATCGAATCAACCTCGAACGTCCTGACGTCGCTGAGATCGGCACGAAGCGCCGCACCGTCCGCAAAGTAGGCATGTGCGTCGACGGCACGCGTTGCGACATGCGAGCGATGCACATCCGCCACACCGCCCTGACGTACATAAATGCCGTTCGCGCCGAAGAAGTACGCGTAGCTCGACGAATCCGTGAGATCAAGCGTCACGTTCGGTCCGGTCATCCGGATCGCCGAGCGCATCGACCCGTCACCGGTCGCGAAATAAGTGCCGCCGCGCGTTCGGATCTTGTCCTTCGTTCGCAAATGCAGATATGGAATCGGAAGCCCGGGCATCGGTGGCAGTTCATCGTCCGCAAATGCTTCGATCGCAATCGTCGCCGCGACCATCACGGCGATCACCTCGCGCAGTGCGCGCGTCATCCGGGGAGCGCTAACAAATGTTGGCTAGTGGGTTTCATCTTCACCCAAGTCAATCTCAACAAGTTCGTCAACGGTTGCTTGGCCATCGTCATCCAGCTCGAGAGGAGCGGGTTGGAAGTCGATGAAGTCTTCATCATCAGTGTCAGCTTTGTGTACTTCTTGATTTTTGAAGCCACTAGTTAAGGCTAACGAAGCTGGAGAATTGTTGTTACTGGGCTCTGACAGGGATTGTTCTAAACTGGTAGCACCTTGCTGGCAGTTGCCGGCTGGTGGCATTGAAGCTTCCCTCGGGTTGCCTGCTAAAGCTGACAACATTTCATGGCTAGTGTTCTGGGCGCCTTCCTCAATGGGAAAGTTTACAGAGCTGGATTCTTTAATAGGCTGGGAGACATAGGGAGCTTCTTCAACCCTGATATCTGCGCAAGAGAGCGGTGAAGACTCATTGATTGCTTGAACTGGGGTGCTGGCCTTGGCGGGGGGCGAGATTAAGATCTCCTCTTCCTCGTCCCCAGAGCTATCGAATTTTGTATCGACATTAGCCTGGTCATCAACTGACTGTGTCAGGCCTATGACATTGACCACGTAGTTGATGCGGAAGTCCAAGTCTTGGTCTTAGCCAAGTCCCTTAGTATCTTTGTGGGAGAATGAGGGTTGCCCCCAGACTTGGGAAGGAGTCCACAACTGGTGAAAGTATCTACGTCGTGCAGAATCTTGCCATGGGGGAATGTGTTACTTTAGGCACATCTCCCGAATATGCTGTAGCAAGTCGTCCATTACTTGGACTACTTCAGGGGTATTATCGACTTTCTTGAGCCAGCCGAAGTCATCTTTCGGTGGGGATTGAGGGGCCATGTCTCCCTTGTAGAAGACAGTGGGCTTATCCTTGTTACCTTTCTTCTTATTTCTAAGTTGTCATTTGTAGGTAACGACGAATGTCGTAAGTGGCTCAACCTTGTGCTCCTCTGATCCACAGGAGAGTTATATGCAATCTGGCAGTAAGCATATGCTCTTGTCGATGGCTTGACCAATAAGATTAGCCTCGAAGTCAATTCTACGCCTCTTAGGGCGATCTGGAGTTGACTTGGAGTTGAGGCGTAGCCGATGAAGCTTGACCTTTTCTTCGTCAATAGAGAAGAGATCATCTTTGTCCTCCTCTGAGAGCTAGCCATTGCTTTTGCTTTTGATTAGGGGGTATGCACTGGGTCTCCCGAAATAAAGTGCAGCATCGGCGACATTGCATTCTGCTGGGGTGAATGGTGACAAGTCCACAAAGACCGTATGATGTTCTCCATCTTTGGCATATTTGATGCACTGATGGAGAGTCGATGGGATGACCCAATTTTCATGCAGTTAGAGTCTGCCCAACAGTACCTTGTAGGATGTGTTGGCATCGATGATGTAGAATGTCGCCTTAGAGACGAAATCTTCAAGCACTAGATCCACATATACTCGGCCGAGGACGTCCTTGGTGTCTTGGTTGAAGTCAAATATATTGACCACTTGAACCTTATGGAGGTATGGAGTCAGATATAGGGTCTTGAAAGTTTTTAGTGGCATGATGTTAACAGCAGCACCGACATCTACTAGGATCTAGTTCATCTCATGCCCATTGATTTTCTCCCTCATGTAGAGAGGGTGGTTGTGACACGAAGAGGATAGCAACATGTCCTTTTCCACGAATGTGACAGTGACTGCAAAAGCCTCGTATGTTGACACCTTTATTTCCACAGCACGTGCTTCATAAGCTTCCGGCTCTTGGAGTATTTTAACAAGAGCTTCTCTCAACTCTTTACTCCAAGCAATGACTTCCCAAATTGTGATACTGGCAGGAAACCACTTCATCTGGTGGGACTTTTCGATCGGCTCGAGCACGAGCATCCTCCAATGAAGGTAGTATGTCGGGCCTGGTCTTGCGCAAACTGTCATGCTGTTCCCTATTAGGGAGCTGCACTGCCTTGCCTTTGCAACCGAGATCGGGCTGGCTCTGATCCCCTGTGGGTTCCTGGAACAGAGGTGCCAAGGATGGCTCTTTCGGGGGTGATCAACGAGTTGGATCGTCCTTACCAGACAGACCTGCTTATTATTCAGAAGTGACCAGGGCTGGAGCAAGGACTGGAGCGCTGGTGATGACCTCCTCCATGACGGAGGGATCAAAAATGCTGGGCCCCTTCTTAACTTCTATCTCTAGAATAGGAGTAAGTTCCTCCCCTCGAAAGAGGATGATTCGCTCCAAGTCAAAGGTGGACGGGTGAAGAGGTAGCTCGGCAATCCTCCTGCAGCCTCTACCATGCCCTCGGCCATGGCCTACATTTTCCAGAGTTGGTTGTAGCCCTAGTGAGGCAATGGTTCTTTGTCTCGTCTGGGAGGCTATCGGCTCACCTTGGTGGGCGGCGTTGATGTTGTCCGGAGGTGGGATGGCCACCATGTTGCAAGTGCAATCTCAAAGTATTTCTTCCAGCTACTCTGTGGTGATTTCCTTATCTTTGTAGAACAAGGAAAGTTCTTCTAGGATGAGGAGCTATTCACTATTCTTGATTTTCTGGATCATCTCCTGGACCTAGCTTCTAAGGTGAGCTCACTTTTCCATTTCTTTCCACAGGATGTAACTATCGAGTGGGAGAGTGCCAGTGGGATGAAGAGGAATGTATTCCTCCAGGTCGTCATTGAGCCATTGTAGCTTCTGGAGAGGCGTTAGCTCAGTTGGCGATTGTAAGGCGACTACTTGCTCAGCTCGCTTCTTGAGCTGTCTTTTGAAGTTCTTTCTCCCATTCCTCTCATGTCTTTTGGCAATGGCCGCCTCTAGGGAAGTAGGAGGGAGAAGAACTAGAGCTAAAGTTGACAAATCCCCGTGAGGGTACCTCTAGGCTAGTGTCTTGGTAGAGGGAGGTCGATGGCTATTCTTTGCCTAGATTTCAATCCAGGCACCTTCTGCTTGTTGTATTTGGAAGGTGGCATTAATCGCCTGTTCGATGACCTCAGGTGGTAGCTCCTGGTATGCTGGGATGTTGGGGCTGGCATCCAAAGACGTATGCGCGGTTTGATGCCTTACCCGCGGCTGCGAAGCTCTTTGTTGGGATGTTAACTGGGGGACTCGCTTAGAGTCTTGCTCCTTAGCTTTGCCTTTGCTATCTAACTTGGAGCGGCATCCTTTGGTAACTGGAGGAGTAGCGGTGCACCGCCGCTCCTGGCGGCTGCCCTGGCCTTGCGACTTAATCGGGCCTTGTTGTGAAGGGCCCGATTGTCTTGCCAGGGTCACTGAAGACTCTGAAGGTGTTTTCTTTACGATCGGAGCTGGTCTGCAGGGTATATGAAGGGAACCCGAAGGCATACTGGATGGAGATACACGGGTTCGGCCGCCGGGGTCGCGCGGGTGGTCGCTGAAGCCTCCTTCGAAGCCCAGCACGAATTGGAGGGCGGAATCGAAGGACATGGCGGCTCCTGAAATGGTCGGAGGCCGACGCTGGGCCGGCCTCCGGATGCGCGTTCGGTGACCGAGTGCGCTTGCTCGGGATCAGGCAACGAGGCGCTGATCGAAGGTGTCATCGTTCGCTGTTAGCGATTTGCGCCGATTACGTCGGTCGCCTCTCGGGCTGTCCACTTCGCTTCCTCGACCCGTCGAAACCTGGGCAGCCCCATGAGAAAGCGGCCTGATTGTGCCGGCGTGTCGTTGTGGGGACAGTGAGCCGGCAGACCGCTTTCTGGTGGACCTGGCGGGAATCGAACCCGCGTCCGAGACGCCTCCGCGTCGCTTCATACAGCCATAACCGGTGCGCCAACGACAGCAGAACCGGACGTCCAGAACGCGAAAACCCCGCCGAATGGCAGGGTTCTGGGGGCAATTTTGGACAGTGCAGGGAACTTATCTTTTTTTCACGTCACGCGCAAGACCTCTGGGCTCCCGCCACGGATGCGATGCTGCCTTCTGGCGGCTCACCTGCTCCACGGTTCGGATCGCTTCCTCGACCCGCTCCGGCCCGAGGCGTTCCCAACTCGGCTTCTCGTCGGTAACAACTTCGACCACAGCGCTCAAGGTGTCGTGGAAATCCGCCTTGTCCTCAGGCTTCGAGTAGTCGAACCGATACCACTCTCCCCTGGTGTTCCGCATTTCCCACAGCGCCTTGATCCTCTTCTCGCACTCCCGAGCCATATCGCGCGAACCGATCCATGTCCACTGCGCCGCCCGGACGGGCGACGGTGATCCGACGTGTATCTGATAGATACGCTCGAATGGCGCACCGGAAATACCGACTTTGACGTACCCATCGGCGGTGCATGCGGCGTAAAGAAACAGGGAGTGGATGATCTGGCTGACCATCGCAAGATCGTTTGACTGGTCGGAATAGCCCATGTGTCAGCTCCTTATGCGGCCATCTTACCGAGCATCCAGTCCAGCGCGCGCGTCAGTTCGTAGCGGTACTGCCGCACCGTGATCTCGCCGCCGTATTCCTCGGCCACCCTCGCCGCCTTCATCCGGTGCGTGCCGCCGCAGACCGAACCGATCCCCGGGACGGTCCCGAACCGCGCCGGCGGGCACTCGTTCCAGGTCGACGACTGGACGCGGCTCCGACGCTTCCTGATCCTCGGCACCGAGGGAGGCAGCTACTACACGTCCGAGCAGAAGCTGACGAAGGACAACGCGGACGCCCTGCTCCGCTGCATCGCCACGGACGGCCGGCGTGTCGTCGCCGAGATCGTCGCTATCTCAGAGGGTGGCCGCGCTCCGAAGCAGCATCCGACGATGTTCGCTCTCGCCGCCTGCACCGGAGCCGCCGACGCAGACACCCGCAAGGCCGCTCTCGCCGCTCTGCCGAAGGTGTGCCGCACCGGGACGCATCTGTTCCTGTTCGCCCGCTACGTCGAGCAGTTCCGCGGCTGGGGCCGCGGCCTGCGCACCGCTGTCGGCGACTGGTACCTGAATCATCCGTCGTTGGAGCTCCAGTTGGCGAAGTACCGGCAGCGTGAAGGCTGGTCGCATCGTGATCTGCTGCGCCTCGCCAAGCCCCGCCCTGCCCGCGGTTCGACCGTCGATCAGGCGCTCGCTTGGGCTGTCGGGAAGGGCGAAGGGACCGACTGGCTGCGAGCTGTCGACTCCCTCGCCTCCACGGACGACCTGACGGGCGTCATCGCCGCACATCGCCTGCCGTGGGAAGTTGTCCCTTCCGACAGGCTCGCCTCGCCCGACGTGTGGCGGGCTCTGCTCCCGAACCTGGGCCTCACCGCCCTGGTCCGCAACCTCGGCCGACTCACCGCGAACAACACCCTGAAGCCGATGTCCGACCAGGCGTCAGCCGCAGCAGCCCGCCTGATGAATGCAGACGCGATCCGAGCGTCACGCATCCACCCGATGCAAATCCTTCTCGCACTCTCCACCTACACCGCCGGCCAGGTCATCGGCTCGCCGTGGGTGCCCGGCCAGAACAACGACGGGACGAGAAAGGTCTGGGTGTATCAGGACACGGCAAACCTGTTCGGCCAGGGAAAGAGCAACCAGTATCTCGGCATCTCGAAGACCGGGGGCACGACCGCCGTCAGCGCGGTGCTGAACGGCCAGACGGAGGGCTTCTATACCCAGGTCGGGCAGGTGAGTTTTTCTTTTTACGATCCGGACCTCGGCAGCGCTTGGGTCATTGGGGGCCTTTCGGTTACACTAAAACGTTCCGCCCGTAAACGTCTTCAGACGGTCGCGCGCCGCCTTCATGCGTTCAATGCTCTCAACCTGACGACGTTCACGAGCTTCACTCTCGCAGTTGTCGCATCGCTCCGGTTGAGAGAATGTTTCTTCAATCGGAACCAGTTCGCTGGAAGCGGCAATTCCGCGCTCCGCCATGAATGCGGCGATGTCATTGGGTGTGGCATTGCTGGCCCAAAACACGTCGAATCCGTTCTGAACACCGCAATCAGAACAGCGTCCACCTTGCTTCTTGTATCTCATTTTCTCCCCTTTCCTCCCCTCCGCCACGGCACGCTCGCGGGTGGGTTCAGTTAGTGATCGCTTCTAGGATTCGTCGGCCGATCCATTCGGCGACGCGGACATCAACGGCGTTTCCGAGTCCGATAAGTCGCTCCACCCGATTGGGAACCCCATCAGAGCCTCGACAAACTCGGGGTGCGGAGAGCACGTCTCGCCTGGCTTGCCAGCCAGCGTCGCCAGTCGCTCGGCAAGCGTGCCTCTCCGCGAGCCCTTCCCAGTCGAACCCTTCCAATCGCTCGCTGTCGGTGTCGGGTAACGCGGCGAGCAGGAACAGCCTTTCCCGTCTCTGCTCAGAGCCAACGCAGCACGCTCGCACTCGGAAGGGCAGGACAATGTATCCACGGCATTCAAGATCAGATCGCACCTTTCGCCACGGTCGAACAGCGTCGGCTCTTTCAACACTTGGATTCTCTCGGAGAACAAGGCGAGGGCGAATCTCGTCAACAATACGGATTGCCTCAGCCCCGATGTCGGGATGCTGTGTCTTGTGGACGTTTCCGGCGTTGGAATTGCCTGTGCAGGGGTCGCCGAACGCGAGAAGATCGACACTCCATCTTGGGTTGTCGCCTGGCCGGAAGTCACGCACGTCACCGAATCGTGGAACGTCGGGGAAGTGTCTGGCGAGAACTCGTTGAGCATAAGGGTTTACTTCCGCCTGAAATTTGCATTGCCAGCCAGCTAAGTGCAGGCCGTAATCAAGCCCGCCGAACCCGGTGAACAGTGATCCAAAAGTTAGTTCCATGACGAGCTACTCTCCCACCCCCGCCAGCACTCCGATCTGTTGCTGAGGACTATGTCATCGCAGCAGACTGGGCCAGGAGCCAGGACTACACGGTCATCACGGTGTGGAAGGCCACCCAGCTGCCCATGCGACTGGTGTACTACGTGCGGATGAACCACCTGCCCTGGCCGGTGATGATCAAGAAGTTCAACCAGCTGCAGCAGCGCTACCGGGCCGAGGGCATCCATGACGCCACCGGTCTGGGTGACGTGGTGGCCTCCATGATCGAGGACACCAACACCTGGGACTTCAAGATGACCGGTGCCCAGCGCGACGACATGCTCTCCGAGTACGTGGCAGCGGTGGAGCAGGACAAGGTGCGCGCCCACCGTATCGAGAGCATCTACAAGGCCACCCTGTACTGCTCGGTGGAGGACATGTTCTCGCGGGCCAAGGAGTTCCACCTGCCTGACGAGGTGTGCAGCGCTGCACTGGCCTGGCGGGTAGTCAGCGACAGGTTCCCCGGGGTGCTGCCCCTGGGCCTGCCCAAGACGGACAACAACTGGATGGCCAAGGCGGTGGAGCACAACACCGAACAGCTCACGGTCAAGTCCACCTGGAACCCACAGGGTGTGGTCACCGTGGCAGACACAGCGCCGATGAGTGCCTGGGATGCACTCTGAGATCTGCTGGTGTTATCGTGTGCTTGTGCGATGGGAGAACAGATGAAGTACCGAGAGATCACGCCTACCGAGGCTGCCAAGCTCAAGCTTCTGTCCGACTTCGCAGACAAGTCGGAGAACGAACTGCACGCCATGCTGCGGCATCTGATCGACACCAACGTGTCGTTCCTGGAGCTGGGTCGAGTCCTGGACAAGTCGGAGGCGACGATCCGAATGTTCGCCACACGGAGGGGCTGGTATGAAGCGGGTACGCGTCGGGCACGAGCGGGTGGACGGGACCAGGCAGCCCTTCCTGAGCGTGGGGAGCGAGAAGGTGAAGCTCTCTCCTGAAGAAGCCCTGAGTTTGGGCCAGGCGCTTCAGAACGAGGGCATCATCGCCAAGCTCGAACTGAGGAGGGCGGACAAGGATGGCTGAGGTAGAACTGGCCACCCCCAGGTCACTGGGCGCTGACCCTGTCACTGTGGTGGTGCGGGACGGCGCGGGACAGATCCCTGGGGTGAACAGCTACACCCCACTGTCGTTGTTCACCAGCGTGACCTTCTTGTAGGCCATGCGCAACTCGTCATCGACGAAGCGCAGCCGATATTCGTTGCGCGCCGCCCACAGCGTGTCATCGCGCACGCTGGACTCGAAGATAAGGCTGTTGCTGGCGACGCCGATGTCGGCGCCGGTGTCGCCGGTGAGCTCGATGTTGGACACCAGCCGCCGCAGCCGCGACTGCGGCGACTGGGTGAAGTGCTTGCCAGTCATGAGCTGCCGGACCCGCAGCGCGATCCGCGAGCGGTTGTCGTCTTCCTCAAAGTGATCCCACATCGCCCAGGCGCGGAACCGGTCCGTCGGACTGAACGCGACGGTGGCGCGGACGCCGTAGGTGCGCGGGGGCAGGTAGCTGAACCCGTACGCGTGGGTGAACGCGCTTTCGGCGGCGTTAGAGAACACGTAGGCGTTTTCCAGGTTGTGGACGTAGCCCTGCAGATCCCAATTGGCGCCGTTCGGAGCGTAGGTCAGGTACAGGCTGGTTTGCGTGTACGCGCCTTGGCTTTCGTCGGCGTTGTTGAAGAAGGTGAAGTACTGCTTGTCGGTGTACTTCGTCTGGACGCGCGGGGTCAGAGTGCCGCCCAGGAACGGCCAGCTCTTCTGCCACGAAGCGCCCAGCGAAACCTTCGGCGCGTTGGGCGGAACGTTGCCGGCCAGGTTGACGTTGGGAGCCGTTATGTCGACGAAGGCCGATCCGTTCCACTGCGTCACGGTCGGGCCGATGGGGAACGAGGTGAACTTTGCATCAAGGTAGGACAGGTTGGCTTCCACGCGGCCGAAGTCCGTCAGAGCCACGGCGTCCACTTCAACACCGATGTAGCGGGTCGTCCCGGCGTTGACGACCTTGCTCCCGCCCGAGCCGCTGGCTAGGCCCACGGTCTCGGAGACCTGCTGGCCGGTGTAGTTGCTGTAGTAGACGTCGCCGTTGATCTGCAGGCGGTTGTCCCAGAAGCGGTTCTTGGAACCCACTTCATAGGTCGTCACCAGTTCAGGGCCGTAGGTGTCGCCGGCGTCCTTCTCCCCACCCGCCTTATAGCCGGTGTCATACTTGGCGTAGAGCAGGCTGGCCGGAGTGGCCTGCCAGTCCAGCGAAGCGTGATACGTGTCCTGCGACGAGTGCGTCGATCTCACCCAGAGCGCGGACCACTGCGGCGCGTGCGAGACGCCATGCAACCTCGGCGACCTCTGTTCGAGCGGCACGTGTTGCGGCCCGGGCACCGTCGCGTGCAACGGCACGTGCACCGACACCGACTCCGACGCGGCCAACTGCGGCGCGTGCGGTAACGCGTGCGCCGACGGCCAGGTCTGCAACGGCGGCACGCGCGAGTGCGGCTACGGCTACGACCTGTGCGGCGGGCAGTGCATCCCGACGTCGACCGATCCGAACAACTGCGGCGGCTGCGGCGTCGTCTGCCCCTCCGGCGAGGCGTGCGTGTCGAACGGCTGCTCGGCCACCTGCCCGCCGCCGCTCACCAAGTGCGGCAACCAGTGCGTGAACCTCGACACCGACAGCGACCACTGCGGCTCGTGCAGCGGCGGCACCGCGGTGTGCGGCAACGGCAAGGGCTGTGACGACGGCACCTGCGTCAACGTGATCCCGGTCGGTCCGGATCCGGACAAGTGCGTCGGCGGTGGCCCGCCGATCTTCGTGCCGACGGGCGGCGGTGACACGTGTACCGGCAACCTCGGCTCGGTGTCGTTCACGTTCGCGATGTGCTCGCGCACGGACATCATGAACCTGACGCAGAACCTGACCACCGACGCGTTCAACTCGGCGGTGGGGCCGTACGTCGCGGGCGGCCTCGGCGGCGGCGTCGGCGTCAACGGGTTCTACGAGAACAACAAGGTGACCACGATCGGCGGCGACCTGTTCGTCGGTGGCGCGGGCGGGCTCACCCCGACCGGCAACATGACGATCCGGCAGCGCATGTTCGTGCTCCACGACTTCGTGGTGAACAAGCTGCTGACCGTGCAGGAGAACGAGCCGGCGGTCGAAGCGGACACGTTCATCGGCGGCTCGATCACCGACGGCAGCGGCCAGCGCGCGGCGATCGTGCAGGACCTCGTCACCTCGACGTGTTCGGGCCTGCCGGCGTCGCTCTCGCGCACGTCGTGCACGGCGAGCACGCGGTGCGACGGCGCCCGGGACACCGGCTCGCGGTAGTCCAGGTACGCGTCGAACTTGCCCTTCTCGCCCGGCGCCGGCTCCGGAGCCCTCGTGTGGCCTGCTCGCCGCGAGCCTCGCTCGCCGCTGCGTCCACGCTGCTAGCGAGCAGCGTTGACGCTGGCTTGACAGTGCTTGGACTTGAAATGACACCCTGAGCTCCGCGGGCTCCATCTCGGCGACCTGGGGCGTGGTTCAGGGCGCGTTCGCCGCCGCCGCGACGGCGCTTTCCGACATGGGAATCGCCAGCGGTCCGACCTTCTCGCTGATCAACGCGCCGGGAACGTCGGGCGCTTCGAACGACAACGGAAATTATCGCTGCGCCCTGAACGCCATCGGCGTGGGCCGCTAAGGAGAGGAGAACGAGATGAAAAACACGAAAATCGCCTCCTCCGTCCTCGCGATCCTAGGCCTTTCGGCCGCGCTCGTCCCTACGGCCCGCGCCGACCGGACGTACGGAAACATCATCCGTCCGTACCAGACCGCGCGGGAGTCCGCGATGGGCGGTCTCCGCTACACGACCGGCCTCTACGACGAGAACTTCTTCGCGAACCCGGCCCGCATGATCGACAGCCCGAAGTGGCGCGTCGACCTCGTGAACCTGAACGTCGAGCTGAACAACAGCGCGATCTCGAACGTCAGCAAGTTCACCTCCAGCGGCGACGAGATCGACAAGCTCTCCGAGACCGCGGGCGACAATAACCACGTCCGCCTCCAGACCGTCGTCCCGGCGTACTATTCGCACGCGTTTTGGAACGGGAAATACGCCGCCGCGGTCGGCCTCGTGATGAGCACCCAAGGGGACATCGGTCTCCGTCGCTCGATGTCGCTCGAGCCGAACGTCTTCACCGACGTCGGTCCGGCCGTCTCGCTCGCGCGCCGGTTCCTCAAGGACGACCGGCTCGCGGTCGGCATCACCGGTCACTACACCTACCGGCTCGCCACGCGGAACTCGTTCTCGACGATCAACTACATCAAGGGCGAGAAGTTCGATAAGGACACCGCCATGGGCGAAGGCTCTCGCGTGGACTTCGACCTCGGCGCCCGCCACGATCTCGCGTGGCGCCCGGGGAAGTGGACCTTCCAGGCCGCCGCCGCGATCAACAACGTGCTCGGCGCCCACTACTCCGCGAACCAGCCGGACCTCGTCGACGGCGCGCAGCCCGCGCCGGCCGAACAGCCGCGGACCTATAACGCCGGCCTCGCGGCGACTCGCGAGCACATAAAATTGTGTTTTTTACTTTCATATTTTTACAAAAATTACATAGTTACTAGATTAGGTTGTATTATATTAAATCCCCATAAAATTCTGAGATGTTTTAACCCTAAATGACTTTCTGATTTTTACAAGAGTCTCCCTACTAAACTAGGGAGTATTACAAAAATGGGAAGCATAATCACCAGGAGCTTCAACCATTTGTCTCGTTTTTTTGGTTAGATGGCGCTTTCCTACTGCAAATGACTTTGGATCTGAAATTATTCCTGCATCTGCCAAGGAATTCTTTATCAAGGTATACATTATTTTTTTACCTTCAAACTATCTAGCTACACTATTCTCCATGATGAGCAGGAAATTTCTGGTGTTCTTTCTCATTTAGTGTTCTATCATGTTAATCCTGTCAGTATGTTCATCCATTATGTTTTTAATACATCTGTTTCTTGTCATATATGTTGTGTCCAGCCCATATAGGGGCACTAAATATCCTTCTTACAATCATGCACACCCATCAACAATCATACACTGTTTTTTCTCCATCACACTTGTCAGTTGTCAGCCTGAAAAAAGCCTTGCCCAAGAAGGAAGAAAGCAAATTGCAGAATTTTATTTGGTGGTTAAATTATGACATGCTATCTTTTTTCTTTCGATAAAGGAGTGGATTGTACCACCAATTTTATTACATGCTATGTCATTCCTGGAATCCAGGGTTAGATCCAGAGGTGACTCACAGTACAGGCTGGAGAGGAAACTATACCCCATCATGCTGCCACTGCCCTAATAATGTCATCTAACCTGAAAAATATCAAAACTGAATTTCTGAGCTTACGCACAAGATTGGCGCCTTATGGTCCCCACCTGGTTAGCACGGGCCTGTTACAGGCTAACCAATTTATGGATCAATTATGTCCCATCTTTATTCAGCAACTTGGTCCACAAAATATTTGGACCTATACCGAGATGGTCCAATGGGCCCATCTATGTGAAAGGACCTTGGAAAAGATCGAGAAATTTAAGGGCAAGAGAGAGGAGTCTAACCGGAAGTCTAATAAAACACTCTTCACAGAAGCGGCATCGACACAGTGTGCGGGGAACCACACTTCCCCGCTCGCCCCCGTCTTCGAGCGGAGTTGGTTTCTTCATGGTAGAGGGCCAGCAGGGCTAGGGTTGCCCTCCCAAGGGTATGGTGCCCACACTCAAGGGGCTGGCTAGGTGCCAAAGGGGCACTGGGTCGCTCTCTCTCACAAGTCCACGGTGACCCACACACAAGCTGGATGCTCTGGGGTTGGGCACTCTCTCATCGCCAGCGGAGTAATTCTACGGATATTGAATGAACAAGAACTGAAAAGGGAGCAAGGGGCTAGAGCTTACTCGGTTGGTTTGAAGAAACCGATCACGTTCGGAGACATGGACGAGCGGGGAAGTGTGGGTTCCCCACACACTGCGTCGGTGAAGCTTCTCCCTGTTTAAATGTTACATGAACTACTCCTCACACAGGAGGGATAGACTAGGGGTGGGGAAATAGAGGTTACATTCAAACACTACCTCCACACAGGGAGGGGCTCTAAGTCGGCCAGGCGGGGAAGGGGAAAGCCTAAGGGAGATCGAACGGGTTGATGACGTCAGTTCTGTCCGCTCTCTAGAACTGGGATAGATAGTCGGAGTTGATGCTGTTGTGGCTGCTACCAAATTTTGGCGATGATGAGACTAACTGGAGAACCTTCGTAGTTGGATCAGGGTGACGTCAGAATTTTTATGAATTCCTTGGTCACCAGCGCTGGTCTGGGATAGGCCGCAAATGGGGTCCCTGAGTTCTGGCTCTGGCAGCAGAGGTACCTCAGTAGCAGGAAGAAGAGGCCACCACGAGTGCTCCCTAAGTCCAAATGATGCAGGACCAAAACAGATGCGAGCGTGGTCGAGTCCTCTTCGAGCAGCAACCCGGAAGAACACCAAAGGAGGTCAGAGTAGAGAGATAGGGCCCATTGAGAGAAGGGGTGTCTGTTCATGCCCTGACTGGACTGATCTGCGCACTTGGGGAAGATTAATTGGAACGGGGAGCTCCGAACTCCAAACGATGCTCTGCTTGCTGTGTTGGATAGAGGGCTGGTATTATCTCGTCCCGATCAAATAGCACAGCAAGGGAAGAATGGATGTGGTCGCAGTAGCTTCTGCACTGTGGTTCTGGTCTCCACTCAAATGCCTGATGTGCGATCTGACGAGAATGATCCTCCTGGACAGCCCTGAACTCAGATTGAGGCGGGATCACCTCACATGTGAAGCTGACTTGAAGGGCTTTCCATCAAGGTATGGTGGGTCTCCTGGAACTTGGAGGTGGCGATGGAGCTGGCTCTGAGACCCGCGGGTCTTCAGCTCCCAGCAACCTGGAAACTGGATGTAGGAGTAGAGTGTTTGTGGGTTAGGGAAAGGGGGATGAAGCTTGCAAGGGGTGGCTAATGGAGGTTGTGGAAGGGGAGTGGAGGGAGAGGGGGGGTTCATGGTCGCTGGTGGAGGGCCAGAGAGGGGCGGAGTAGGGTGGGGTGGGAGATGGGATGCGCAGGTCTTCTTGGTGGAGGGGGGAGTGGGGTGCAGATGGCTTGGAGGGGGTGGAGGATTCCCTCCCTAGATTTTGAAATGGGGTTAATGGAGGGGTTAATTGTGGTCTTGGGGATGGGAAGGGTTGCCTTGGGAATGTGAAGGGGTGCTTGGGAGATGGGATTCTCCCTTGGGAGAGGGAAAGGGTGTATGGGGAGTGTCAAGGGTCACCTAGGAAGGGGGAGGGAATTGATGGGAGGAGTTAATGCTCCTTGGGAGGTGAAAGGTTGTGGTGATGTGGCTAGTGGGGATTGGTTGAGGAGGAGCTGAGGTGGCAAGGGGTAGGAGAGAGAGAGGGGGCAAATTGGAGAGAGAGGGGAGAGAGAGAGAGGGGTCGCCCCTAGAGAGAGGGAGAGGGGGGAGAGAGAGAGGGTATCACACCCAAGGGGAAGAAGTCACACAATTTTTGTGGAAGCTTAAACTCAAAATCTCATTAGCTCTTCAAGGAGGGGTTGGGGTCCTATTTATAGAGACCCAAACTTTTACATGACAGGACTACCCCTGACTTTACACATAATGACCAAGCTGTCCAAAAAGCAGACCAAGGGGTAGATGATGACTCAAACATAGGGAAATTTCTTAGGACCTAGGAAGATGACTCAAATAAAGAGAAAATTACATCAAAATGACTCAAACAAAAGAGAGGAATACATCGAAATGATCCGGATTGATAATCTAAGTGTTGTGGGAGACCCGCTTTGACATGGAGCTCCATCTTACCCCTCTCTGGGAGGAAGTGAGGTCCCGAGCTAGAGAGAATTATGGGTGATGTCCCCATCACACAACCACGTTTAGCAACTGGAACCTGCAACACGCCATCGGCATAGGTATTGTCATGCATGGCTCGGTGGCTGCCTCTTCCCATTCCCTCATGAAACGAGCAACATTCTCGCTGGCGGACTTGCTTTGCCAGGGGAATGGGAGGGTGGGGAGGCATCGCAAGGGGCGGAGGAGGGCAGAGTGATGATGGAGGAAGGAAGAGGGGGTGCCAAGCCGGCCAGCATCGCAATGGAGATGGGAGGGAGAAGACTCCAGGGAAGGAGGCGAAGGGGGTGGTCGGCCGACCGGCGTCTCACGGGAGATGGGATGGCAGGGCAGTGTCTGAAGGGAGTAGAGAAAGCATTGTAACAGCTATCCAAGGCCGGAGGTGGGCCAGGTGGTGTTGCGACGTCGTAGGGGATCGAGTGAAGTAGGCAGAGAGGGGAGGGCAGGGTAGTCTGGGATGGAGGTGGAGGGTTGGCGGGCCTATGGCCAGTGTCGCAAGGGATATGGTAGGGTAGGGTGGCGTCTTGGGGGAGAGGTGCGGCCTTGCAGGGTCCAACCATAAAAGAGAAAGGAGAATGCTTAACTGGATGTTGTTGAGAGAGAAGCTCGCAAGGAAGGGCGAAGACGCGCACTAGAGGTTCGCAATGGGAGGGTCATCTGTTGGTTTCTTTGAGAAAAAGAAAGTTTAATTATCATTGTTCCTTTGAAATATTTATAAATAAATCTTATACTTTTGAACCCCTAAAATCAACTAATCAAAAATTTTAAATCTCTCTACTTTATCTACGATAAAATAAGATAAAAATAATTCCGTGGCCAACAACAATGCTAGCCTGAAGAGCTCTGATAATGCTGTATCGCAATTGCGTGCAGTAGATTAGCTGCAGCTGTGGAGTTCAACTGCCGAACTCTAAATCCTCACTGCACTTATCATAGCCCCACCTTCATAACCGCAATGCACACATGCAATGTTTTTTTGAGTTAATTTTGCATGGTCTGCGGCACCAATTCCCTTTAGGAGCCTTTGAGATGCCATAACATGCGTGATGCACTCTGATTAAGCAGTTATTGCACTCTAACAAATAATTGGCATCATCTTTGTTTGAGCTTCCACAGACACAGCAGAATTTCCGTGGTCGGCACGCACCGGCTGCAGGCGAGTGGGTATTTCCGGGCGAAGGAAATCCAGGAAAACCTTGTCCGCAGCTCGAAAGTCCCGCACACCCTTGTGCAATCGACCCAGTTCTTCGAGTTCATGGCCAGCATCATTCCGCCCGGTAGTGGCAACGGGAACGTCCACCTGTCACCCGCTCTGGTGCAACCAGCGGCTGCGGACGATGTGGCCGACCTATTGGCCAATCTGGCCGCCACGCCGCCATCGCACGCGACCATCGAGATTGCCGGGCCGGAATCCTATCGGCTATGCGATCTCGTGCAATGGGTGATGTACAGCTACCAGGACGACAGATCGGTCATCGCGGACCCGGAGGCGAGCTATTACGACGCGATCTTGAACGACAAGACGCTCATGCCGGGAGCGCACGTATTGATCGCAAAAACCAATTTCAGGGACTGGCTCGATGGCTACCTGTCCGGCTCCGTACGCATTCCGCATGTACACCACCCCGATCCACTGGCCCGCCCGCACTAACACAGAACCCCCTGGAATCGTCATGAACCTACATATGGCAGGAGATGTCCTGCACTCCCGCAAGCAACCTCGTTTCGCCGCACTGGCCGGTGGCTCGCTTCTTGCATTCTGCATGGCTCCGGCCGTCCTTGCGGCGGTGCCGGATCCGGTGGCGCAGCTCAATGCGGCGGTCGCGAAGGCTGATGTCGCCGTCCACCCTGTGCGTGGCAACGTAAGTGTCATCGAAGGCGCAGGGGGGAATATCGGCGTATTCGCCGGCACCAATGAGAAGTTCATGGTCGATGCCGGAATCGCGGTCTCCGGGCCAAAGTTGATCGCGGCCCTTGCCCGGCTCGGCCCATCGCCCGTGCGGTACGTGGTCAACACGCATTGGCACTGGGATCACACCGATGGCAACGCCTGGCTCCGCGAAGCCGGTGCGACCGTCCTGGCAACGCCAGCCACCCGCAAGTACATGTCCAAGGCAACGCGCATCGATGAATGGAACCACACCTTTCCTGCATCCGCAGAGGCTGGTCTGCCCACCGAGTTGATAGAGAAGTCCACAAGCTATCGGGTCGATGACGAGACGATCATCATCAATCCGCTTGCTCAGGCCCATACCGATGGGGAACATCACGTCCCTCCTGATTTTCCACCTCCGGATTTCTCAAATTTTAAAATATGGCATTGCCTACTCTAGGTGGCCCTCACTTACCATGACAGCCATTTGTAACTCCTCGTGTGGATCAGATGGGTACCATCATCACTCTGGCAATGAATGCTGCATTTATATGGCCAATGACATGTTGTTAACTCATCACTGCCATCGTCCTTACACAGTAACGAGAGACTGGGGCATTAACATTGCACACGTCAGATCCGATCAGTCGACATTTGTCAATCATCATGCCACCACTAATGACACATGAGAGCCAACTATCATGCACACTAGGTTGGATTCCACATGTATTTGACATGCATGCTGGACATGGTGACGGCAAGGGGTACATGTTTTTGACATGTTAGATAATGGGTTCGATAATTATTTATTTAAAATTTAAATCAAATTTAAATTTATATTAATTTAATAATTATTTAAATAAAATATCTGATAAATAATTTAATTATTAATCAGATACGAATTCAAATAACATACTACCCTCTCCGTATTCAATCCATTTATAAGTCTGCAGTCGAAATCCACGAAGGGTCCCTATACTATTCATCCCTCCTCTAGTGGTCGTCCATCAGCTCAAGGGACAGAAGTGAGTTGCCCCTCTACCTACGTATGTTAACTTATGAGCTTATTATTATACCACCATCTTTCTTATGTCATCTGTTTCTTTTCGTATGATTCGCAGGTTATGTCCCAATGGGTCTTCACTGCTCATCCCTCCTCCAATATTCCTCCGCCTGCTCCAAAAGTTAACAATTGAGTTGTCCCTCTACCCGATGAAGGGTTGTAATTAAACAAGTTGGATCTACAAGAATTAATCAAAATTATTGTTACACATATGCCGTTAGCGAACATCGCGTGTCAAAATGAATGATAAATCGGTTAAGAATCGGAGTACCTACAACGATAGATAAAAGTAGAAGAAAAAAAGAGAAAAAAATGAACCAAATCACACAAACGTAGAAAATTTTTACATAGTTCAAAGAGACAGTACACCTTCTCACGTCCATAGTCGCATTGAGTTCTTCTTCTTTCACCCAAAAAGAATATACGATTACAAGAGATGTTACCTTAAATATAAGAAACTTAGATCAATCCCTCAAGTCCCACCGGAATCCAAAGATCCCTTCTCCGACCCAGACTCTCCGTCTTAGTCGAATTACCAAATGAACCGCGTTCCTTGCAGTGGCAAAACCTCAATGTAGCTCGGCGTTACGACGCTTAGTCTTACCTAGCAAACAACATACCTTTGACCCAGACCTTCCATCAGGAGTCAATGAACCAAACTATCTCCTTTGCTTTAACACTAACTCTGTGTCAATATTAACCACGTCAACGCCCGACACCCTGTCGGGCTGACGAATATACTTTTGACCCAAGCCTTCCGTCTGAAGTCAATGAACAAAATGACCCCTTTGATTTGACACCAAGTCCGTGTCAATGAATTAATCACGTCAACGCATGGCACTCTGTCGGGGCTAATGAATATACATTTGATCTTGACCTTCCGTCTGGAGTCAATGAACAAAATAATCATTTGCTTTGACACTATCCCGTGTCAATGAATTAACCACATCAGTATCCGACACCTTGTCGGCACTAATGAATATACCTTTGACCCAAACCTTCCGTCTAGAGTCAATGAACAAAATGACTCCTTTTCTTTGACACTAACCCTGTGTCAATGAATTAACCACGTCAGCATCCGACACCCTGTCCGCACTGACGAATATACCTTTGACCCAGATCTTCCGTCTAGAATCAATGAACAAAATAATTTCCTTACTTTGACACTAACCTCGTGTCAATGAACAAACCACATCAGTATCCGACACCCTGTCGGCACTGATGAATATACCTTTGACCCAGACCTTCCATCTGAAGTCAATGAACAAAATGGCTCCTTTGCTTTGACACTAAACTCGTGTCAATGAATTAACCATGTCAACATCCGACACCCTGACGGGGTTGATGAATATACCTTTGACCCAAACCTTTCGTCTAAAGTCAATGAACAAAATGACTACTTTGACACTAAGTCTGTGTCAATAAATTAACCACGTCAATGCCCAGCACCCTGTCAGGGCTGATGAATATATCTTTGACCTAGACCTTCCGTCTAAAGTCAATGAACAAAATGACCCTTTGCTTTGACATTAATCCCGCGTCAATGAATTAACCACGTCAACGCCCGACACCCTGTCGGGGCCGACGAATATATCTTTGAGAGTTTTCTAGAGAGACTTAGAGTATAGAGTTTCATCAGGTCATAAATAAGAAATGTTTGATAGTCTGACCATAACTTTAATTATGATCAAGGATATTATGTATGAATAAAGGAATATAACTGTGTGATAATTGTGGACGAAAATGTCTTATAGTGATTTTATAGACCCCCTTTGTCTTTTGAGGTTATGGAGTATTACTTGGTGCCTACCGTGAACTATCGTGACTTGAAGCCCAATAGAGGAATAATCATAAGATTATTATCCATCATGATGATGAGTTAATTATTTAAGTCATGGGATGATTAAATAATTAATTATATGTTAATTATTATTCTGAAAAATTAAGAATGAGTTCTTAAGTTTAATGAGCCTAAAATCAGACTGAGATTGAGCTTAGACGGTCACACATATTAAGGTTATGGATGGCGGGAGTATTTATGCAATTTTAAACTTATGAGAGTTTAAGTGAAAAATTAATGAGTATATAAAATTATAAATAGTTACATAGAGGGAACCGTAAACCAAGCATATATCTAGGGTTTCTCCCAATCAAGGGCCACCCCTTCTCTCTTTACTCATTGGGAGGAGTGCCCCTCTCTCTCGTCTCTCTTCTCCCTCCTGTCTCTAATGTAGACACTATGTCGAATAGCCGCAGGTGCCTCCTCGAGCAATTTTTCATTGAGCGCCTCCGTCAGGCTTCCTTTCTTGCTTACCAGAACCCCCCCTTACACAAACCCCCCTCCAACGAAATCCTCGGAACTCCCCCTTCCCTGGTCACAGGCACCAGAACCCTCACCCCCTTATACCTGCACACACAAACTCCTCCTTCCTTGGTCACATGTGCCAGAAATCCCCCTTCCATGTTCCGGTGAAACCCTTGGACACCCCTCTTTCATGCTCACCGCCCCCCCTCCGGTGAAAGCCTCAGAACCCCCCCTTCCCTAGTCACAGTTGTTGGAACCCCCAGCCACTCGTCCCTACACACACATACTTCCCCTTCCCTAGTCACAAGTGCCAGAAACCCCCGTCCCTGCTCCAGTGAAACCCCTAGACACCCAATTTCTTGCTCACCGGAAACCCCCTCCCTGTATAGACCCCCCCTCTGGCAAAACCCATGTAACCCCCCCTTCCCTACCATTGTGGCATTGGATCTTCAACACCTACTAAGATGTCTGAATCTGTGTGGTCCTCAAATAGGCTCATCTATTTTCCTTTATGCCAACAACCAAGTGACTCTGTTTTGTTCTACAATCATGTTACCATCATTTTCGCATATTTAACTCAAAATAAGTGTAAACAGTGTTAATTGGTCTATGTATGCCCCCATGATAATCTGTGGTGTAGTTTCTTTTATGTCATTAGAAATTGGCAGGCCTGTGGAGTTGCATTTTTCTCTAGTGTTTGTATGTGTGAGATGCTTTTTGTCCCACATATTTCAGTTGTGCACAATAGTTTATTAATTATTAAGATATTTGAGTTAATCCACTCAAAAAGAATGATCTTACAGTGCATTTTCTGGGGAGGTTTTTCCATTTAAACAAACGGAACACTTTAGACCACATATGCTGGGTATTTAGCTGTTATTTTCTTCAAAATTCTGCCTAGCAAGTGTTCTATATGCGCTCAAATTTTGATATTTGAGACACCTCCTTCTAATTTTCCTTGTTTTTCCATTTATTATCACCTGGTGTGGAACATCTTGTTAGTGACTGTTAATATATTCAAGATAACTACCATTTGGTGACTCTGAATCTGTTTCAAAAATTGAGCCCATTTATATTCCAAGAAAAACAATGTTCCGACAGATGGAAGAGGAGAACAAAATTATTGGATTAGACTAGACAACCCACTCTCATCACCTTGGCTTTAGCTTGTTCATCAAGAAATGGATTAGGACAGGCTTTTTGAGATGCTCGCTCATGCATGATTTCGACATGTCTCCTCCAAGGCCTAAATTTCTGAAATAAATAGAAAAGGAATCTTCTTAGAAGCCTCTGTTTCATTTTATTTGAAATGTAAGTAAATGATCAGAGTCTCTGTTGTCCCTAGTGGAACATCTGATGTCGTGCCATGTTAGTTGACTATCTTGACAGCATCATCTTCTTTACTGATGTGCTCCTTCTATAGTTGCCTTCCAAATGCATCAAATAATCCTTCCTTTGATGATCTTCTCCTCTATGTCTCACTGGACTCCTGCGGGCTCTTGCCTTATGCTCTCTGAGTAGGCACCTAAAACATTGATTTGGAGAAACAGAGATGTTTTTGGCTTGATTTTTTGGTACACCCTAACCCGGGTTATGATATCCCCCTTAACCTATTCTCCAATCAAAGAGGGCCTTAGACAATTCATCCTCGTCTGCTCGACGAGACAGGGGCCACTATCCTATCCTCGTGGGAGAGCACCGGTAGGCTGACTCGGGAATCTGCCTCCCTCACTAGTCTCCGCCATGGTCACGATGTTTCGGTCTTCCAAGGCCATCAACTTCAGGGTGTTCATAACTTTCAGTTTGTCCTACCACACAGGTCCACATAAAATTTAATATTTACAACATTTTTGCCAAACAAATAGTTATCTATTTTCATCAATTTCAAAAAATAAGTTAAAAATCGACATAACATATATTTTAGGTAGAAGGAGCATTTTTAAAAAACGTGCTCCCAAGCACCCTACAGGGGTTTGAGTTGGAAGACCCAATAAACTCTAATACCACCAATGGCAGAGGACAGTCAACCTGCAAACAAAAAGCAAGAACAAAGGCACCAGGGGCATTTTGGGCTCCTCAAATCAACATTGCTTCATCTCATGGGATTACCAGCTTGTCGGGGAACGATCAATCAAGGGATTAGAATCTGACAGTGGAGACTAAGAAAACACTACCAAAGGACGAAAAGTGGGAAGCAGACAGCATTATATTATATAAGATGCATATGAATATATGTATGTACCTATATAAAAAATATTCACAAATTTCTAGTCAAAATTAACAAGATGTCAACATTTTTTTCTAGTACTACATAGGTAAGTGCATGTTTTAGGTACAAGAGAATTAGTGTTTGATTGTAACATTTGGCATAGTCTCCTCATACAACAAAAACACCATCATCCATATGAGCTAGCCCCCCAATGACTTGGCCTAAGCAGACTCAAGACTTGCAACTGAGATACTCAGATTCATGAAGGATGCAATATGTTGGGTGAACCAGTGTTGAACCCCACAAAGTTCACATCAAATTTCTGATATTTTCAAGAATTTTCAGAAGAAAAAAATCAAATGCACTATGTGATGGCTAGAAAATGATATAAAATCATCGTCGTCACATAAGCCCCTCAAAGGTTCCACTAAAGGGGGCTATTTACAAATTTATATGCACTTTCATGCACGGAAGATTTTATCAAACAGGTGGTTTCTTCGACACGGAAACAACCGGCCTCTTCCAAGATCGCTTGCCGATCGATCACCCAGGCCAGCCGTACATTGTCCAATTAGCAGCAGAATTGACGGATGATGACGGCGACCCAATCGCGGGGTTTTCCTTCATCATCGACCCCGGTGTTGCGGATGGTGTGTTCATTCCCGATAGGGCGTCGGATGTTCATGGCGTCACAAATGAGCGCGCGGTGCAGTTCGGCGTGTCGGCAGAATTTGCACTTTCCGCATTTACGCATCTGTATCAGCGCGCGGACATTGTTTGCGCTCACAATATCAAGTTCGACCGTGGAGTCATGGAGTCCGCAATCGCACGTCACTACGGAAAAATAATGCCGCTACGTAAGACGCTATTCTGTACGATGGAGGCGGCGGCTCCAATCGTTAATCTCCCGCCAACGGAGCGAATGCTTGCGGCTGGCTTTGTTAAGCCTAAGCCTCCTAAGTTGGAGGAATGCATAAAGCATTTTTTCAATGAAGAATTGGATGGGGCGCATGATGCAATGATCGACGTTAGGGCGTGCCGCCGGGTCTATTTTCACTTGAAAGCATTGGAATCCATATGATGGAGATCATCGATTGCGTTCAGGGAAGCCCTGAATGGTTTCAAGCGCGTGCGGGGCTTGTCACCGCGAGCGAATTCCAAACCTTGCTGATGAAGGGAAAGGGCGGCGGCGATAGTCTCACCCGAAAGACCTACATGCGCAAGCTTGCTGGCGAAATCATCACTGGCGAGCCTGCGGAGGCCTTCACCAACGCTCATATGGAGCGCGGCAAATCCATGGAGAGCGAGGCGCGCGACCTGTATGCCTTCATGACCGATACCAATCCTCAAGAAATCGGGTTCGTGCGTAACGGTCGCAAAGGCGCAAGTCCCGATAGCCTCGTTGGTGACGGCGGGTTGGAAATCAAAACCAAGCTTCCTCACCTGATGATCGAGCTTCTTGAGAGCGGAGAAGTTCCTGCTGAACACATCGCACAAATTCAGGGCGGCATGTGGGTGACCGAGCGTGAGTGGTGGGATTTCTGCTGTTACTGGCCTAAACTCCCCATCTTCGTCAAACGCGTCTACCGCGACGAAGCCTACATCAAAACACTGTCGTTGGCGCTCGACGGATCATGACGCTTAGAATTCCAGCGACGTACGTGCTTGCCGACCCGCACGGGCCTATAGCGTCTATCTTGGAGGCGGCTAGGGAACGTCTGGCGACCGCGTCGGGACGCAGGCCGGCGAGGCGGCGCGGCTGATCTGCAGCGAAGGCGCGCTGCATCGTACCTCCTCCACCACTTCGTGGTCCCCCTCCTCCTATGGAGGAGGATTCGCCAGCGGGAGTCGCGCCGCAGCCGCTTCGTCTGTATCGAAGCGGCAGCGACGTGCGGGAGCCCAGCTTGACCTATTGCCTCGGGGTGGTTCTGGCCGGCGGCTTGGTGCTGGCGTCGGACTCGCGCTCCAACGCCGGCGTCGATCAGGTGCAGAAGGTGTCGAAGCTGGCGCTGATCACCCAGCCCGGTCGTCAGGTGATCGCCATCCTGTCGGCCGGCAATCTGGCGACCACCCAGTCGGTGGTCGCTCGCCTGGGCCAGGCGCGCGGCCAGGGCGTAATCGGCCAGGACCTGAACGCCGCCAGGACCCTGTTCGACGTCGCCGAGATCGTCGGCGACATGCTGCGCGCGGTGGGAGAACGCGACGGCAAATATGTCGAACCCTACGGCGACGCCACGGCCAGCTTTCTGGTCGGCGGCCAGATCAAGGGCGAGCGGCCGCGCCTGTTCCAGATTTATTCGGCCGGCAATTTCGTCGAGGCGTCCGACCGCTCCTGTTTCCTGCAGATCGGCGAGACCAAGTACGGCAAGCCGATCCTCGACCGGGCGCTGGCCAGCGACAGCAGTCTCGACCACGCGGCCAAACTGGCGCTCCTGTCGTTCGACGCCACCATCCGCAGCAACCTGTCGGTCGGACTACCCATCGATCTGCTGCGCTATGAGACGGGCGGTTTCTCGGCCGACAACTTCATCACGCTGGAAGACCACAACACCTATTGGCGTGATCTGAGGCGGGGCTACAGCGACGGGCTGTCACAACTTGTCGACCGTCTGCCCGCGCCGCCGCCCGCCTAGGAGCCCTATTCAGTGATGCATTCCCTGCCGGTCATCCTTGGCCTGCTCCTGGCCTCGGCGGTCGTGATCTATCTTTCGTGCGAGTTCTTCGTGAACGGGGTCGAGTGGGTGGGCCGCAAGCTCGCCGTGGGCAGGTTCATCTAGATTTGTCGGGATTCTCTTCACTCTTGCCCTTGCCATCGTGATTGCATTCTTCTTCATTATTACCTAAAAAATATTGAACAATACTAGGTGAGTGAATGCTCAGTAAAGATTATATCTTTATGATCTAGGCTTGCTTAAAGTAAGTAACACCTTATGCAATGTACTATGATCATGCATGCATGAATGTGAGTCAATGCAGAGAATATAACAACAGGACAAGGCATGAAATAACTAGCAAGGAAGGTTGAACCAAGTTGCGAGTAATATCAAGTATCATGTCATGAGACATTAGCTTTTTGATTATCAAGTAAATACCCTTTCTTGGGTAGGAATTCATGATTATCAAGCACACAAGTCAGTTCAAGAACTACCTAATGAGCCAGTAGTATTTCCTCATTGGTTTATCAATGACACCTTTCACCTCATGAGCCAGTCGTCTTTCCTCATGGATTTATCAATAATTTCTTTTATTCAGTGTGCCACATGAGCCAGTGGTCTTTCCTCATGAGCTTATTTATAACTCGTTTCAGTGTACCACATGAGCCAGTGGTCTTTCCTCATGGGTCTATTCATTATTCATTTAAGTGTGCTGCATGAGCCAGTGGTCTTTCCTCATGGGCTTATCAATAGTTCGTTTTACCTCATGAGCCAGTGGTCTTCCTCATAGGTTTATTCATTTTCATTTCAGTGTGCCGCATGAGCCAGTGGTCTTTCCTCATGGGCTTATCAATAGTTCATTTTACCTCAGGAGCCAGTGGTCTTACTCATGGGTTTATCATTAGTTTAGGACTTTCGTCCTACTGGACATAACAATTATGCGGCCGAAGGTCCAATAATCACTAGACGTTATTTAGAGGCCAAGTTCAAAGGAATTAACAAAAAGTCAAACCACGGATTGCAGTAATCTGGGTAAATTGGCATCCACTTAGGATGCAGTGAATTTTAGAATTCATGTCCACAGTGGTGGGCGCTAATTCCACTAAACAATAAGGCACAAAAGAATTCACATTGACTATATAGATGCTAATTCAAGAAATGGCGACGACTATCCCAGACGCCAATTCTGGTCAGTGTCTAGGTTCTCACAGAAACCCATCATGGCATACTATGATGGCTAGAGTGTCATTCTCCTTGACTTTTCTTTGACCTAGCCATGTTAAGTTGACCTAAACCCTCTAGACTGACCTGAGAGCTATGGGCTGAACTCTGGTTCAGTTCCACCATGCCCCGGGCGGCCTGGGAGCCCAATTAGGTTGATTACTCTAGTATAGCTTGCCCCTCTTGGTATGCGGTTATCCGTGGACCGTTTCACCCACTGAACAGACTATCGATGGACTGTTTGGTGTTAGGGCAGCCCAGTCGAGACCATGTACCGCTCATCGTGGGCTTCAATTCTTCTTCGTCTGAATGGCTAAACATGGACCGTCTTGCACTGCCTAGCGGCTTATCTAAGACCGTTCTAACCTTCACATGGCCCATAAAGGACCGTTTAGCCCTTGGCTCTGTGCTCGTTTCTCCCTTGGCCCAGTTCATCTTTCGCGGTCCATTATAAGACCGTGTGTATCGTAAGCGGCCCTGGTGTGACCGCATAACTTCAAGAGATTGATTTTCATACTTTTCGTGTGTGCCTCGGTAGTTAGGCCATGGATGGCTTATGCTATTAAAACCCTGGATTATTCTCATTTATTCCTGGATAGCCTGATGTTTCCATTCCTTTTTCCTTGCCGAGTCTAGTAAATGACTTGACATAACTTGGGATCTTGGATCCACCAATTCAATGCCAATGCATCATAAGGGCCCGGTCTGGTCTTGGGAGGAGCGCCTGAAAAGTACTAGTGTCCCGAGGAGTTATAATGACGTGGTGACGCATTACACCGAGTGCATGACTAGCGTAATATCTATGACATTTCATCCACATGATTCATTTCATTCTTCTTCTCTATGATAAAAGTTATTGAATTCCTACACGGAATTATCTACATGATGTGCTTGTAACATGCTTGATCGGCCAATTCCTAGATATGCTATGTCTCTGTTCGTCTGATCCTGAGTACTTTATTGTCACTATTCCTTATTATTTCATCGCATGACATTAATGTAATTGGTTAATTCCTTAAACCTTGCCTGCTATTACATGTCGAGTATTCGCTCACCTAGTTTTTTCTCCTTTTTCTGGTAGCTCCGGTGATGACTCACAAACTGGTTGGGATGGGCAGTAGTGAAGACCTTGGAGCGAGCCAGCTAGAAAGCCATGTGGAGTTGTCCCTAGAGAGTTTGAGTCTGAGAGTTGTAGTATTGTTCAAGAGCTGTAATTGAATAATTCTGTTGTTATGTAATTGTTCTAAGTTAGTGGATGTTGGATCTTTATGTTTCCTTAGTTGGAATAAATGGTTAATTAGGTTTAATTCCTTCCATTGGTTATTGTGTTATTTTGGAGTTGTTCAAATGCTAACCCAAAGCACATCATGTCTGGAAATCAACATATTTTAACTCTCTACTGTTGCGTCCCGATATTCCAGATCGGGACGTGACAATATAGGAATTGCACAAGCATTCTAGGAATCGAGTCGCACCTAAAGAAGTGGGGAGAATCTACCGAGCATCATGCGTCGGTTGGTCGAGCTCAGAGTGTCGAAAAGGAAGGCGAGTACCGCTGCACCCCATGCGTACTCTCCGACTCGGTCTACCTCCTCAAGAAGGGGCAGGAGTCAGCAATTCACCCCGTCTACCTGAGTGGCAAATAGTAGCTTCCCAAAAAATAGTGTCAGGAACCGCCGCAACACCATGTCTGCCTATGGTCCGGGCTCCACTGCCACCTGCTTCCGTGCCCGATCTGTCAACCACCCCAAGTACTGCTCGGGAAGCTCCCCGATCGCGATCACAACTCCTCGTAGGCCCAAGCTCTCCTGTAGTCTCGCCCTCGGTAAGGTGGAGGAGTGCCACTCAGGTCGGTGCAACTCCAGTCCCAGTAGTCTCTAAGATAGCTCTCAGTAGTCTGCGTGAGTCTTCCTGCTTACCAGAGCTCCATGTACATGTAGCCCGATAATTCGCGTCACGTCCTCCAACATCGACACCATGTGTCCCCATGGGAACACGAACGTTTGGCTAACCGGGTCCCACCGATTGTGCAGTGCATAGAGCAAAGCTGTGTCTAGTCTCGCCACCTCTATGCCGAGGAACTCGGCAAATCCCATGGCGGTGAGCCGCTTCCGCTAGAAATCTGACAGTGCCAGGTACACTGCCCGAACCTGGAGCCAGGAGATCCTCATTCTGTGTTTTCCTTGCATGCATTTAAACGTTTTATATCAGTCATTCATTCCATGTATAATCATGCATTGTATCAAAAAAAAAATCAGGTCTGCTAAGGTGACGGCCCTATGGGGACCATCTTGCATCTGTGCAACGGTCACATGGAGACCGTTTATGCCATCCCAGCGGTCTCCCATAAGATATTTTCCACCCCTCATGTCCCCTTCTCATCACTCTGTGACGGTCATTCCTGGGCCGTTTTCATCCTAGTTGGAGGCCCTATAGAGGCCGTGGTCATCCCAGTGGTCTGCCTTGGACCATTTTTCTCCTTAATGCCCTGTTTGTTAAACTAACCTGTTAGCAGTCATACTCTGACCGTCTTAATGTTCTGGGCGGCCTTGTTAGGCCCGTTTTCAAACCAACAGTCATATGGAGATCGTTTGTTTGCTGTCAGCGGTCTGCCTTAGATCGTGTTTATTCCCTCTAATGCACCGACTGTTGAACTGCCATTGAGTAGTCACCCTTGGACCATTTTAGCCTATTGGACGGTCTGGTTGGGGCCGTGTTCATCTCAACGGTCATGGGCGGACCGTTTTCTTTCCCTAGGCGGTGCCTGTTAGGACCGCATTTCACTCACCATGACGGACGGCATTCTTCTCCCCTCCCCGTCGTTGGAAACGGCCCTAGGGGCCCTACAATCATTCCTAAGGGGTGGGTGTGCCCCTTCCTCTTTGTTTAGGCCACATGCAAGCACTAAAAAAAATGAAATGGAAGGGTTTTTGGGCCTACCTCGGATGTCTTGGCCGGTTTCTCCACTGCTGGCACCGCCGCTTCCAGCAGCGCTCCTGCCTCCTCAGGCTCTCCGACGACCGCAGCGGGTGCTTCCCCCTCGACCACAGGTGGTAGAGGCGTCTCTTTGGCTGCTTCCGGCGACGGCACCGCCTCCTCCAGTGGGTTCGACGGCGGTGGCATTTGGGCTCCGACGCGGGCCATTTGGCGTGCTAATGACTGCCGCTTGAATCGCATCCACGCCCAGAAGATGGAGTGGGGGGGACTCGGTGTGGTGTGTGCTAAGAAGATGGAGAGGGATTGAGCTCCGCTGGTGGCCTCCGCTGTGAGAGGAATGAGAGAGGGCAAAGAAGGGAGACGATGGGGGTCAGTTTCTTTTTTGAAATTGACGATCTAAAGGCGGTCGAACGATTGAACGATTATGATTTGTACGAGGCATGAGACGACCCCTTGGTCGTCTCGGTCGCCTATCGCCTCTGACTACATAGCTGGGGGTAGATGCAGACTTTCCAAGACTGTCCTTTCCAGCCTTGCCACTTATTTCTTTCAATCTTCAAAATTGCAAAAGTTGTTGGGAGGAGAATTGAGACCATTAGAGTTCCTCCTTCTGGAAGGGAGACCGCAGTGGAAAAGAACTATGTTGAACTGGGAGAAAGTTTGCAAATGCAAAGGACGTTTGGTTTTTCTGAAGGTTGGTTCTTTCAATGAGGCTCAAGTTGCTAAATCACTTTGGGGATTGGGAGATGGGAGGGAGGCCTCTCTCATCTATTCTGAGGGGCATTATCAATTTTTCAAAATTTCTGATCATCCTTTCGGGTGGGAGTGTTACATCCATTAGGTCCTGGGAAGACCCATGGTTTTCTGACAAGCACTTGGCAGTAACATTCAGCAGGCTGTATGCTGTGGTGTCAGTTAGCAATGCCTGGATTCCAGAATGGTTATTGGATCCTAGTGGTCATTCTTGGAACTTCCAATCTAGTAGAAGGCTTACGGATTCTTAACTAGCAGAGTATATGGAATTGAAGCTGCTTCTTTCACAGGGACAGATTTCCAATTCGGGAAACGATATAAGAATTTGAAGATGGACCCAAAGGTCAGATTTACTATGAGAGCTTTTATGAAGGCCCTTGATGATGGAATTGAAGCTTTTATTTGGATTGGGAGGTCCTCTCTCAATGCAATTTTGTACTCCTCTCTCTTATGTAAAGTGGCACTTTTGCCACCTTCTTGAAAAGAGTCCTTGTCTTCTGATTCATTTATCCTTCTATATGCTCTTGCAGACTACAATCGATTGATCAATATTTTCACAATCCGGAGGTTCCTTATATAATTCAGTTGCTAGTTATTTTCCCACCACAAATTTCACTCACATCCAAACAAGAGAAGCCTGTTGTTGTGTTAGTTTAAATAATCAGATGCCACTATAATCTGACTGCTGCATATGCATTCCGTTCAGTATCTGAAAATTGTTATCAATGTCTCCGCGCTCTACTATTTGATGGAAAATACTACTCACGGGTGGAGTTTTTTCATTAGATCTAAGCATGAAAATTAAAGAGAATCAGTAGGTCACGATCTTCAGCGTAGACCACGAACAGCAAACGATAGAGCAAAATCAGCGCGTTTTGGCGAACGTTTTCGAGGTAGGTCGAATCGATGACTTCCGGGCGTTCGCGATCGTTTCGGTGTAGTGCTGCGACGAGGCTTGGATAGAGCTCGCGGAAAACAAGGCGGGAAAGGTCGCGCGTTACGTTGGCTTCCCACTCCTTGCCTTCTTCGCGCGCGACATCATGGAATGTCCGTGCGCCGTCAAGCGATAAAAAGGCCTGCTTACGGAACAGCAGCACAAAAAGCTTCAAGGCGTGAGCCGGCGTTAGACGCTCATCAGCACGCTCAACGAGATCGCGCTCATGGCCAGGCAGTTCAAGCGCCTTGGCGAGGTCGATCTCGAAGAAGTCTTCAGACACGGAGAGGGCGCCCTGCCAGTAAAGGCGCCATTTTTCGCCGTTGGTGAGCATGCCAAGCCGCACGTTACCCGACGTCTGGACGTCGACGCGGCTGAGATACTGCAGCATCTGTGTGGAGGGCACTCCATCCTCGCCCGGATCGCGCTTGTCCGAGCGATCTAGCGCTCTGCGCCAGCGCTTAGCCTCTCCGATGGCAAGACCGTGCTGGTAGCGCTTCCACTGATCCTTCTCGCCGACAGCGCGATCTCGCGATGCTTTGTCGGCGAACAGGAGGGCATCCGGCACCTGTTTGCGTCCCTTTGCAGAAAGCGTTTGCTGGACCTCGACATCAGTCCAGCCAAGCAGCTCCAGCACTGGATAGATCAGCGTTTTCTCGGTCTGGGCCTCGTTTGGATTGTTAATGGCAAGCAGACTTTTGGCGTGCTTTGATATGGCGGCCCTAAGGGCGGTGAGTTCGCCGTCGGCGAGCGTCCTCCAAGGCTCGCTGCGCGTAATACCCTCGAGCAGGTAGTCGCGCGTGAAGAGATTGCCGGAAATCATGAATCGAGCTCCCATTGAGGCCCTAATTATGCCGGGATAGTCGCTGTGACGAAAGCGTAAGCTCTTGTGTACTCGTACATTTCCGCTGGAAATGCACACACAGGCTTCGAGTCGTGGGATTCAGGCAGGCCGATAGACACGTGGATATTGGAACGGCGTTCTTGAGCTGGAGACAGGCGAAGGGGCGATGCCGATTTCCCTACATCATTACCCCTACAATCGTGAACCCAAAAGCCTACTCCCCTTATCTCATCCCATCCCACCAAGGGATTTATGCTTGTAGGGTTGCTACCAACACACAAAGTAGGGTAAATTGCACACCTATCCGCCGATCTAAGCTAGTCAATTTTTTGACTACCCCTCAAGAGGAAGAGAAGTCCTCGCTCCTTTGCTTTCCATAAATCTTAACGGCAAATTGAACTCCGCCAGTTCAACACTTCAACTTGAGTTCTAAGCAAATCGAATCTTTATTTCACTTGATTTTCGGCAGATGTCGGGTTGCATTATACAAACACTTTTTTTGCCGATCAAACCATTAACCCATATTTCCCTGATTGGACCAACGTTCTAACTATATCAGCGGGTCCAAAAATAGACTTCAAATCATGACACACGGTAGATCTTCCTTATCCCCTATACTCCATATCCCCCTAATTGGACCAACGCCCTACCTATATCAGTAGGTCCAAGACAGACTTCCGCAATTGAGCATGGGTTATCCCTTCTTTTATCTTTCCCCCAACCAGACACCTCACTAGAGTCAATTGAGATGCTAGGTGAAGTCAACATAGACTCCCCATTATTGGTGATGATCACCTTCGAGGACGTCCTTACAACCTTGTGATCATCCCCACAGAATTCGGGTATGTCCATTAGGCCCACTGCAAGGTCGAAGGATGATGTTTACTTCTCTAACCACTAACCTCAGTGAATGCTCCCTCTTTGAATGTTTATTTGTTTATGAACTCCACTGATGTGTGTTCATGCAGTCGTAGGTCATATGGCAGAGGGATTCACTCTGCCTCGACATCTCCTACTATAATTTCATCATATCACTACAAGAAAAATCGAAAATATCGATGGATTTTTTTGACGGGAAAAAGTTCATTGGAAACACGTCGAAAATTCTATTACTTTCTGACGAAAAATAGTCTCTCGGAAATCAGTCCGTAATTATCGACCTATTTTCGACATTTTACGTTGGTTGGAAATAAGTCGGAATGTTTTGATGTAATAAAATTTCATCGAAAATACGTCAGAAATACGTCAAAAGTTTTCGACGTATTTTCGACTGAAATAAATGTCATCGAAAAGTCTTAAGTACGAAAGGGAGGGTCGAGTAAGTAAATCGAGCTCGGTTAGTCTAACTGTGTGTGAGAAGAGAGCGGAGCCCACCGCCCTCTCTCTCATCTAACTGGTTACCCTAACCGGATGTCAAAGCGACTCAATAAAATTTGAGAACCCTTGTCCAATTATCTCTCCTGCACTGTTTTGATTGTGGTTAGCCCAAAGTTAACTGCATGTTGACACCGGGTTAGCACTAAAAGTGGTTTGTTTGGCCGGATTACAAAACGAGGTTACAGTAGGGGTATCCCGGGGTTAACTCTAGATTTACTGACCCACCTTGAGGTGGTGGTTACGAAACATAGAAGAAAAACGCCGCATGTACCAAAGTAAAATTGGATAAATGAAGGTTACCTGATCTCTCTTGGGTTAACCCAATTACACTCTAACCGCGGATTATAGTCTAACACCTGACTGTTGGTCATGCGGCCCTATTTAAATTTAATTTTCTCTTCTTCTTGATTACTTCTATTATAATCATACGTCATATTTGTTGCAATTTTTATAGGGAAAGTCCATCCATCATGCTCCTCCTCCATGAATAGAACGTTATATTGGGATCTTATGGTTGTTGTCAAACTGGTCCATCTTGTTCCCCATGTCGTCGTTGTTCTCAACAGAGGCTAGCCTGGAGTCGCAGACCGGTGTAGTGAAGAAGCTAATACTTGATGGCAATGCGCGCTGGGCCTGGTGACACACCGCTCTGCCATCTTCACGAGCCACAAGTATTACAAGCTAGTACTTGTGATGCCTCTCCGGATGCATGGCGGGTGGTGCCATCAAGGATGTAGGCCTTGTAGATGAAGTAGAAGTCGCCATGGCCGACGGCGGTGGTCATCGCGAGCTCCAACATGGAGATATGAGTGAGAGAGGAGGTGTCGAAGGAGGTGCTTTCGCCTCTGAGCCAGCGAGGGGGATGTGTTGGTCTGCTAGTGTTCAGGATTGATAATTATTCGTTTAAAATTTAAACGAATTTAATTTTATGTTCGTTTAATTAGTTAATTATTTCAATAAAATATTTAAGAAATAATTTAATTAAATATTAAATATTTAATTATTAATCAGATATAAATTAAAATATTGAGATATCCATGTTAAATAATATCTGACCGAATATGAACGCCACACAAACGACAAAGAGTGATGAAAGAAAAAATGAAAGTATAGGAGTTGGAGACCAATTGGACGGTAGTCAGCTGATAAAATCCCAGCAAATTGACAACAAAGGGGTGAAGAGGAAGGCGAAAGTCACACTTCCAGGCCAAAAGGAAGATATAGAAAAGACCCAAACGGGTGCCCAGACTAGACTCATGGGGTTTAGCCAGAGAAAAGAAGTACCGCCATGAAAGTTTGAAGTGAATCTCAAGGTCCTTCACCTCCGACGTAGTCAGCTCACTGCAAAGGTGCTGGCTGAACGCTTGACCCAAACTTCCCCCACCTCTTGCTCGATTTCCTGAACTTCGTCTTCTTCGTGCCCCGCCATGGAAGATTGGAGAGAAGAAGGAACGCTGGAATCCGACGAACTGGCAGAAGGAGGAAGCTGGCGGATCACCTCCGTAGTAATCTCTGCTAACTCTATGAAAGCTCTGGCTATCTCCTGCTCCCTCTGACTACTCGCTCGGCGCATAAATCCCACCAAGGACCCGCTGAAGCAAAAGGGGGAGGAAAAGCCCTAAACAGAGGAAACATGGAGCGCAAGCACACTAGGTATTTATAGGCCCTCAACGGCCCTGAGAAGAACCACCACAACGTTTTGGACTCCAATGAGGGCACCCCCGAACTAACGCATGGCACATCATCATTACACTCAAGCCCCCATATGCTAGGGCCACTGTATTAATGGCCCTTAAAACCTCAAAGCAGGGATAGCTTGCAACAGCCAATTCCCATCTGAGCCACAGTCCCAACCTGAATGTATTCTACTCTCTGAGCCCGTCCCTAGGCTTGGGAGTATGGGGGGCAAGTGGAGAGGGGTAGATTTGTGGCCCCAAAAGATATGTGGCCCAATACGGCCCAGCAAAACCCACAGAGCCTAACGAGTTACAGTCCCCTTATTGGGCCCACTCATTGGGAGTCCCAACTCACTTAGGCCGGCATAGCCTAAGTAGCTTTCAGGCTTTCTGGCTCGAGGGTCCGAGTAACGATACCTCCTATCGCTCGAGGAATGCCAAAAGGTCGACCGGGCGTAACTGACCGGGAGAAGTCCCAGGGATTAAGAGAAGGGTAAGCATCCCCGAACGGTGGAGAGCCCACGTCTTACGCCATCGCCGCCATCCGCAGCAGTCTCCTGAAGCAGGGGACGCGTTTCGTCGGCGACAAGAAGGATGCGGATACGATCATCGAGATCCGCGCCGGCGCGCTCTCGATCGACAAGCACGAGATGCTGGTCGGCATTCCCAGCGTCGATATTCCCATTCCGCTGGCCGGGCCGCTCGGCACGCCGGAAATCGCGCTCTACAAATCCGAGGAGCAGGAGGGCGTCGCGAAATTCGCCGCCACCGCCTATGACGCCAAGGACGGCCGCTTCCTCGCCGAATCCACGCCGCCCCTCGGCCGCTCGCATATCAAGAAGCGCGTGATCCTGGTCGTTTCCTGGACCGAGGACGACGTGCACGGCGAGGCGGCCGCGCCGCCAGATAGCAAGAAGACCCGAAGCCTCGCCATCGCACCGTAGAGCGCGCGCGGGCAATCGCCTATAATGCCGCAAGGTCCAAGACGACGAGGCGGCTGGAGGTTGGCTTTTCTATGGTAGGTTTCTTAGCGGGGACGTTTGCTGGCGACACGGCGGGCTTCCTGAGCGATTGAATCGTCAATGAGATTAGTACTGAACCCACCAAATTTTTTCGTAACGGCTGTTTCGATCAGAAAATCGGCTACACGCGGATTTTTTGGCAAAATCGAACCGTGCAAATAGGTGCCGATAACGTTTTGATAACGCGCACCTTCGCTGCCGTCGGCCAAGTTATTGCCGGCACCGGCGCGTACTTTGGCAAACGGTTCCGCGTTTGGTCCGAGATAGGTCTGACCGCTGTGGTTTTCGTAACCAATAATCTCACCGAATTGTTCGCTTATCGTGACGATGTTGCCAATCAATCGTTCCGATTTGCCGATAGTGGTCACGTCGAGCAGGCCAATCCCTTCGATCTTCTGACCGTTGGCCGTTTCAAAATAATGACCAAAAAGTTGATACAAACCACAGACCAACAGCATTGGCACGCCTTGGTCGGCCAAGGCCTGGAGGTTGCCGCCAATTTTCAGCAGATCGTCGTGAATTTTGTCCTGACCACTGTCCTGACCACCGCCGCCGATTACCATATCGACTTGTTCGGGGAAGCGATCACCGACATTGTAGCGAATCACGTGTGCCTCGTAGCCATACCACTGCAAGCGGCGAAGTTGCAAATTTGGGAACCCAAGTAGCTTTGGGTCCCTTTTGACTACTTAACTTTTCAAGACATGATAGGATGCCTTTCGGTATCCATAGCTGCCTTGCTCGTGTTGGTTTCTCATTAGGCCTGCATGTAGACTTCTCAGCAACAGTAGTAAAAATATTAGAATGGTACACAAATTTTTACTTCTTTATAGAATTTTTGTTTCTTTCTTTCCAATAAGCAGAGGGTGATTGGGACTTACCATTAACTCTGTGTTTACCTGCCCATTCAGATTTGTGATGATAATATAATCCATGAGACCCATGTGTCGACCTATGCATCCAACTGTGTCGACCTTCCCAGACATTTCTAGGCATGAACCTCTGAGCTTTGAATCACTGCATCGACCTATGGAAGGGCATGCGTCGACCTGGAGGGGCTTTGTACCTTCTGTTGTAGCCAAAAGTCAACTTTTGAGGATGTCTAAGTCGACTTCCATGTTGCCAAAATTCTGTGAAGTTTCTGGTGCTACCAAAGTTGACTTGTGAGGATGTCTAAGTCGACTTTCGTGTTGCCAGGTTGTTGTGATGTTTCTGTTGCTGCCCAGAGTCGACTTGTGAGGGTGCAGAAGTTGACTTCTCTGGTTCCAAGCTTTTCTATTACTTGTGTAATGGTTTCTGATTGGCTTGTTTTCCTGATTTGGTGGAGTTGGATTGCTTTTCTTGGTGCTTTGAGTGGAATAAAATTTGGGTTTTGATTTTCCTGGGTCATCTCTACTGGGTTCTTGTTGCCTTTGTTTCCCTTTAGTTTCAGTTGTTTTTAACTTACTTGTTTGTATCAAAGGTTTCCCATTTGGTTCCTTATCATTTGATTTAATGGTTGATTCGTTATTTGTTGAAGCGCTAGTCTCAGAAATGTTTTATAAACCATACATGTTTACAAGAGGCTTTTTCTTCCCTGAGTCTTGTTCGGCCACGAATGTGATTATTTTTAACTGAAATTCTTTCTTGGCCGTTGGATTGTAGCCTAACCTTTCTTTTTTTTTGGTAGGTAAAGAGTAATGTATTAAAGAAGAAGAATATACATCAGGAAGCTACTAGACTAGCTAGCAACTTGAAGAAAACCTTTGGACCACACAGATTGTGGACTCTAAGGTTGGGCCATACCATGGGTATGCACAAAGGCCTTTTTCTCCTTGAAGGCCAGATTAGGAATGCAAGTAAGAGGGGGGTGAATTGATTGCACCCCCTTTTTCTAATTTAAACAAATCATAGTATCAAAGAGAACAAAAATTATCCTAATAGCAGAGCAATGAAATTAATGTAAAGTGAAGAACTAGACACCTAGCCTCAACTTACCAAAGATAATTCAAGTGAAATGCTTGAACAAAATGTTGAATGTGCACGGAATGAATATTTTCTCCCCACTCACCGCATCCCAGATGTAATATAGAGAGAACGATACAATGAGACAATCACACAACCAGCAAACCACGACACCAAAGATTTTTAGGTGGTTCAGATGCACCTAGTGCAATCCTACATCCACCCCTCTCAGCCTGAGAGGATTCCACTAAGAACACTACGCGACAGTAGTAGCGAGATCACACACGGCGCAATGGCCCCACACACACACGTGTTCTTGTATGATGACGAGAAACACACACATACGAAAATAATACTCTGCAACAATATCAAGTTCAAGAAATTCAAAAATGACAATAATCAGTCCAGATTTTCAATCTATGCTCAAATAAAAATGTATGAATGATAGATTAAGAGATCCTCCTCAGATCTACAATAACTCTCTTCAGTCAGAGTGGTAGGGTGCGCTGGAGCTTGTTCCTCGGAGTGGAAGTAGACCGGTCCTGCAAGAAACACCCATGCTAGAAGAATTACACAATGGATAGCAAGAGCAGAGATCATATCAAGAAGCACAACTCGTTGATGGCATCCTCCAACTGTTCTTCCTCCTCCTCCTTTAAGGTGCGGCCCCCTCACCTCCTTCTCCTACAAAAATAGAAGACGATTAGCTTCTCTCGTATTTTCAAAACCATAAATCGCAGCCCATATATACCATCACAATAGGATGATTAAAAAGACCATAAAGCCCATGATAAAATCCTCACCCCCTCACAAACATGTATGAGAACCCTAAGGGTAAAAGGGTCAAGTTTGGGTGCAAAAGGATTAGGGTATATGGGTTTCAAAACCAATCCGAAAAACCCATTCTGGACAAACTAGAAGAAGTGTCGACTCTTAGAGTCAACACTTTTATCACACAGTTCTACCTGCTATATAACCCTTTAACCCCCTCTCTCTCCCCATTCTCTCTTTCTCACTCTCTCTCATCTCTTTCTCTCCCCCTCTCCCCCGGGCGACCGACGGTGGTGGAGGAGGGCGAGGCGGTGATGGTGTGAGGGCGAGGAATGGGAGGACGGGTCGAGGATTGAGGCGTGGTGGCATGGTGAAGCCGGTTCGCGAGCTCGGGGCACCGGCTGAGTTTCTAGCAGCATTTTCGCGATGGATCGGCGTTCTCGGTGCACGAAATCTTCGGTGGAGATAGGGGGATGGATCTTTAACCCTTGTACTTTCATTCCCGTGATTTTGGTAGGCCGTGGTGAGCCGAGTGGTCTTATTTGAGCGTTTTGAGAGAAAAGAGCATATTTTAGGGTGTGGGCCGGATCTTGTGATTTGACCGCATTTTTGAGATTTAAATAGGTCCTCTCGGTACTAGAGAGGTTGGGGACTAGTTTCCCCTTGTTCCCCCCTTCACACGGGTCTGAACAGGACGTGGAATGAATTTTCTCGCGGTTTCCACCGTCTTTGGGCTCGGGACGATCTAACGGTCCTTCCAGGGACTGCTAGGGTGTGAAGCGGTCATGTGGAGACCACCAAGGTCCCCCTTATGTCGGTTCGAGCCTTGCGGTCACGCAATGGATCGCCAAGAGGGCTTAGCGGTATGGTGAAGACCGCCAGGCGTCGCTTTGCAGTCAGGACATGACCGTTTGTCCGTGTTTTGATCGTTTGAGGTCAGTGGGGTAGCGGCCTTGCGACTGACCGCTAGGCGTAGGACCGTCACCCTGCTTGGCGGTCCGGGAGTGACCGCTTGGGGTTTGGTTTGCCTTTGGCCTTGCGGTCCTAGCTGAACCGCTAGGCCGGGCCTTGCAGTCCAGAGGAGATCGCCAGGATCCCTAGCGGTCCAGAGAGGACCGCTAGGTGATTTTTCGTGCTCGCCGTGTCTATTTTGCTTTGTGTTGTTCTCCGGCCTATCCGGTTGAGACCCAATGACCAACCTATGATCCCGTGAGTGTTCCGGACGTCCCGTGGAGACTGTGACCGTGTTTTTGAGTGTCTGGAGGTACCGTATTTACTTGATTAGTGTGCTCGTAGGTTTAAGGGTATGGACAACCCTCTTATGTTCTGAGCTTTCGTGATTGCGTTAAATCGAGTCACCGTGAGTCGGCATAAGTACGGAGGGTCTTCCTCGTGCGGCGTGAGTTTTTTCGAAAAGTAGTTTCTGAGTGGGCCGTGTGTATGGCCTTGGACTGTGAGTCCAATTAACCAACCTGCGGCTGGAAGTTTTTCGTGTGTCCCGTGGATGAGAGATCCACTCGGTGACTCATGAGTTACCTTGAGAATCATGTCACCGTGGTTTCAGACCTAGGGATTAAGCCGGAATGACGATGTTGTGCCATCATGTGCAGCAGTCTTGACCCGAGTCTCGTGACTCAAGGACTGTAGGGTTATTAGGTCTAGTGGGTTGTCTAGAGTCTGGTGGCCGCGAGCCACCTGTTTCTTCGCATTACTCGAGATGGGTGCGTGCGTGATTTTTCGTGTTCACGTTTTGTGAGCCCCCACTAGTCGTACCTTTCCTGCGTACGCGGGTGCAGATTCACTTGGGAGTGGTGGAGAGCGTGATCCGAGTGAGACGATTTTTAGGCTGGTTATTGTAGGGCCCCTTGCCTTTGCAACCTGAGTCCGACTGGGAGAAAAATCAGCTAGAGGACTCGACCTAGAGCAGATGGTCTGTGTGTGCACGGGTAGCTGGGGGCAGAGGACACGTGTTGACGAGCGCGATCCCAGCTAGTCCTTGTTCTGTGTTACTAGTACAGTGTCTAAGTTCCCGCTGGGCCAGAGGGAGACACATGAGGCGCGGACTAAGACGTCAGTGGACAGATTTGGCCTTGCTTCTGGTGGGCGATACTCCGGTCACGTGACGTGAGTTGTCATGTCGCATGTTTTCATTTCTTATCTGCGAGACAGGGTTTCGTGTGTAGTTCGGACATTTTTTCAAAGCCGAGGTCTAGGATTTTCGGTGAGCATCACCGAGGCTTTTCTCTAGACGACGTAGAGTTCACGACGACGAGGTCGTGACCGTGTTTTCTGACTGCTTGGTTTCAGAGTGGGCCTTCCCGTGTGAGCACAGACCTCCACGACAGAGGTGTCGTGGCGTCTTCCGAGTAGCGTGACTAGGGTGGTCCATGTTCTGTTAGTCTCCCGACTGTGGGATCGGGGCGTTGAGTTCCGGTTCTGTAGGAGTAGCTGTAGAGTCGAGGTTTTACCGGCACTGTGTTTACCGTTCCTATTGTTACTGTTATTCTTGCTGTAGTTGCTACTTTTTGTACCGCCATTATTTTCGGTTGGGGTTCCGCGAGACTTCTACTGAGCCAGTGATAGGTGGCTCACCCCTGATTTTCAGGTGCTGTGATTCTTCCTCGAGGTTCGAGGGCGTTGCGTGGAGATTTTTAGTTGCCAGTTCGTCGGGCCGAGTGTTCATTTGGCATTTGGTACGTTCTCTGCCTTACACTGTACTTTCTGTTGGACTGGACTTTGTTGTAGTTAGATTGTTTATTTCTGTTAATTGTTGTATTGTCTTACTTTATTTCTTATTTCTATGCACACCACACCTATCTTTTTTAGCCCTTCCGAGTCCTCCGGCTCATGGGCAGTGGGCCAGGGTTCGAATGGTATCGGGTCATTCCCGGTATTCGGATCGTGGGTCGTTACAATATACGCTGTAAAAAATAAATATAAAATAATAATAATTATTACAAAATATCTTTTACATTTTCATGCATGCACTAACATAGTTTTAAGGTCATAGGGCCCTTTCTCCTAACGACTAATCAAGGGTTTTATCTATTTTCGGGGAGATGTAATTAAGGTCGTGACCTTTATGGCACGGCGGATTTTAGTCTTGACATACTACCTACTATTATCGGATTAGTCAGACGGCACATGCACCCGCAATTTTGAACCATCTTAATATTCAGAGTCTGAATAACTTGTCACCTCGTGACTGGTACGTCTGTGTATAATAAATGAAATAAATAAATAAAATAAAATAAATAATTAAAAATAAATAAAAAAGCTCCCACATCTCCCTCCCACTCCACCTGTGCTATCGAACCTCCTCCCCCATTCTCTCTCTCTGTGTGTGTGCGCGCGCGTGCCCGCGCGCAGGTGTGACCCCCTCGCCGGAGACACCCATTTGACAGAGCCCATTTGACAGAGTCGTCTCCCTAGTTGGAGTCACCCCTCCTCATTGATGAGACTCTCTCTCTCTCTCTCTCTCTCACCAGAGCATATTGGTCATTTAACACCTACCTAATTGGAATATTTACATTTTTTTGAAATCAGAACACTCAGTCATTTCAATTTATTTCCAAAATTTCGTCTGCTCTACTCCAAGAGAAGAATAAATGGAACTCTAAGCTCCCAAGGCTCCTTGCTCGTGGAAGAAAGCTCTTGCTCCAAGAGAAAGTTCCTTCTTGCACGAAGAAAAGTCTCCTCTTGCTGGCCGCCCTCACCTCCTTTTATAATTGTTGGAGAGGCCAAGAGAGAGACAACACCCCAAGTGGATTTTGGTGGAGGTAATATACCTTGACACTTAATCTTCTTCTCTCCTTTTCTTCTTCTTCTTCTCCCTTTTTTTTATGCGCACAAACACAAGGCGGGAAGCAGGGCAATGGGAGCCCCCATCCCCGGTGATGAGGGAGACCCCCAATGGGCCTGAACGAGGGGTCCCCCCGATCTGTGGCAGCAGGAGAGGCGAGGGGGGGAACCCCCAGTGGCTCTGACTGGGGGTTCTCCTCCATCCTAGTTGAAGCGACGCCAGTAGGAAAAGAAGCAGGGGAGGGGGGCACCCCCGGTGGATTTGAACGGGGGTTCCCCCCTAATCTTCAAAAAAAGAGCAGCAGCAGGAGGAGGAGTGGGAGAGAGGGGGTACCCCCGGCGGCTTCCATTGAGGGTCCTACCCCTCCTCCCATATTAAAAGAGAGGCAATAGTAGAAGTGAGGGGGAGAGGGTACCACCGATGGATTCCACGGGGGTTCTCTCTCTCCTCCTTTGTTTTGAAGAAGCAGCAAGAGGGACCAGAGTCCTCCCCCCTCCTCTATTTTGAAGTGAAGGAGAAGCAACAGCAGTGGTGGAGAGTGGGGGTACCCTCAGTGGGTTCCACTGGGGTCCTCCCCCTCCTTAATTTGAAAAGAGAGGGCAGCAGTGGGGAGAGGGGGCTCCCCCACTAGGGTTCCACTCCCTCCTCTTGTCCTGCCCGCGCCAAGGAGAGAGGGAGGAAGATGGTCCCCCCCCCCGTGTGCCCAATCAAGTACTATAAAAGGCCACCTGTGGGGGGAGTTTTTTTTTAGTCTTTTCTGGCCTCATTTCAAGCAGAGCAACACGTAGAGGAATGGAGTACTTTGTTTGTAATTGACCCCTTGTGGTGCTGCCTTGATGCGCCTAGACCTCGGGATAGGGATCATTTGTTTTAAATACTTTCTTTCTTTCTTTCTCCTCCTCTGTCTCAGGCGCCATCGTCAGTGATCGCTCTATTGTGTCGGACTTGACAGCAATTTTCAGGCACTACCTAGAAATGGAGAAGCAATTTTCTGGCAGTATTATAGAGTGTGTGTGTATGTGCGCGCGGGTGTGGGTGTTGGTGAAGAAGAGAGAGGGAGAATGAAGTGTTTTGGTCATTAGGGAGGAGCAAGAAGCTTCGAACATGGTGGTGGAAGGAGGTGGGGCTAGTTGCCACAGTGCAATCTCTCTGCTTGCTGCTATGTAATGCCACTCCCGCATTTTGGCCATTGAAGGGTATCGATCTGTGGCCCTCCAAGTGCGTGGGAAGCTTATGAGATCTGCAAGTTGGTAGCTTTTTGCTTCTTTCCTGCTTCCATTTCTCTCTATGTGCATGAAAGGGAGGGAGGGTATGAGCTCTGGGGCCGCTATTGTCGTGTCGGTGTTCAAGAAGAAGAGGAGGAGGCCGTGGAAGTACAGGCTAGATGGAAACCAAGGCTACAAAAGTCCCCCCTGTCGAGGAGGGAGTGGCCACCCTACAACCCCCCCGCTGGAGATGACAACATCAGTTTCTAGCTTGGCCATCGCTGAGGCAATGAGCTAGAGAGAGAGAGCAGAGAGGGAGAGAGATGAGTAGAGAGAGGTAGAGGGAGAGAGTTAACTAAGGGTAGGTTAGTCATGTGACCCCTCTTAACTTGTTTGGGATTAACCATCGTAAGCAGTCGTTGACGGTGGGGACATAATGGAGCGATGTTTGAATTTTTGGGGGTCTACGGATAAATACCATAAATATAGGGGTATAGAGATAATTATTGATGATTTCATGGGAATACATGTAATTTTTGATTAAATATTTCATTATTATCATATCATCGTTATCATCATGAAGCATTATCTTATTACTTATGTAGATGTGAGATGAATCTTGGTGCTCTCAAGATGTATTATCTCCAGAGTGGAGGTGCAATTTTATCTTTGTAAAATGGCTCTCTTGGGTTAAGAGGTGAAGACCATGCATATAATCATTTGGTTGCTGACGCGGCAGCGACGTGGAAATAGATCGACGGCAACTCCGGAGACACGAACGGAACGGATAGGATGCTACCTCGCGTGTTGCGCCGCCCGGACCTGCAGTTCGATTTCGCCACCCTGATCCCGCCCAAGCCGCCGACCTGGCTCGAGCCCCTGATCAAGTTCCTGATCGCGGCGGGGCCGGTGTTCAAATGGGTGTTCTGGATCGGGCTGGCGCTGGGCGTCGGCGCGCTGCTGCTGTTCATCGGGCGTGAGCTGATGGCCGCTCGCTTCCCGTCGCTGCGGGGCAAGCCCAAGGTGCTGACCGAGCCCGAATGGCGGCCCAGCGCCGCGCGCGCCCGCACCCTGCTGGAAGACGCCGACCGGCTGGCCGCCGCCGGCCGCTATGGCGAGGCGGTTCGGCTGATCCTGTTCCGCAGCATCGAGGACATCGACGAGCGCTGGCCCGGCCAGGTGCGCCCGGCCCTGACCAGCCGCGATATCGCTGGCCTGGACATCCTGCCGGGCTCGGCCCGCCAGACCTTTTCCGGCATCGCCCGGGTGGTCGAACACAGCCTGTTCGGTGGCCGGCCAGTGAGCGCGGACGGCTTCGCCCAGTGCCGCGGCGCCTATGAGGCCTTCGCCCTGCCGGGGCGCGCATGAGCGAGACGCCGACAAGTCAGCCCAGCCAGACCGCGCCGGGCGCCATCCGCGCCGGCGACGCGGCCTTCTCGCCGCGCACGGTGATCGCGCTGCTGGTCGGCGGCGTCTTCGCCTTTTCCGCCTTCGTGGTGCTGTCGACCTACGCGCCGGACCTGCGCGGCGGTTCGGACGGCGGCGGTCACGCCCTGTCGCGTTCGGCCATCGGCTTCGCCGGCGTGACCGAACTGTTGAAGGCGATGGGCGAGCCGGTGGTGATCAGCCGCGACGCCCGCGCGCGGACCAGTTCGACCAGCCTTGTGATCCTGACGCCCGACCTGGGGGTCGACGCCGACATGCTGAACCACCTGACGAGCACGGGCCCGACGCTGATCGTGATGCCGAAGTGGCAGGCCTCACCCGATCCGACCAACGCCGGTTGGGTGCGGAAGGTCGGGGCCTATGACCTCGACGCCGTGGTCAAGGTGCTCGACAAGCGCTTTGTCGGGGTCAAGATGCAGCGTGCGAAGGGCGCCGCGCCCATCAACATCACCGGCCTGCCCGGCGGGACGCTGGTCACGGGGCCGATCGACCAGTATTCCTCGCCGGCCACGCCATCGCCGCACCTTCTCCGCCCCCCGCGCCCCTGCCACCCGCGCAGGACCAGGCCCTGGCGCGCGACATCCTGGCGCAGCTGGTTGGGATCAACTCGACCTTCGACCATGGCACTGTGGCCACCGCCGAGGCGGTGCGCCAGCGGCTGCTGGACGCCGGCTTTGCGCCCAGTGACATCCAGATGCTGGCGCCGGCCGCGTTTCCGACCAAGGTCAATGTCGTCGTGCGCCTGCGCGGGACCGGCAAGGCCAAGCCCGTACTTTACATCTGTCACATGGACGTGGTGGAAGCGAAGCCCGAGGACTGGAGCGTCGATCCATTCAAACTGACCGAGAAGGACGGCTTCTTCTATGGCCGCGGCTCGTTTGACATGAAGGACGAGGACGCCGCCGTGCTGGACGCCCTGATCCGGCTAAAGCGCGAAAACTATAGGCCGGACCGCGACATCATTATCGCCCTGACCGCCGACGAGGAGGCCGGTGACGACACCACCGATGGCGTGCGCTGGCTGACCGCCGAACACCGCGACGCCATCGACGCCGGCTTGGTGATCAATCCCGACAGCGGCCTGGGCGACCTGAAGGACGGCCGCCGCCTCGACTTGAACTTCCAAGTCAGCGAGAAGACCTACGTCACCTATACCGCCACGGCAAACAGCCCCGGAGGCCATAGCTCGCTGCCCGAGGCCGATAACGCCATCTATCGCTTGTCCGAGGGCCTTGTGCGGCTGTCGAAAGCGCCCTTCCCCGTCCGCATGACCGCCGCGACGTCGGCCTGGTTCGGCAAGATGGCCACGACCCTGACCGGGCCGGTCAGCGACGACATGCTGACCGTTTCGAAGGGAGCAGGCCCGGGCTTCGATGCGGCGGCCGACCGGCTGAGCGTCACGCCTCTCTATGGTTCACAGCTGCGCACCACCTGCGTCGCGACCCTGCTGACCGCCGGCCAAGCCGAGAACGCCCTGCCCGACAAGGCGACGGCGACGATCCAATGCCGCCTCTTGCCCGGCGATACGGTCGAACAGACTCAAGCCTTGCTGGCCCAGCGGTTCGCCGATCCGAAGATCATACTGGCGCCGCTCTATACGCCGGCGCCGAACCCGGAATCGCCGCTCGACCACCTTTGGAGGCCATCTCCACACAGGGATGTGGATGTGTCCACTTCTGAAGGACAGGTCCCACCTATTTATGGTGATAGGGGGCCGCTGCCCCAGCCCGATGCCAGAACGGAGGACGGTGGCCTAAGTCACACTCCAAATTTCAATAAATATAACCCTACCATGCTCACATTACTATATGAGCAATAGTAGGAGATTAAAATATTGAAGAAGCAACTGGTTAAAGTGACCAGATGCTTGTCCAAATTAACTAGGGGCATTTTTCCCTGGTAATGCTACCCTACAGCAATGAAGCATTCTCCTATAATCAAAGCGGAGCTACTTATGTACAGGCAAGGAGATGATGAACCTATCCTGGATTATATCCAAAGATGGAGGGGCTTTTATGCAAGGTGTGAGCCTCCACTAAGCCATGAGGCTATTGTCCAGATCTGCAAATAAGGTCTGAAGAAAGAAAATCAGCAAAGGATAGATAGCATCAAAGTTCAGTCCTTCAATCAGCTTAATACGGTAGCAGCGGATGTTGAAGCCTTTCTAGCAAAATATTACCTCGCTACTACTACGACGAGACGGGAAAATAAATCTGAATGCGTTAACCTCAATGCCTTCGAGCAAATGAGGCTGAAAACCCAAGAAGTGGCCGGACTTTCAAAGCAAAGCTCCTCATTGCGTGAGAAGATGAAGAAGCCCTACTCCTTCCCGAGAGAGAAGGCATGAGTGATTTTAAATGGGCTTGTTATTATGACAAGATTACTCGCTCAGAGCTAAAGAAGTCAGATGATGCTAAAAGAAGTAATGATCCTTAATTCTGCCCGTATCATTGAATGTTGGGGCATTCTATCGAGGGCTGTTATGTTTTTAAAGATATTGCCTATAGTCTAATCAAGAAGGGTGAACTTCAAATGGGGGAATACACGGTAGACCCACCATGCCCACATGAAACGGGTGCTTACAGAAGGGGAGTCCATGTGATCTCCATCCACTACCAAACCCCCAAGGATACACCAGAAGCTAAGCAAGGCAAACCCCAAATCAGAAAGGAGCTGACTGGATGGCCAATGTCACCCATAGAAGAAAAGAAGAATAGTTTCCCTTGTCTGACAGCAGGGGTATATACCTCCACCCCTCCAATCGTGGCCCTTCATGTACAATGGTCTATTGTGGCTGATGGTAGGGAGCAGCATGTCTTCTTGTGTGAAGGTCACATTGGCTTCCGGCAGTGTTTCAGCCAAGCAAGTTTCAAATTCGGTAGCCGTCTACAGAGCAGTGATAATCGGCTATCAGGTCTCTTCACTCAGAGAGAGGATCTCCCAGATAGTGAACCTTGCCAAGTGCTTTTTAAGTATCTTCATTATTCTACTTCCAGCTCTGACATTGGATAACTTCATTTCTTCTGCCCATCTGGGCTTGGAAGCACCTTGCACTGCGGGCCCTGATGGACCTGCTTCATCGAACTCCGAATCTACACCTCTCTACTGGGTGTCATCATATTGTTGTCCCTTGTCGCCTACTGTCGGGCCTACATCATCTTTATCCGAAGTGCCGGAGGGTTGCTGGAGTTGCAGGTGAGTGCCCTCGGCCGCAGGGCTGGCATCCTGACATGGCTGCATGCCCTTGTCATCTTCAGAAATTCGAAGAAGGAAGGGACAGCGGTGCCGCCCCCACTCTGAGTGTAAAACTGAGGGAGGGGGGGTTGCCCCCGCCCTCGCCACGCCCCTGCATCCCTACGCACAAACCAATGCAGGACCGCGGACGGCAAGGATTCTTTTGCTGGCCACTTCACTCGCTAGGCATTGCCATCTTGCATCCCTGGCCTCTCCATCTACTTTTTTCTTCCTTGAAGATGGCCAACACATAGGGATACTCATCTAGTTCTCTCTTCCCTTATGTGCTGACCTCTTTTACCCTAGAATACTTCTATTATCCCGTTGTCCAAGTTGAAGAATCCGTTGCCTCACGCTCCTTCATCAGCATCATTTCCTTCTGGTGAAGAGAAGACGTCTCACATGATGGCTACCTCCGTAAAATTGAATGGAGCCAACTATAGTCAGTGGTCGAGGGCGTTTTCGTTCTTGGTGATGGCTATGCGAAAACTTCGTCACCTTGACGACAATCCTCCTGCTAAATCAGATCTTAAAGTCTACGAAGCCTGGCAAGCAGATGACGGGATCCTGATCTCTGTTCTCGGCAATAGTTGTGAACCTCATCTTTTTCACAATGTTTTATTTCTGGATACCGTAAAGGAGATGTGGGACTCTCTGAAGCACACCTACACAGAGTGGCTTCCGTAACCCAGTCTTTTGTGCCATAGCTCCACGGTTGGGTTTTCTTTGGTAACAAGGTAGATATTTAATTCCCTAACTTCATCCAGACATAGAGCATATAGATTTCCTTGCTGATAAGCATAGATTTTTATTTACTTGGACTTAACATCCTTGATTCTACAAACTTGCTTGGTGAAGGCTACTTCATGTCCAGTATCGCAAAGTTGACTTATGCTGACGAGGTTGAACTTCAAACCTTCCATTAACATTGCTTCCTCAAAGGGTGTCTCTACTTTATCTCTAATGGAGCCTACTCCAGCAATTTGTCCTTTTGAGCTATCTCCAAAGGTTACGTATCCTCCCATGACCTTTGTTATCTTGTTAAACAAGGACTTGCTCCCTATCATGTGTCTCGAGCACCCACTATCCAAATACCACTTTGAGTTCCCAGTGCTTGGACATTCCTGCAAAGAAGTTTAAAGGAGGGATTTAGGGACCTAAATGGCTCTAATTTTTTTGGGTTTCTTCATGATATCAGCATACAAATGCAATGGAACAAAAATCTTCTTCTAAGGTTAAAATTAGGATCTGACCTCAGTATCTTGTCATTAATCCCTATATACATACCTACCTTTGGTTCGATCTGAGTGTAGATTCTAAGCCACTATATTTGCTTCTACATAGGTCTAAAAGATGCAGGGGATGACCTACTCTACTTACATGTATGTGATGCATGACTAGATTTACCATAACGGATGCATGCATTATGTTGAGATGTTGATCTAACAAATTTTCAAGGACCATGCATGCTATTAACCTTCTTGACAACTAAAGGGTGGTACCCTGGTCCACACTTGTCAGCAAACTTCCTTGAGATGGATAAGAGCAAAGCCAACTCTTTCTAAGAGTTAGTGAGCCTCCCAAGGTCCTTTGCAAGAAGATCATTATCATAGGTTAACTCTAAGACTTATGTTTCCAAGAGCTCCTTCTCAAAAACTAATCCTTTATGATCTTTCTACAAAGTCTTCAAGATTTTACTCTTGGACCTATAATTATGATTCATCTTAAGGAAACCTGTCAATAATTTGTCATAGGATAACTCCTATTCGTCATCAGTACTAAAATCAACAAATGCATCATAAGGGGCCACAAGCTCTCACGGACACTACCCAACTGGCACGCATCCTTCTGGAGTAGTGCCAACACACCCTTACACATCAGGGGAATGGGTATCGCTTCTCACAGATAACCACACTACCACAGTGGTTAAGCTAGCCGCTGTCACACGCTCCTTACCTACACCTACCTCTGACCTCAAAACCAATAACATGCCAGAAGCCACAACACGAACCATAACTGGCACCTACCGATGCTCATCCTCGAATACCTAACTCGTCATTGCCACATGATCTCGAACCAAATCCAGGGCGACCCCAGCCCAATCTAGGAAGATCCTCCGCTCATCCGAGCACATCTCGACCAGAGCGCCCACTCTATCACCTCGAACCACGATCTCAACTTCACAGGGGCTGGGTAAATCTCAAACTGGGATGGCCAAAACCAATAATAGCTCCTCCAGAGCACACTCACGATCACTTAACCATGGATAGTCCTCACCAGCCACCTGACCTCGCTGTAGATTCCTCGAACACAGCACCATGAACGCACGCCTACCGGCAACCTCTGCCCAACGTAGCATAACCAGGGCCACCACCAATGAGGAAAAAAGCTCTCTACCTTGATCCTCAGTCCCCGCACTGGCACTCTAACAGAAAATGACAACAACAACCTCACAGTGCCAGCTCAGTGCACATAGGTTCTTACGCGAGAAATCGAGCGAAAAATAAGCACGAAACTCTATGCTAGCTGTTGACTGTACTGGACCTTACGGACTCTGATCAGTGTAATATCTAGAATTCCCTTGTACTTCACAACCACAGCTCTGATACCAACTGTAACGACCCAAGATCTAGATACTGGGAATGACCCGATACCATTCGGACCCTGGACTGCAGCCCACGAGCTAGAGGGCTTAGAAGGGCTAAAAAGATAGGTGTGGTGTACACAGAAATAGGAAATAAAGCAAGACAATTCAACGATTAAAAGAAATAAATAACAACTACAATAGAGTCCAGTCTAACAAAAGTACAATCTAAGGCAGAAAAGCATACCCAATGTCGAGTGAACACTCGGCCCGGTGAGCTGGCAGCTAAGAACCTCCACGTAGATCCCTCGAATCTCGAGGAAGAACCGCCACACTTGAAAAGTAGGGGTGAGCCTCCTATCACTGGCTCAGTAGAGGTCCTGCGGAACCCAAACCGAAAACAACGGCGATATGAAAAGTAGCAACTACAGTAAAAACAACCACAACAACAGGAGTAGCTACGTCGACAATGGCAGAAAATACAACCATACACGAATTCCCAAAACACGACAGTCGATGAAACCATGGCTCTACAACTACTCCTACCGGAATGGAACCCAACGCCTTGATCCCACAGTCGGGGGACCACCAGACTACGAACCACCCTAATCACGCTACTAGGAAAATGTCACGACACCTCAGTTGTGGAGGCCTGTGCTCACACATGAAGGCCCACTCCAAAACCACGCGGTCTGAAAACAAGGCCACGACCTCGCCGTCATGAACTCTACGCTGTCTAGGAGAAAACCTTTGATGATGCTCACTGGAACCCTAGACCTTATCTCGGGAAAACATCAAAAAACTACACGCAAGACCATGTCTCACAGACAAGAAACAGAACCTCGAGTCACAAGAATCTCACGTCACATGACGAGAGTACCTGTCCACCAGAAGTAAGGTCGGATGCGTCCACTGACGTCTTAGTCCACAGCCTCAGGTGTCTCCCTGCAATGCCCCAAGCGGAGACTAAGACACCGTATAGTAACCAAGAAAATAAAATAAGGACTAACTGGGGCCGCGCTCGTCAGGGCGGGTTCGACGACCCCAGCCACGTGTGCATACACAGACCATGCACTCTGGGTCAGATCCTCTAGCTGGTTTTCCCCCCAGCCCAGACTCAGGTTGCAAAGGCGAGGGGCCCTATGGTAACCAGCCGAAAAATTGTCTCTCTCAGGTCACGTTCTCCACCACTCCTAAGTGGGTCCACACACGCGTGCGCAAGAAAGCTATGACTAGTGGGTGCTTACAAAATGTGAACACTGAAAGCCACACACGCACCCATCGCGAGTAACATGGAGTAACAGGTGGCTCGAAGACATCTGACTCTAGACAGTCCACTCGGCCTACTAAACCCAACCGTCCTTGAGTCACGAGACTCGGGTCAAGACCATCGTACGTGATGTCACGACACCGTCAATTTGGCCTAATCCCTAGGTCTGAAATCACGGTGACATGATTCCCAAGGTAGCTCACGAGTCATCGAGTTAATCCCTCATCCAAGGGTCACAAGAGAAACCGCCAACCCTAGGCTGGTTAACTGGACTCATAGTCCAATGCCACACACATGGCCCACTCGGAAACCACCTTCTGGAGAAATCCACATCGTGCAGGGAAGACCCACCGCACTCATGTCGACTCACGGTGACTCTCCAAAGCATAACACGGAGACTCGAAACTCACATAGGGTCACCCAGACCCCCAAGACCAGTGGACACGCTAATCAAAATGACATTGTACCTCTGGACACTCGAAAAATACGAACACAGAACAGATAGGCGTCCAGGACATCCACGAGGTCGAAGGTCAACCACTGGGTCACAACCGGGTCGACCGGAGGCCAACACCATGCGAATCGAACATGACTAGCATGAAAACCAAGTGGCGGTCATCCCCGGACCGTCACAGTGAATAGCGGCCCTCTCAGGACCGTAAAGCCTCGGCTAGCGATCCTCTCAGGACTGCAAAGCCTCGACTAGCGATCTAGCCAAGATCACAACACCTCAGAGTCACACCGACCAAAGGTGGTCACCTCCCAGACTACCAAGCATAGTAGCGATCCTTGGCCTGACTGCCATCGTCAGGTGGCGGTGAGTCGCAAGGCCGCTACTCTACCCGAACTCGGACGACTAAGAAGCATGAAAATAGTCATGTCATGACTACTACACACTGATTAGCAGTTTCCTTGAGATCGCTACTCCCAGTGGGGGTCCATCGCGAGACCGCAACCCTCGAACCTACAAAAGGGACCCTTGGCGGTCTCCATAAGGCCGCCCCATCAAGTGGCAGTCCCTGGAAGGACCGCCACCACATCCCAAGCACGAAAATGGTGAACATTGCAGAAAACCCCATTCCTCGCCCCATTCACGCCCATGTGAAGGAGAAAACAAGGGGAAACCAGTCTCCAACCTCTCTAGCACCGAGAGGACCCAATTAAACCCTAAAAACGTAATCAAAACTCAAGATCCGACTCACAACCCAACATATGCATTTTATCCTAAAATGTGAAAATAACTCCGCTTGGCTCACCCCGGCCTATAAAACTCGCGGGAAAGGAAGTACAAGGAGAGGCAGAGAATAGGAAACTAAACATTCCATTTTGTCCTTCCAAAAATGTGTACATTAACTTTCACCCTCTTTCTCAGCATTACTCCTCTCACTGCTCTCCGAGCGAGAAGCCCTGGAGGGTGTCATCAAACCATGGGAAGTGGTACTCCTCCCACCCTGCATTCCTCTTTCCGACTCCACACCCCATCGTCGATCCGTGAGGGCAGCAAAGAAATAGCTAACTTGAAAGTCGCACTCACATCGCACTCGTGTGCTCTCCGATAACACTCCTCATCGTCCCTTAGCCATTGTTCGACAAGACTGAGGCTGGTTCAGAGCTCAAATAGTTGGGCCTCTAAGGCCCTCCTCTCCTCTCTCTTGGCCAACCTCTCGGCTCTCTCTCTTTCTCTATCCCTCTCCTTCTCAGCTCTTTTCGTCTCTCTATCTTCCCTCTCTAGCTAAAGGATGATCCTTAGCTTTGTGGCATCTCGAGAAAGGCCATCGTCTGAACAGCGCCATAATTCCTCCTCTAGCTCCTCTATCCTGGCTTCCCCTTGCGTAGCATGAGCAAGCATCTCTTGCATCTCTTCTCCCTATCATATTCATTGTTTTAGGGATGTGGCAAAACATGAACAGAGGAAACTCAATAGTGAAACCCTGACCTATGCAGAGAGTATTCCCTCTACCTCCACAGCACACTGCGTCGCACGAGCAAGTTGCTCGTGGAGCAAATCGAATTCTGAGGAGGGGATCCACAAACTGGAGGGGGCACCCTCTGCCCCCACTGCTGATGAGGTTGCGTCAAGCTGGGCGCACTGTAACACATATGAGGTGACATCAATGGCTTAACACCAAGAATCTAGGGTCATAATTAGGAACATGCATTGCATACACAATCACCGAGGCATTCAAAGCTGCACAAGTGTCACCCAACTACTGCTTTGTGTCTACCAAGCGCGCTCACAAGTTCACTATCATGGTATCACGGGCATCCTGCAGCCATGGCATGTGAGTTAATATCCTAAAAAAACACAAAAAACCAACAAAAAAACACAAATTCACCTCCACGAGCCCCCCAGGATGGAGTCACTCTGAATACATCGCCCTATAGAGGCGCAAGTAATCCTCATTGTCCTGCATGTGCGACTCTATGAGGTGGATGGGTCTGGGGCAGGTCCTGGGTAAATGGGTATTATTGACACCTCTACCTGGTCACCTTCCAAAACCCTGGTTACCCCTAAACATCAAAACGCTAGCTTATAACTGCTCTCATGATCATGACTAGTATTTGCAGCAAAAGATCGACAAACAGAAACATTTCTTAAGAAACAGAAAATCAACAATAATCCCATTCCCTTCTTGGATTTCCTTTTCTTTTCCCGATTTAAGGGAAAGTCAACCAACTGCATTGACATTTATCCAGGTTACAGTTATTGCATTGTAGTTATGGCCAGAAGTTTCAGAGGTTGGACTTAGATTTTGTGGCAACATTAGTAGATTTGGTAATTTTTGTTGATTATTTTGTCAATTTTCATTTGATTATGTGTCATAGTTCACTGTAACAAAATATGGTATGAAACAGCAGTTGGAATCACATTTGCTTATTTTATTAGCTAACTCAAATTTGTATTTGTTCGGATCCAGAGGGAACCATATATGTAGGTTTATCTCCACAAAGGAACAGTGCATCACTTTCAACTCCCACGGCTTCTCCCAACTTTTCACCATTTTGTGATATAATAATGCATTCGAAAGCCATCTTTAGCTGCTGTTTGATTAGTTTGGGGATTGATATCTATAATAGTAATTCTTGCTTTGAGTCTATTCCTAAGATCCACTATTAGTGACAGCACACTCTCATTTGCGAGTTGGGTTTGGTTGTACATTTTTTCATGCTTGTTAGTGCGTACATGTCATTGATAGTCGCGAAGCTGTCTTTAGTACTACTCTTTTTCATAGACATACATATATATCTTTCCTCTTTTCTTGTTGGTGAATCAGTTATATGATTAAGCAAAGAGGCATCATGCTTTGTGCAAAAAAAGAGAAGCTCAATTAGCACCAACGGCACTGGTGAACCAACTGCTCTCCCAAGAGAAGGCATCCCTTTTGAGGGCTTCACAGAGAATATCTCTACACTTCTTTTTCATCTAATGCAACTTGTGGTACCATCCACTTCCCATAAGAAAGGGAGGGGGGAGTCCTGCTTCCTGTAAAATTTTCAATGCTTGCCTTTTTAAAAAATATCCTGGTTGTAAAATTTGATTGCCTTGCTTATTACTTGCATTTTGGTCGACGGATGTGTTGTGTTTGGAAATATCTTCACCTTCTCAAAAGTCATGTTGTTTGGGCTCCTTTGGAATCACATTTGCTGGTCTATTCATGTATTGTGTTCCCCTCTCTTTCCAAACAACTTGACATGCATCTTGGCTTCTTACTGTTTCATGAAAAGAAAAGCGACCACCCAAGAACTGCTGAATGAGATAGAGAAGATCGCAATATCCCCATTGCATGTGTGGTGTGCCTAGCTACTACGAAATTTTTGGTAACTAAACATGTTTGAGTTTCTAGTGCTAGATGAGATCTAGATGATCTGTATCTCATAAGTATAAATTAGTGGCTAGATTGCATGCCATGCACTGTCCTGTCGGTGCGCACCCATTTCATTTGCAACGGCAGAGAATTGATTGGCAGATCTCTAATTTATCATAAACTCCGTACATATATGGAAGATGGTTAATACTTCTCACCACACAGAGGAATTTATCATAAACTCCGTACATATGGAAGATGGATAATACCTCGTCATACAGAGAAATTTATCATAAACTCCGTGCATATGGAAGATGGATAATACCTCATCATACAGAGAAAAAGTTATCTACGTAGAGATAAGAAAATTATAAGAGTAGACTACTATTCCGTTGTCGGATGTTTTAATTAGTTGGCCAATCAATTAAGTATTTACTTTTTTTCCTCAAATGTGAAGAATTTAAGTGTTCTCAATATATTTTCCTACAAATATATAAGAGATAATTTCACACAAATGCGAGTACTCTACGTCTAAACAGACGAGGTGACTATTCCGTGTTCATGATTATCGCGAGGTAAGTAATTACAGGCCGAACAACCTAGCTAAGGAATATTTTTACATGTCTAATGATCCTCAAACCTGTGATAAAATTGTACGTCTTACCCTCGATCATAACACGATGCGTGTATAATGTTATATATGTCTAACGATCCTTAAACCCGTGACAGTATTATCTTACTTTCGACGTGATATGATGTGTAACTCCTCTATTTATTTATCCCATAGATCTACTTATTACACGTGGATGAATTGTTCTATGAATTTTTCTATTTCGACCGCACAAATTATTCATATTCTACAAAAAAATTAAAAATGATTGCGATATTTTTCATTGAACATTTTCCCTCAATTTCGGAATCTTCAAGATGTTTCTGAATCACATGAATATGTTTGCAATTTCACCAAGTTTGAGGGCAAACATGTAAGTTCTGAACGCAACAGGGTTTTTCCTGTAATTTGATAACATAATTTTGAAACTTTGAACATTTCTGAACTTTACACAGTTTTAGTCTTGGGCAGCAGCGAACTCAACTAGGCTTCGAGTCTTCAACAAAACTCCAAATCTTCAAGTTTGCACGGTGCTCGGGAGGCATCCAAGCTTGTCCGAACTCCCTCCTCAAATATTGGCCGCTCTCCTTTTTATAGGAGTTGGGAAGTGTGGAGTGGAGGGACCTCCCTCCGGTGGACTTGAGACGCATTTATTGCTAGAGGAGGGACCTACCTCCGATGCGTGGTGGTGAAGGACCTACCTCCGGTTGGTGAGAAGCCTTCTTTTTCTCTCTCTCTCTTTTTGTGTGTGTGTGTGCGCAAAAGGAAGAAAGAGCCAGAGGGGACACCTCTGGTTGCGCAGACCGGAGGGGGTCTCCCTGTGGCTGTGCATGACAGGAGGGGGTCTTCCCCCTGGTCTGCAAGACTGGAGGGGGCCTCTCTCCACTTCAAACAAGCAGAGGAAGCCTCCCTCCAGTTGGTGCAACCGGAGGGACCTCCCTCCAGTGCTCCGCAGCGGAGGGGGGGTCCCTCCGGCCCCCGCACACATCCGCGTGGGAGAGAGGGGGAGGAGGTGGCTGGCCCCCATGGCGGCTGGCCCTAGGAGGGCAATAAAAATGCCAGGACCCAGGGATTTTTGTATTTTTCTGGTTGGTTATCCAGGGCGGCTGCGTGTGGAGGCTTCTCGTTTGTTTTCTTATCTTCCCCTTAGTGTCATTTTGCTGTCCAAGGATCCCAGAGTGCAGGGACCACACTTCAATTAATCGGGAGCACACTATGGGCACCTGGAACCTTCACCTTTTGCCAATTTGTTGCGTGGGTACGTGGCGTGTGCCGCCCGCCAAGTGTTTGACGGAATCCCTTGTATTAATATACGAAGGATTTATGAGAATAACTCTGCTTGGTGGTACCCCGGGGCCATTACAAATTGTCCAAACATGGAACCACCACGGTTTTACACCGATTTACCCCGTCACATGATGGCTAGTCCAAATCTCCACCACAAACCACCCCAAGTGACTTAGTGATGATAATCTATCTTGCCTGTCCACCACCAGCCTTGCCCATACCGCGGGCCCCAGCATCTCTTACACCATGAACCGCATCCCCAGCACACCATCGCCTCTGTAGAGTGCACTGCCCAGTGCCTCCACTGAAGCATCTGAAAAACAGAACCCTCTCTCCCATATCCAATGTGACCTGAGCTTTTCTCTTCTAATCTCCCTCCCACTCTCCTCTTTCTTCTCCATCAGCCTGTGCACCCTCCCTCATCCTTTGCTGCATATTAGAAGACAGCACAACTTAACGTGGGAAAGCAAACATGTGGAGTTTGAAGAACATTTCGAGAAAATTTAACTGAGTTTAGGAAACTAAGGGCTTTAGAACCTTCAAAACCAAAGCAATCATCCTGGGGATTTGATGAGTTAGATACACCATCTCTGACTTGACAAACTTTTGAGTTTGAATACTCAAATTTCTCGTGGTTGAATGACCTGGGAAACATGAGAAACAAAGCTAGGGGGAAAAAAGCCAAAATACTTACCTCTTCAACAAACTCATAATCCACAAAAGTTGTTCCTGCTTGTACATTGAGAGATCCTTCCTTTGTTAGAGCTTCAAGACTGGACAATGAATAACCCCTTGGAAGAACTCCAAGTAAATAGGCAATTAAGAAATGGCCAGTTTCATGCTGCAAAGAACTGCAGTTAGATAGTTAAATAAAAGAAATTGATAATCCCATTATTTTGTCAAAGATTCAGCAGAAATGCAGAAATATATTTTGCATGTTTACTGATATCACTGCATACAGGTAAAGACTTTGTTTTAAGTGATGCAAATGTTGTCCTTCCCCTCAAACGCAATTTACTATAGTTGAATATGCATAGATCTGATAACAGCAATGTTAATGATCATCCATTTCCATAAAAAACCATGATTCATGAGTTATGAATGGGTTCATATCGCTTGAGTCAAAAATGCCCAGCCATCTGGATCGGCCAACTTGGATCTGGAGGGAGAGGGCTAATGCTTTTTTCTTAGTGGATAATACCATGAGGAGAGGATTGGTATTGTGCCCCATGAACCTGATTATCACAAGAGAGGTAGTACTAGAACAGCTCTTTCCAAAATTATGCAGCTCTCATTGATTCAAGTTTGTTGCAGATTTGTTCTTGTGATCGTGAATATCAATAGGTAATAGATAGGTAAGCTTGACAACACCACCTTTGGGAGAATCCATCTGCCCCCATTGATAAATGTCTACCTTTCCAGCAAGCAATTCTGTTCACAAGTTTTTTATTATACCATTCCAATCTGCTACCCTTATCACCCCCTGTGAGAATGGTAAACCTAGGTACTTGATGGGCAAAGGAACCCCACTTAGCACCTACGATCTGTTCAATGCGCTCCTTCCTATGTTTATTGATACTTACTCCTTCCATCTCGCTTTAGCAAAGGTAATTTTCAGTCCTGTTACTGCCTCCAGTAATCTAAGCAACATTAATTTTCAGGTTGATCAACTTCTCTGTTGATGTGTAACAATATTGTATCATCTGCATATGCATTATTTCTTCATTCCTTCCTACTTTAGTGCCTTCAACCAATCCTGCTAGCTTTGCTTTCTTCAACATTTCACTCAGAATCTTCCCAACTAAAACAAACAGTAAAGGTGACAGTGGATCCCATTGTCTCTCTTCAGCTGCCAAATTATCCACAGAGTGTACCATTAATAAGCACTGAAAATCTTACAGTTTGAGCACAGTTTTTGACCCACTATGTCCATTTCTTCTTAAAACCCATTAGTAGTAATACCCTGAAAAGATAGTCCCAACTCACTCTATCATTGGCTATTTCAAAGTCTCTTGAACACCAGTCAATCCTTTTTTTCTGATCATGTATACATTCAGATGCAGCCATGCAGTTGTTTAAGATGAATCTATCTTGCATAAGAACTGATTGATTGCCATCAACCAGATTGCCAATGACCTTCAACCTGCCAGCTAACGTTGTTATGATTTGTATGTACCACTCAACGAGCTTATGGATCTAATCATTCATCATCTCAGCACCCTCCTTTTTGGGAATTGTTATGAACAGAGAGAAGGGAAGAACTAGAAGGTGTGTCCACTCTAACGATATTGCTGCTCAATATACACAAGGGGCCCTAAATAGGGCAAGGCCAGCCGGCCGATTTGCTACTCCTAATAGGATACAAACTATAGAAAGATAAAGTTGGGTACAAAAGATCTACGAGATGAACCACTTTCTCGAAGTAGCAATTTCCTGGGAACCGCGGCTTAGTCCAGAGTGTAGAAAATGCTGGTAAGTACTTTCTAGACCAATGGATTTTTAAGGTACAACCAGCTCGGCATCCTAGTGGGAATCTCAGGCTCGCAGAGACTTACGGAGGCCTTGAAACATGATCACCTAGTCTGATGGAAAAAATATCCAACAGAGAGGATCACAAGTCCAAGTGAGTCTTCCTATCATGTGCTAGTGTAACTAATAGCATCGTATCGGGATACGTGGTATATACTTAAGAAAGACTGAAAGATGAGAGTGAATCGTGTAGAAACGGCGATCAAATCATCAATCTAACAAGTCCATAAAGCATATGAAATATAACTCTAATGCAAGACTATATGATTTTAGCCTGAAATTAGCATAAGATTAAAATAAGTTTCTAAAACATATAAGTCGTGAAATCTATCATTATGGATGCATAATATAACCAACAACAAGAATGTAAGGTCATAATCAGGAATAAGACCAAATTACCTAGGCTTAACATATAAGGGTTGATTTACGTTCTTTTAGAGTTAACGAGAAGTAGAAATCAGAAAGCAGAAAGCGGTCATGAATGAACCACCTTCTGGAAACCACAGTCACTTTGAGACCGCTTATTGAAAGTCGCAGTCTATGTAAGACCGCCTTCTACCGCTCAGATAGAAGAGTAAAAATCATGCGTGCCATGCCTAATCCAGGGCAATTAATGCATGAAAATCATGGTAAACAAGGAGATAAGGCATAATAGAATAAAATTAAATCCTGGGGTGCATGGATTTACCAAAGTTTGGCCAAAGCTATCATCTTTTCAATTAAGGTGCAAGGTCATGCATGCAGAAATAACCTAACTGTGCAGTGATAGTAAAATATGAAATACGACATGTAGCAAGCATTAAATTTTATGAAATCGGAGGGTTTTTACTCTTGACACGTTATTTTAGCCATCCATGAGATAACCTACCTCTGGGAAACGCTCTAAACTTCAAATTTTTGAGTGACAGATGATGATGGCTCATATGTGTATTACGTAGATTTGGCAATTTCTTGGCCTTTTGACTCCTTAACTGCTTGGCCTTAATTCATGAGAATTGGAGGGTAGGTAGAAGAGGAAACATTCGTACGAGAGTACATCAGGGGCACTACCATTGTCAACTAGTATCCTATCTACGTTACAATGGTTTATGGTAGCCGATATTAAATAAGCGTCATCGTGCGGGATAGTCACCCCTTTCAGGTCTTGGTCTGAGAACACCAAGGCATGCAGCTAGCTCTCCAGCAGAGCTTTGGGGGGCTCGGAGGCCCTGCTCGCCTGTTCGGCATGACGCTTCCTTCCTCGGCTACTATCTCCTCCTGATGCCATGCCGTAGGAAATGATGTTGATATGGACTCTGTGGGGTTGATTGTTGATTTCTTCGGGAGGGATGCCGCGATCCTCCCTCTGTGCAGACACGTATCGAGATAGGTGCCCCTGGCGGACGAGACGCTCAATCTCATCCTTGAGCTGATGACAATCTCTAGTATGGTGTCCATGGTCATTGTGGAACTAGCAATGCTTGCGGCGTCTGCGACGCTTTGGGTCGCTCTTCTTAGGCTCGGGTTGGCGGAGAAGGCCCGAGCACTTAATGTCTTCATATATCTCGTAGACAGGGGCGAATAGGGGTGTGTACCACTCAAATTTTCGAGGGGGCTCCCTACGGTCTCCATCTTGATTCCGCCTTTTTGCCTGGCCTGAGCCTTGCTCGGATGATCACTTCCTATCCCCCTCTTGACCCGAGCCTGTTGGGCTGCGACAGGCACTGAGGACTTCTTCGCACTCTGCATGACGCGGGGCTAGGGTCACCAGATTGGCTAGAGAGGCAGGGAATGGAGGACCAGCTCTCGCTAGAGGTTCTTGTCGCAGGTGCCTCCAGTCAATGCGGTGATGGCTGAGGCAACATCCAGGCGAGGGATATGCAGGGCTTCCGATTTAAATCAGTTGATATAAGCTCGCAGCTTTTCCCCCTGTGCCTGCTTTAGTGCCAGCAGCCCTGCAACTGACCTGGAAGGGCCGTTGCCGGTGAAGCTCTCCTCAAAAATCTGCCTGAACCGTCGGTAGTCATGGATACTATTGGAGACGAGTGCTCAGAACCAGGCTTGAGGGCCCTGGACCAAGGTGGTCACGAACGCTTGGCAATTGATAGCATCCAAAGCTCCATGCAGCATCATCAGGGCGTCGAAGCTATCGTAGTGGTCGACCGGGTCTCCCTGGCCGTCATATGATTTGAATGTCTGTAGAGAGACTTTGGGGGAGATCTCGGCCTTCAAGATTTGGTCGGAGAACGGGAATTGCTTCTCATCCTCCTTGATGGACGTCTTCTGCAAGGCGCGGAGGGAGCGGTCCTGCTCCGCGAAACGTCACTCGAAGTCCCTCAGTTGGAGGGACAACTTTGGTTATCGCTAAGCTGAGGGGCTATGAGGGCATTCTTGCGGGCTGCCTCATTGTCCCTCGAGGGTGTCAGTCTCCTGGAGCTGCTGGTGCGTCCCAGACCTTTCTGTCCTCAGAGTGGAGGAGGCCTCTTATTCTGGAGGGGGGGCTTGCGAAGGTCCTCCTGACCTGTTGTGCACAAGTCATCTTCCCTAGACGGTGAAGCGGCCTCCGGTGATTTGTTGGGAAGCTCCTCCACAGGGGAGGGGGGGCTTTCCCGAGGAAGTCGTGACTTCTCCTCCCTGGCCGCCTGGGTCCTTATTAATTACACGAGGATATCCAGTTTAGCATTGAGGGTTTGGAGAGCGTCAGGATTCCCGTTGGGGGGTTGCACCCCCGTAGCTGGTGGAGGTAGCTCGTCGGCTTGGTTGTTATTTTTAGAGGGGAGGCTCCCCGTGGGGTGGGAAGGCAAAGGCTCTCCTTCCCCTCCCCCCACAGCGCTTGCCCTATCACCGGCGGTCATCCTACTAGAATTTCTTTGCACCATTATGGCTCTACGCTCGTTTCCCACAGACGGCACCAGATGAAGAGGCGTGATCTCACGTCGATCCTGAGCCATGAGATCTTGGAGGAACTCTTTGATCACGATTACCACGTATGTACGAACTGCAAGACAGGAAATGGATCAGGGGTGCCGAAGGATGAATCCCTGGGGAAAACCCTCTGATGCTTAAGTTAGCGAATATGGTAGAGCACAGGTGCGAGGGGAGATGGCAGGAGGAAGAAGAGGGCGCGAGATCGTTCTCCACCAAGAAGTGTGGTGGTTCTCACTTAGGATTGTTACTTACCTCGTCGGGAAGCTTTCCAGGGTTTACATAGTGATTCGTTTAATGTAAGAGCCCAGGGAGTTGAGGGGTCCAAGGAGTCAATTCAGGGGGGAGTTACATCCTCATTGTAGGCTCTTTATAGCACCAGGGCTCTTTCTCTCCCTTATCCCTTGGAGTTCCTTGCCCCTTAGGACTGCATAACAGATGCTGGGGTACGCTTTCAACAGTCGATCCGGGCTTGGGGCACAGGTTGGGGATCTTTCTGAGCAATGGGAGCGTAGCTCAGATAGGATGCACTGGGCCCCCGTAAGGGCCTTCCCGACCGACCTGTCGCTCGGACTTCCAGACCGGGGGTCGCCTAGGAAGTTCTATTCCGAGAGGATTTTGGACTTGGAGTAACTGGGCCCAGAATGGGGCTGTCACTTTGGGGAGCTGGGCCTGGTTTGGTCGAATTGGACCTAGTTGGGCCGTGCTTTCGGGTGGTGGATTTTCCCCCTCTCCAGCTGTGTATCAGTGGAGCAAGCTGTGGTGCTCAGCAGGTGAGGTGTGAACCTCGGACAGTAAGCTGTGAAGCTCAGTGGGTTGGAGGGATTCTATCCCCAAACCTGTAGACCAACAGTTTTCAAGTTGTTTGGCAGTGGGAGCCTTACTCAGTTGAGGAAGGGGTGGACGTAGATCTCAAGCTCAAGATCGAACCACCTAAAAAATTGAATTGTCTTCTGTGGGATTGCATTTTCCTTCTGCCCTACGATTAGATGAATGCATAGGAATGCTTATTGCTAGTGTGCATTCAATCTGTTTGATACATTCATCTATCATATGTGCCTAAGTCTTACATCCAGTAGGTATATAGAATGGTGCAGCTAGAAAGATAGGTAACGCCTATCTGAAATGCCACCTCTTGCGTGAGGAGATCTCTGATCGAACCTCCGCCGAGTACCAAACCTAGATGTCTGACTGATTCCTGAATTTGAATTGTGATAGCTTGTTATACATTGTCATTACTGAGAATTGCTTTGAAATTCTTTCAACTTGTACTTGCATTGTGATCAATTTTTCAGTGGTATATAAAAAGGCTCATTCAGAAGGATAGGTCATGCCTATCTGGAAAACTAACCCTTGCATGAGGAGATCTTTGATCAAACCTCCGCCAGGTACCATACTGGATTATTTGATCTTTACATTTGGAGTTCTCAATTTGCAATTCCTGATCAAATCGGTCTGCACAGATGCTTCTCTGGTAGGTCTGGGTGCAGTACTGATGCAGCATGGCAAGGTCATTGCGTATGCATCCTGACAGCTTAAACAGCAGGAGAAAAATTATCCTACGCACGATTTAGAACTTGCTGCCGTTGTCTTTGCATTGAAATGGAAGACACTCGAAGATTTTAAAAATGAAGTGGCTGCTGAATATAAAAGCGATGGCAAGGCTTTTGAAAGCTTTAAAAGTATGGTTTATGCTATGCGCAGGCATCTAACATTCCCCCACAAAGAAACAGAAATGTTTATTGATTCGGCTCACAATAAAGCAGCCGAAAAATACGCCACCTACAAAGCAGAAGAAGCCTGCCGGTTGCAGCGTGAATTGTGTGCGGATAATGCAAGAGTAATTAGTGCTTATATACCAGAAGGTGTTACCCATGAAGCAAAAACAATCATGTCAGTAGACCGATCCAGCATCATCAATTCACCATGCCCTAAATTATAATAGAAGATGAAGTATGATTGCACTGTTCTGTATATTAAAGAACGCACTATTAAAGGCAAGGTTAAGTACACCCTTGATACATACAAGACTTATCCAAATATCCCAAAAGAGTTGGCTATGTATTATGCTGTAGTCAATAATTGCAATTTGGCCAGCGTTAATAAAGATATGTCCACATCAGACCCTCGACTAAGTAAGCGAGTTTTTGGTATAGATAACTGGTATGGGAGTATTACCATTAGCATTGTGGAGCCGGTTCAGAAACAGTCAAAAATAATAAACGATGACATTTCCATACATCCAACAGTGAACTGTATCTCTTTTGATGTATCAGACAAGAGGATATTTAATAACCAAATTGAATCTCTAATAAAAATAAAAAATCAATTTGCTGACTTTAGCCTTGATGCACACAATGTTTGGGGGCCTTCAAATCTTGTCCCTGCCGGTTATGAGCATATTAAAGATGGATTGGTAAAAACTGGGGATTACTATTGGGCTGATATACATCAAAGCGTAGGGACTTGGAGATCTGTAGATGTATCCTTTTCCAGTATTAAACCAAACGCAAAAATTGAAGAAAGGGGCTGGAAATATGTTGGTAACCAATTACATAGAAATGAAAATGAAACAGTCAATTTTTATGCCCAAACCGAATGCATTACCATCTAAACTCAGATCTGGTGCAAACTAAGTCATAATTTATCGAGTTAGATTAGACCCGACTATTATACTAAATTTTAAGACTCGATCTAGGTCTATCGTGACCCACCAAAACTGTATAATATAACTTTGTTTCTACCGTGGGGAGATGGGGGTCAGGAATGAGAGGTTGAGGTGCTACTTTGCGGATGATGCTTCAAGCGGGGACCTCACGCACATGCGGGTGGAGACAGTCGGGCAAGCCATCTTACTAGTAGCCCAGTGGAGACCCCAAATGGAGACTAGGGATTGAGTTTTCTGACAGAGAAAGGGCAAAATTTTCTTTAATATCCATGTGAAAATGTAGCATTCGCTGTCATAGTAACACAACATAAAAGCCTACTCAGGGCGACCCTAAAAAAATCGAGTCTGGTCTAATTCTTTAAGGACCCATTTGATAAAAGAGTTGGGTGGGGGCAGAATACATTGTCCACCTGTACCGGGGCGAACAACGTATTCCACCTTCTGGTTGAAACGAGTAATCCCCACATAAACCTAAGATTTTATAGGATTCTTGCATTAACCGAGGTTAAATCTCAATTTTTTTCAAAGTCTGTTTTGATTGTTACCGGTAAAATCGAGTGCCCACCGGCGAATGCACAAAACCCACATTGCACCGATGAATAGTGTTGCCTAATTTCTTCCTATTTCCTATTTTTTAATTCCCTTCTCCATATCTCTTGGCCCCTCTTTTCCTTGGTTTTATGCATATATCCTTTCCCATGCCCTTTTGCTTCAACTGGACCTCTTTTCATATTTGGGCCCTCTTTCCCCTTTCATTCTTTTCTCTTTCTTTTTTTTCTTTCTTCTCTCTTTTTTTATCGCCAACAACTGCTAGCACTGTCGTGCCGCTGCAAGCCGCAGGCCACCTATGGTCATCCCCCGCCGCCACCACGTTGGCACTTGTCGCCCGTAACCCACCGCTCTACTGTAGCCACAACAGGTCCCCACTGTTAGAACGATGTGATGGTGCAGACAAGGATTCAGAGGGGGGGTGAATGAATCTCTTTTTTAAAATTTACTTCGATTGGAACTTTCTCTGAAAGAAACGTCCAGGAGTAAAGTCAGATGACTCAATCTCCACCCTCCTACAACCACTAGACCATGTTGTTGGAACAGGTCAAGCCCGATGAGAGGCATGCAAGAGGAGAGAGAAAGTTGGTTTCCACAACCAACTCTCCTCCGTATACCTCGTAGGTGGGTGTTTGCGACTATTATTAAGTACTTTACACTATAAAAGGAGAACTCATGCATGCAAGAAAAATAACAACGAAGGTGACAAGAAAGAAGTCTCTTGCACACACCGGTGAGAGAGAGAAGAGAGAGGAGAAGAGGAGGAAGAAGAAGGGAGAAGGGCTACGACATTTCTGGGCTTCCTCGCGTATCTCTTCTCTCGAGATTCTCGTCTCGGATATCAACCCCAGAGTTTGTCATTGGGATCTCAGGTGTGTGGTCTCCATACTTATGTGGAGGTTGTAATTCTCAGTTTGTAGTCTGAGAGTAGAGTCGATGTATTATTTTATTTTATTGTAGTGGATTGAAATTGTCCAATTATTTTTCTCAGTTTGGAGATTTTTACATAAAATCTTATACGTCGTCTTTGTTATATTTTTATTTTTGCAAAGCTATATTTTGTGATTGTGTGATTGCCGAGTTCATCCTTAGTCATTCACGCGGACGGGAATAGGGCCAATTTTCCCAACAAGCGAGATCAATCATTTGTTGACGTCAAGTTATTAGTTAACTTGTAGATCTATGAAAAATTCACTTAGGAAAAGAAAAGAATTAATGATTTAGAGAAGCATGAGAAGAGAGAGAAAGGGAGCATGCGTAGGATGCTAAGGAGAATGTGATCGCCAAAGACGCAAGGGCCCCAAAAGATATTATAATAAACAAAGGAGGGATCGCGAATAAATACCTTTGAAAAAGGAGCAGGGAATGTGACTGTCGCATTCTCTTCCTATTGGCCGGCCGATAAAGAGAGTTCTTCTATACTTGATTACCATTGCAAAATAAGATAAACAACCAACAAAAAAGATATTGATTAGAATTATGAAATGTGTAGCATCAAATCTGTAAGATAAATAAATATGACCACATGGAGATGAACACACCTTGTTGGGTGTTGGCCCTTAAACCCCTATGCAAAAGGTGGGGGAAAAATCATGATGATATGATAAAAAAGAGTGTGCAAGTGTTTCACAATTGGAGGTGTAGCATTAATGCCAAATGTTAGGGATTATATGTGAAAAACCAACTACATCAATAAGGGTCAATAAAAGAACTGCCTTAAGAAACAAAATTACTTTAGTCAAATAAAATTTCTGATTTATGTATTACTGATGGAGCTTAACATCTCTATTCCTTACTCTCTTCCACTTGACTTTACAAAAGTCATATTTGTCCTTATGTTATGACCGCACACTTGACCTTCTTAAGGCACTCAAGTTTTCCCAACTCATATACATTCGGTTAGTTCTTTCTTCCAATAAATCTCTACCCTAACCCCTTCCCCATCTTGGCTTTCGGCACCACCTTATTCACGTTACTAGCCATCAGCCTTGTACACCATTCCCTCATTTAAACTCACTTTCTGGTTTCGATTCCTCTCCTGAAGTCGAGTTAGGGATCCTCTATTTCTCTTTGATTCCTCTTCCGGCTCTCAATGGCTCCACCTAGATCCTCCGCTCGACTTGTTGCCGCACGAGGAACCAAGGGAAAAGGCGAGATGATCGACATCGAATCAGATTTTGTCTCTTAGAGCAGTAGTTCTCGCTCAGAAGCAAGTATTCCTCAACCCCCAACCCTACCTAAAAAGAGAAAGAATGATGAAGCTACTGCTGAAAGGAAAGGAAAAAGAGTAGTCAAGGCTAAAGTTTCGCATATTGAGAAACCAAAACCTTCTGTCGCCGCAGTCAAGGGAGAATCATCAGTAATGAAATCCAAGAGTAAAGGCAAAGCCATTCAAAAAGCTCAAAGTTTTGAATCATCTGACTCTTTGGAAGACCCTAATACTGGCTCTCAAGCCAGCAGAGCTATTATGTACCCTAGATGGGTAAATTTGAATGGCGTAAAATTTGTGGAATGTTTTCCTGAGATTGCTCCCCTTATGGAATCACAAGGATGAGTGATGTTTATCACCAAACATAAGCGTTACTATCCAAGCTTAGTCCAAGAGTTTTATAACAATCTTCAATTGGTGGATGGTCAGTTGGTTACCACTATCAAAAGGGCAAAGATTAAGCTGTCAAAGAAGATGTTAAGTTCTGTGTTCAAAATACCTATATCTGGAATTGATGCCAAGAACACATCGATTGACATTCATGAGGCCTACCCTCTTTTCATAGACCAATGATCCTTAAGTCACACAACTCAGGTCAAGATCATCGTACAAAGTAGCAACATGCCGTAAAATCATAGTAAAACATTATGGAAGTGACATACAACAATTGGATCAATTCATCAATTGAACATCCTCGGCCCCTTGGCCACTTGTCGGACTCACAATTTCGCATAATGAGAAAGCACAGAACACGAAGGGTCACTCGAGCCCTCAACTATATGGACACATAAACTGGGGTAACATGATATCTCTGAGCGTCTGAAACACAGTCTTGATCCCTACAAGACATTCGAGACACTCATGGGGTCAAAAGTCAACCACTATGTCACAACTGGGTTGACCGGAGACCAAAACAACAAAACACGGTGAAGCAAACAAGATAGCGGTTGTCACCAGACCACTATCACCAAACAAAACCAAGTAGCTGTTATGGCTAGACCACCTTCTCCCAACAGAACAAGGTAGCGGTCAAGGCCAGACCGCCACCTACAAAGGAAGAAAGACGCGGTTATAAGAAGACTGCTACCTCCACACAATGGCCAAGTCGTAGTCGGAAGCAAACCGCTACCTAACACGAACGGGGGACAAATAACCATAAAAATAGCGTCGACGCTTCACGGAATGGAGTCAACGTAGACACGATCATGGTCGCGAGGTGACCTCTAACATCAGATAGGGGTTCTCAGAAGACCGCCATCTAATGGGTGACATGTACCGGTAGGCTGCTAGTGGTTGAGTGATAACTGCTATCTCTAGGTAGCGGTTATCCACTGACTGCTATCATCAGGCCGGTTTCCCCGGTTGCAGTTCCCACCCAACCGCTATCTACAAGTAGTGGTTGGTCTCCAGACTGTGACCTCAACCACCTTACCTAAACAAGACAAAAGAAGAACGCAGTTCCAATCGAACCGCTATCAATGTTGAGAGCAGAACGCGGTTTCTGAGGAATCGCAACCTACTTCCGGTCTAAAATCTGTAAGACCTTGCAAAACTTGGTCACTCCATGCCCGAGCCATCCTAAAACGATGGGGAAACAATCACAAACCCACTATAAACCTTCCACAGGTCGAAAGGGATCCAGAAAACTACAAAATGGCAAGGAAAAGGGCAATTTCATCCAAATGCCCTAACAAGACTCACATGGACTCGGTGCATTGGCGCATTCGAACACCCTATAACACGGTCACAGCCCTCATAGGACGTCCATGACATCCACATACAATAGGCTAACCAAGAGGTCAAAGTCAAGCCAACAAACACGGAGAAAATATTGTACATTGCTCGGGATGAGACTACTCTTCTGGGATCCCTCGACACACAGATATGACTCTCACGAAACACCCGAGGCATCCGTCGAGTCAAACGCCAACAAGGCACTAAATACTAGGTTCACCGGAGCCTGAGACAACTCACATAAAACCCTGAAAATAGAAGACCATTAACACGGTGCAAGCATGCATCGTGATGATGAACACATCCAAAGGATGCATCGTGATGCCACAGAACGCGTCCAACGTTCACAGCGTGTCAACGCATTGACACGGCACAAGCTAGGGTCGTGTTAATAGATGCGGCCATAGCCTACAGTGCGTTAAGCCAAGAACACGGCTAAAGACTCGAGCACATTAATCAAGATCACGGTGAAGACCTCAAGCACGTTCTCCAACATCACGTCCAAAACTTGGATCACGTCCTTTATCGCCTCACCACCCTACTATTCATCTTCTTAGATGAATGCGGTCGCACGATATAGCGCGTTAATAGATGCGCTCCCTAGGATCTCCGCATTAATACGTCGAACCCAGGAACTAGAAAAATCAATGGAAAAACCCCATTCCACCACCCAATCGTCTCCAGAATGACGGGGATACATCCGAAATCACAATTCCATCCTTCCACAAGCTGGAAGGGATCAAACCACGCACTAAACGACACGATATGTGTGATTTTCCACAAATCAACCCAAAATGACTCACGAGGGAAACTAGACTCCTACCGGCCCCAAATCTCGGCCAATCGCCACAAAACCAGCGGGAATGGCATCCAGACATGCCAGGGGTTCGAATGAAACCAACTAAACTGAAAATTTTTGCCTAGAATGGCGAACTCAGCTCACACCCCCCGAAGTATGCATCACCCTAAATGAATCAAAACCCACTCTTATACGCACCGTTTGGCTCCAAATCTTGAGGAAATGCAGGAAAAGAGTACGACATTTGTCCCCCTACCTCCACTGAAGATCTCGCGCACTGAAACAGTCAATCCATGCCGAAAACCATCGGAGAAATTCCAATGAGCTTACACAACACACAAAATCACACAAGATATAGCCAACACACATGTAACATCGGTCAGTAAACTACTGTAAACAAACCTCAAAGTGCAAATACAAGAATCTGCCAACGTGAAATTATCCAGGAAAGGCCTAAATATTAATGCCCAATAACAACACAACCGCAATAAAGCTCCTGTAATGAAAAGATCTGGATCACATTTTATTCCTCCACAAGAGTAGTTCCCCACGTCCGTTTCAGAGAAAATGATCCTCCAGATGTTGATGAGAGTCCTACAAAAGAAATGCCATATCACGATGAGTTTGCTGCACACGAACTACAAGAGCAGAGGAGAAGTAAAAAATGAAAACCCTTGCCCACCACATTTAGGATCACTCAGCCTCTTAATGCAACTTTGGCAACAGATGATGTTTTTGTCCAAAGTTCAGGCTTTTCTATTCTGGACACATTTTCAACAACACTAGCATCTGTATCTCAAACCAATTGCTGTTGCTGTTATTCACCCAATGCGCACTGCTAAAAGCTTCACCCAACGAGACACGGTCATGCAAATTAAGTTTGAAGCTCGTCCACAGAAGTCGGAAATTTAAAACACTTCATGGCCACACCACTTGAAAGAGGCTAGCTTGGCGAAAGCATAGCTCTCGAAACCAAAAGGACTTTAAACTGACTTCCAATTCATTGATCCCACCGAAATAATTGTACTTGGAAAGAATGTTCTTTTGTTCCATCTTACCGTCCCTTATTTATTGAAGATACATACACAAAAGAGAAGAATGTATTCTATCACCTTCTTTGAATAGCATTGTTTATAGCAGATAACATACACGAGAAGAACGTATTCTATCACCTTCTTTGAATAGCATCTCAGTCAAAGGCTATTAAGTAGAAAAGATCAAGGAACATCATCAAAGTTAGCTCTGGTTTCCTTGCATCCACTCGACAAAATTATCCAGAATCAAGGGCCAAGCAAGCTCAGAATCATAGTTGTCTAAGGATGGAAAATTAATCTGCAAAAATGAAAAAGGATTAGACAGGGAATATAGCTAAAGCATGATGTTTAAGAAATAACTACACAAGAACAGAGAAACATCATGAGAAATTGATAACCCTTGAATTTCTAAAAGTGTGGACAGATTTTTTGAATCTTCAATGATAGTAACTTTTGTGTGCCACGTAGGTGGAAGGGATCTCAGAACCTTCCTCACAAGCTTGGAGTTGGTGTACTCCTTTCGAAGGCCTTTGAGACTATTGGTGATCTTTGTTAATCTCGCGAACATCTCTGAGATCATCTCTTCGGACTTCATTTTAAACAGCTCATAGTCTCTAACCAGCATATTAGCCTTGGTCTCCTTGACCTCGGAGGTTCCTTCATAAATAAGTCGCCACTTGTCCCATATCTCTTTTGCTGAACTGCACATAGAAATATGAGAGAATTTATTAGGATGAATGGCACATTGCATGATACTCATTTCATTAAATTTAACTGTAGATTTCTTAATCTCCTCGTGCGTCCATTTATCCTCATCTTCAAGAAGGTCATAGGGACCCTTGTCCACAACCCACCAGATCTCATACTCCTGAGCCCTAAGAAAAACATGCATTCTATTTTTTCTAGTAGGAGTAATTCAAACTATCAAAGAAGAGAGGACAGTGGATGGAGTGACACTTAGGCATCATCCCCTTATTGGCCATTGATCTGGATCTTTCTCTAGATCATTAGATCTGTGAAAGTTAGAGCTTTAGCTCTGATACCAATTGAACTCCTGCTATCCCAACAGGAGGGGTGAATTGGATGATTTCAAATTTTAATTAACTTTTGCTGATTTAAGTTGATATGATGAAATAGCCCTTTAAAAATTCAGATCTGTGATTTAACGATTAGATCTATCAAGACCTATCACACACAACAAATCCATGGTACTGTGACAGAGGTGTGAATCTGAAGATTCTACTCACGCAAGATGTTATCTTCTTGATAAGGTTTACCTTGTCAATCCGAACCCACCTTTTGATATACCAGAGATCCAATGTGCAAGTGATGAGTTGTGCTAGATCTTGATCAAGAGGTGCAAAGGATTTAAACTATGTGTATATTTGCATAGAATGGAGATACGAGAAAAGGATCAAACCACACGAAGGACAACAATTTTTAGGTGGTTCGGATGCAACAATCAATAACTTACGTCCACCCTTCACGATCCGTGAGGATTCACATACTATCTTGTAAAGGACTAGAAGATCAAAACACACGCACAGAAATTTGGACTGGATGTTCTGTCCATCAAACCACCATTCCACAAATTTTTCCACGATTTTTAGAGTTCTTTGACCCCTTTGAAAATTAGTTCTCAGAGCATATTCTGTTCTATCTTCTGCAGTCCAGATCTGACCACCACCAGTCTTAAAATACATTTCCCCTGTCAAACCACCTCAGAAAAATACATAAAAATTACTTGTGTGTTCCTTGGTTTCCCCTCCATCTTTCATACAAATTTCAGATCCAAATTCCACCGTTTGATCTTCGGTCAAAGTCAGTTCTCAGGGAGATCTTAGTCTACCCAGTCAGATCTGGTTCTGTGAGCCAGTCTGTTACAAACTCATCCACAGAGTATACAGAGGTAGGAAAATTCCTGAAACACCAGGAGGTCATAGATCTGCAAGAGAGCTTTCCAACGACGCTGGTTTCGCGTCGATCCGACGTCCGTGCTGATTGCAGTAAGCATTTTCGCCGGATCGCGCTGGTCTGAAATAGCAGAACCAGTTTGGGACAGCAAGCTGCTGCCGGAATAGCAGCACGCCAGAATCATCGGAGGTGCCCCAGAAGCCGCCTGTCAACCAAAGGTCGGTCCTCCCGGGCCCCACTTGTAGCCCTTTACCTCCCTGCGTGGAGTGGACAGTAAATTAAATTCTATAATTATTGCTAAAAGCAATTGTATCGGGAGTTCGGGTCTTGGTCGGGGTTGTCTTCCCCACGCCCGGTAGCGTGGAGGTATCGTGTCCACTCCCCTCTTATCGCATTTGCTTAACTCGTATATCTTTTAATGTCGCTGCATGAGAGATTGATAGGAATCTAGGTCGATAAATTATTTCAATCACCACTGCGAGAGAGAGCAAGACCGTCCCGTGACCCGATCCGGGCACGAAAGTGAGAGTTGACCACCCTAGCTCACTGCCGATTTCTCAATCGCGCACGTCCGCATGCTTCCCTCGCCAAGGGATGAGTCGCGAGCTTGCTTAGAGTCCCCGGTTCACCTGCAAATCGGTCAAGTTCGCTGTCCGTCCCGCATCAAACAACCCCTGGCCCCTACAGAACCCCTCACTCCCCCCCCGTTGGGGGGGTGTCGCCCCCGTCTCCGTCGTCCCCGCCGCTCCGCGGGCGGCTCCCCGTCCCGGCCTGTCGATGCTGATCGCCGATCCCAGCTCGTCAAGCAACGTCACCGCCGCCTACGACCTGATCCAGCAGGGCTCGTCCGAGGTCGGCGAGAGCCAGGCGACCCTGTCGGCCAACAGCACCGCCCTGACCAACTACCAGGCCGACGCCAACACCAAGGTCACCACACTGACCACGCTGCAGACCAGCCTGCAGGGCGCGGACCTGTCGGCCGCCACGGTGCTGCTGACCAACTACCAGACCCAGCTGGAAGCCAGCTATTCCACGATCAGCAAGCTGATGGGCGACAGCCTGTCGAAATATCTCACCGGATAGCGCCCAATCCGCACGCCTCGGTCCGTCAAAGCGGTTAACAGCCCGCAAGTCCTGCGTATCGGAGGCTCCCATGACCGACATCACCTCGCCCGTCGCCGCGCCCGAGATCGCCGTCGCCGCCGCATCCACCCCGGTCGACGTCGGCCAGATCCTGGACACCGCCGCGGTGGCCACGGCCGCCAGCCGCGCCGCCTATGTGGTGCTGACGGAGACCAAGGGGCGACTGCGCCGGGTCGAGGCCGCGCTGGCCCTGGTGATGACCGCCTTCATGGCGCTGGACGACGACCGCTCCGAGTTCGTCCGCTTCCGCCTGGCCCAGGAACTGCGCCGCATGGCCGCCATCCCCGCCGCGGCGGCCGAGATCGCCGGCTGCGAGGGCGAGGACATCGACCCCACCCTGCTGACCGCCCTGGCCTCGCATGTGTTCGGCGAGGCTTCCGGCGACGCCTGGGCCCCCGTCGCGCCGACCGCGACGGCGATGCAGTAGCGGCCGTCAGACGGTGGCGGTCAGCACGCTCTTGGTGTGCAGCAGCGCCAGGCCCTTGCGCAGCATGTTGCGGTGGCTGGCGGAGAGATAGTCGGCGCCGGAGAAGATCAGGTCCGCGCCGGCCTCGCGGGCGTCCGCGCAGCGACGGTCCAGCAGGGCGCGATGCACGCCGCGGCGGCGGAAACGCGGATCGACGGCGCTGTCGGCCAGATAGGCGTCCTCGCCATCCACATAGAGACTGGCCGCGCCGGCGGCCTCGCCCTCGAAGTGGGCGAGGTAGAGCGTCCAGCCGGGCGCGGCCAGCCACGGAAGCATCGGCACGCGAAAGCCGGTGGGGTGGCAAACACCTAGGCCGAACCCGTGTTGGTTAGCTCTTAACAAGATATATCCTGCCACGTGTTGGACAACTCTTAACAGGATATATATTTGTATAGTCACTTAGTTAGTAGCATTGGTTTGTGGCTTAGCTTATGTGGGGTCCATGTGAATGGCGCCTGGGACAGGGGTGCCCCATTGAGAATAGCGCCCAGGTCATGGGCGCTATTTCCTCTTGGGTGATGTTGGGTGTTGGGGTGTGTTTAAGGTGTTGAACATGTTTATATATATATATGACTAGTTGGTTGATGGGGTCTTAGGGTAGGTAAATATGTTTATGTTCATGGCCTTGTGAAGGGAATTAGCGCCCATGCACAAGGGCTCGAGTTATGAAATGGCGCCCTGGTAAAGGGGCACCCATTCCTTTTTGCTTGCAATCAGGATGACACCCCTATACGTGATGGCTTCTAAGTGGTGTTGGGCTTTTAACTACATGTGTATTTATATAGTGGCCCTCCTTGGGTATTGTACATTTTTATTTGGCCTTCTTATAGAGCCATTTAAGGTTTTATTTACTTGGGGAAAAGGTCTATTTCTTTATCATTTTTATCAGGGGTGCTACACCTCCCCCACTTAAAAGAATTTGGTCCCCAAATTCAATTGCATATATGGAGATATGGAGGGTGAGAAGTACTTATGGCCTAGAATAGTTCTGGAAATCTCCTTCTCGTAGACTCCTTGATTTCCCATGTAGCCTCTTGTTCTAAGCATCGATTCCATTAGACTTTCACCATAGGGATCGTCTTGTTCCTTAGAACGCAGACTTCTCGGTCGAGGATCTTCATTGGCTTCTGCTCATAAGTGAGGTCCTTGTGTATCTCCAAGTCATTGTGGTTGATGACGTGGAGAGGATCGTGCACATACTTCTTCAGCATAAAAATATGGAATACATTGTGCACTTCTGATAGTTGTGGAGGCAAAGCAATGCGATAAGCCACCTCACCTACTCTCTCCAATACTTCAAATGGACCAATAAACTTCGGTGTAAGCTTGCCCTTAATACCAAATCTTCTAATACCTCGGTCAAGAGAGACCTTGAGGAAAACATGGTCTCTAACTTGAAATTCCAGATCTCTTCTTCTATTGTCAGCATATGAAGTCTGTAGGGTGTCCAAAATTAGGCATCTACAAATGTCTCTCCAAAATGCCCGTTTTATAAGAGAGTCCGATGAACTGATAAATGGGTCTTTCGATAAAGAAAATACTAGCCTAAGTTGGACATCTCGCTCAAGGAGATTCTTGAGCCGAGGGTGAGCCTCGCATAGGAACGAACAAACATAATGGGTAAAAAGGTCATAAAAGGGGATATAGGAAGGAAAAGTGAGTAATATCAAAGGGCTTGTATCAGTAGTCCAAGGAACCCCCAGGCAATAGCATGTGGGACTTGGGCACACTCCGAGATGCATTGTAATCTGGCCCAAGGAGATACAAGACACCTAAAACATGAGCAAATAATAAACTGGAATAGAGAAGTGACCTTTTGACTCATATGCTTATACCGTGCATATGCAAAACATAATCTAAACTTGTTGAATCGAATTGGAATGATGGTAGAAACACATACAAGATCAACGGAGCTAAAAATAGGGATAGTTGATTAAAGGAAAAGGACCAAAGGAACACCAGCGATTGATCCCTATTCTCACCTTCCCTTTTTGCTGTAGTTATCCATGCCATGTTATGTTAAGTGCATTGTCATCATTTATTTTGTTATTTTTTTTGTTCTGTGCACTAAATGCCTACATGATGCATGCTAGGTTTAAAAGGAAAAAAACCTAGCTAAATGCATAACCAGAGGATTTATTTGTTTAGCCTTAAGAATGGTTCAATTAGGAGTTCAAGAAGTCTGTCATCCTAACTTAGTAACAAATGTAGTCAGGAACCTTGAGTGATCCATCATTCTACATACGTTGCTGGGTACGGTTGAGAATTCGGGAAGTCCATCATCTAGTGGTTTGAGAGAACCAAATGGCCATCGAATAACTTAAGGAGCATAAATCCTTCATTATTTTTATTAAAGAGGAACTCGAAGTTTATGCGCCTGAAGTTATTAGCCTCCGGGATACACCTATATGTATATGACTGTATATATTTTTAGGGCATGGTGATGTCACACGTCTCTTCTACATTTGAGCTGCAACTGCACGAGCACACGTTAGCGAAATTCTCCAATGGATAAATCAAGTGAGAAACATAAACTATTATTCATCCAAAAAATGGCATTGGTAAAGGTGAATGAGAAGCAGAATGACCTATCTCAAACTGCCAATGAACTGGATGGCCAAAGTTCGGCCGCTCAATTGTAATGTACCATTGGGGATTAAACAGTTAACTCTAGACCGTCATATGACTGAACGGTCGTGTGATAGACCGTGCAATTACTGGGGCTTTAAAAGAGTAAAACCCTCAGTCTCCCTCCCTCCCCACCGTAACCGACGGTGGGAGGGAAGGGAGAAACACCCCCACCCCCATTTCTCTGCTCTCAAGCTCTCTCCCTCCAACTCTCCCTCTCTCTCAATCTCTGCCCCACTCGTCTTCCCCCCTTTACTATGCAAATGAAGTGCCAGGTGAAGCGTCCGAGCATGGCCAGCGAAGAAGCTCCACCGCCACCATCGACGATCGTGGGAGAGCTACCACCCATCCCTAAGGAGAAAACACCAGCTGCCATCGAGGAAGGCACGACCACTCTGCCTGCGGTCGAGGAGGACGTCGGACTACCTGTCGTCGCTAGAGAAGAACCCCACACACTGGAGGCGATGGCGACCAAACCCCCACAGATCGACGAGGTAGGCCTAACCCCCCCTCATTTCAGTTCTTAGTTCATGCATGCTAGTCTAGGGGATAGAAAGGGGGCATTCAACCCCTTAGGGGCCGATTGGGAGGCCATACGACTGTCACCGCAAGTGGGGAAAGGGCTTAACGACGTTGGGGAAGACGGTGATTGAACGGTTCACCAGGAACCTCTCAAGGAAAATAGCACAGCTCACCTAAAGCCATTCATAAACTACACGGCCCAGGGGTGGCCGCCAAAGAACAGTTGAACCGATCAAACAAAGGCCCTAACACGGTTTTGGTTAAACCGTGGTACGACAGGACGGACCACATTGGTCCGTGCAGAATACGGAACGATAGAGAACTAAACGGTCCATATCTGTCCGTGGATGACGGCACAGTTTGAGTATAGGCACGCAGGTGTAGAACATGAGAGGATCGAGAGGGACACAACACGATTAATGGATAGCCGTGGATGCACTGATCGGCCAGACTATACCCATTCATTGAATAGAAGACTGAAACCTGAGCGGTCCAAACTGGCCCGTGCACAGGTTAGAGCGGTCCATGGGGAAACGCTCTACAAGCTGAATGTAAATGGGGGAGAGAATCTCTCCTCGTGCTTGAATTAGAAAGTCAACAAAATGGGGCTTTGAACGGTTCGGTCGACCGGAGGCACTGGATCAGTCGATCGAAATTTTGTAGGGTGCCATTTCTTCATTTCTGGAAATTTCGGTCGACTGGACCCTATGCGTCGGTCGACCGGTCTGAGATAAAACTGTGCATTTTGCATGCTGGCAATTTCAGTCGACCGGTCCCTGTGCATTGGTCGACCAAAATCTTGCAGGTTTGAGATTTCTTCATTTCTGGAAATTCTGGTCGACCGGCCCTAGGGCATTGGTCGACCGAAATGACTCAGTCCTACAAAATTGAATTGTTAGCCCAGTGAAATACATCAAAATGACAATGGCTTTAAGTTGATGCTTATTTCTTGTATTTTGGGGTTTGTTTTAACTTCATTTACTCAATTTGAAACCATTGATTGATTAGAGCATTTGAGTCTTTCCATAGGATATTCAAACCCAAACTTAAACTCTCTTGAGTCATGTTTTGATTGCATTGATAGGGCACAGGTTGGAATCCTTAATTCTGGGTTTCGTTTTCATCAAAATCATTCAAGGAGACTCAACAAGTCCCTCATGGCGCTGTCAAAAGGTAGTCCGTCCTCGCCCCAGGCGAGTAGGTAGCAAAGAGCTCTCCAAGCCCCCTCCAGCTGTGCCTCTATATCTCCGTCAGGTTGCCCAGTGAAGCTGAATAAAAGCTATGCCGTCAGGTTTGCCACAGCCCCTCGCGTCACCAGTCCCGAAAATAACAGCCCAGCCCACGCACTGAGATAGTGGGTCGGCAGAAGTATGATCCTCTCTCTCGGCGTCGGGTGTGCCGCCAGAACTCCCAATCCCTGATATATGTTGGCCAGTGCAGCAGGAGCTAAGGCCAACTGTCGCCCCTCCGCCAACAAGCAAGCCGGCCACAGCAGCTCGGCTCTCAGTAGACCACCCTGTCCGTGTGTGACTACAAATGTTGCCAACCAGTATGCTAAGTAGGTGGCAAGATGAGTCACGTCTGACAAACCATGAGGATTCCACCCCGCCTGTGGTACATATATGTATCTGGTGTAGGTCCGAAAATGTAGCTCCACCTCAGTGTACTCCTCCCACGGAGTCTGATCCCGCGCCATCTCTACGAGCATCCTATTCTTCCTATCGACCACTCCATTTTGTTGCGGGGCCCTAGGTGCTGAAAATTGATGCTCATATCCCTGCTTACTGTAAAATACATCAAATTAAAGATTTTCAAATTCCTTTCTATGGTCACTTTAGATTTTCTGAATAGTATATCCATTTTCATTTTGAACCTTTGCACAGAAATCAACAAATTCTTTGCATGCATCACTCTTGTTAGCTAAAAATAAAACCCATGTATATCTTGAGAAATCATCGACGATCACAAACTAATAAAGTTTCCCTCCAAGACTGCATGTCCTGGTGGGACCAAACAAATCCAAGTGTAATAACTGAAGGGGTTTTTCAGTGGAAACAATATTTTTACATTTGAACGAGGTTGTGATTTATTTTCCTTTATTACATGCTTCACAAATTTTTAAAGTTTCAAAGTTTAAACATGGAAGACCTCTAACTAGATTATTTCGATTCAACTTCCTAATAACATTGAAATTGGCATGCCCAAGACGGCGATGCCACAACCAAACATGATCATTTTTATTAGCAACTAAGCACAAGTTTTTAGAAGCAATTTTATTAAAGTCAACATGATAAGTGTTGTTACTCTTCACTCCAATGAATTTAATTTCATGAGTGTTTACATCAACAATGGAGCAGTGAGAAGATTCAAAAATAACCTTGTGACACAAAGTTGACTAATGCTAGGCAAGTTATGGTTTAGGCCTTTAACATATAGAACATCTTTGATGCAGTGTTTTGGGTCCTTACCAACTCTCCCAATGCCAACAATCTTACCTCTGTCCTGTCTAGCACAAATGACTGTTCCACCATTTTTCTCTACTAGGTCTGCAAAAAGGTCTTTATTTCTTGTTATGTGCTTGGAGCATCCGCTGTCTAGGTACCACTTATTTTCTATCGCCTTCATGCAGACCTACACCAATATGCAAATAAGCTCATTTTGATTTGGGATTGAAGAAGGGTAGGCATCGTTTGGCTGCACGGGATAGGATTCGACTGACCGCAGTAATGCGCCCAGTGAGGAGCTGAACGTCCTTGGTGCCGGTGGGTCGCCGCATGTCCAGGATGGCCTGTACTTTATCGGGGTTGGCCTCGATCCTACGTTGGAGTTGCCAAACTACCCCCTACCCATCTCCAGGAGGGAGAGAGGTGCCGAGCCAGAGGGAACTGTGGGTGATGTCCCCATTAAAGAGTCTCCGCACCTGAAAATCAAGGGTGAGCCTCCTATCACTGGCTCAGTAGGGATCTCGCGGAACTCCAACCGAGAAAATAACGGTGGAAGGGAAAGAGCTACGCTAGCTACAGAAAGAACAGCAGTAACAGTAGGAATAGTAACCTATGGCGGCTGGTAAAATCTCGGCTCTACAGCTACTCCTACTGTACCAAAAAAAAAAGGACCCGGTCTCTCGTCGGGGGAACAACCAAGTCACGCACCCGACATCCCGATTCCACGGTCAGGGAACAACCAGACACGAGCCGCCCTAGTCACGCTACTAGGAAAATGCCACGACGACTCAGTCGCGGAAACCTGCCCTCACAGCGGGGCCCAAGCCGAAACCACACAGTCTGGAAACACAATCACGACCTCACTGTCGTGAATTCCACACCGTCTAGGAAAAACCCTCGGTGATGCTTACCAAAAATCCTAGACCTCGGCTAGAGAAACGCTCTCGAAAATAACATCCGAAATCCCGCCTTGTAGACGAGAAATGGAAACTCGGGATACGGCAACTCACGTCACGTGACGGGAGCACCGCCCACTAGAAGAACGACCGGATGTGTCCCCTGACGTCTTACACTGCGTCATAAGTGTCTAGTTACAACGTCCCAGGCGCGTGACTCCGACACACTCAGTAACCAGAAGTACCACAAAATAAAGACTAGCTGAGGTCGCGCTCATCAGCGCGGGTCCTAACCCTCAATCTCGTGTGCACACTCAGACCATACGTCCTAGGCCTATCCTCTAGCTGGTAATTCCCCCCGAGCCCAGACTCGGGTGTGCGCGGGGGCCCTACGGTAACCAGCCTACTCACCGTCTCTCTCGAGTACGCCACACCAGTGCCCCCGGTGGGCCGACACACGCGTGCCATGGAAGTTACGACTAGTGGACGAGTCACAAACGTGAACACAGAAAACCACGCACGCACCGATCGCGAGTAACACGAGGGAAGAAGTGGCTCGCGACCACTTGACTCTGGACAGCCCACTAGACCTATTAAACTCAACGGTCCTTGAGTCACAAGGAGAGCCTCCTTGCAATGAGCGAGTAGGACTAATCCCTGAAAAAGGAAATTCATTGCAGGTGTAAGACTATTGTACAGCACCTGACATGCAATGGAATTTTTTTTTTTTGATTGTATAGTTCACTGCTCAATTGAACCCGAGCCATTTCAGAATGGTATGGACATGGGACCTGTTTTTCACTGAAGGACAATCAGTCCTCTTAAAATAAGACCAATTTTTTTTCTTCTGTAATTAGCTGTTTACTCACTGGAACAATTCCTTTTCTATGAAATGTAGGACGAGTGCTGAATTCGGTTTCAACTTCTGTTGAATTTACATGTCAAATTGATGCTTGGCTTGCAATTTTGGTTCTAGTTGACCATGAAAGCCACTGTTGATATGGAGCTTACTGTGGCTTGCTGTTTATTGATTGTCCATGACTCTGTTTCAACTTAATACCACCAAGTCCTCGAATTTAGTCTAATTCTGTGTGGTATGCACAAATTCTTGCGAGTTTTGTTGATTGTGTGCCCGTTGCAAAGGGGAAGCTTCTAATGCTAACACGGGAACATCGTTTTGACAGGTCGGAGTCGAATGGCGATGTTGTTACTGGAAGAATTAGCCATTTCTTGCGGACGGGGGCGCACATGATCTGACGTGATTTTTGGTTGAAAATCTCATGTTACATCCTTCCATTTCCAATTGGAATTTCTCCATATTTTTCGTGAATCCGAGGTTTGGTATCGAAATCTAAAATTGATAGGTATGCCTCATGAAAGAGGCTGAGCTCACCAAAATAGAATTTGCAACGTACTTTACCGCAAACAAGATGCCCATTTTGTTTTGGGTTGTGTCGTGCATTATTTTTTAAACTTTATCAAAATTAATCAAAAGCTTATTTGAATGCAATACGTTACTGCCCAAGTTTTTTTAACTTAATCTGCATTTTATGTTTAGATTATGGCAATCTATTTTTTAAAATTATATTCTTAAATGCGATGTGAGTGCAAATGCATGAAGATTGAAATGAGTAATGAAAGACTCATCTCTTGCTGTACAGCTGTTGCATTTACCATTGGTTCGCCCCCCTCTCCCATTCGAGGGAGGTCTCGGGTATTAACCCGGTTATCTCCGTTTTTTTTTAAATAAGCTACTTATCTTCACTTGTTGCAGATCAACTTGAAACTAGGGTTACAAAGTTAACTCCTTTTTATTTGTCAAGTTTTGATAAATAAGCAAAATTCAGCTGACTGATTGTGTTCAGTAGACAAATTTCTATTCTTCCAATGTACATCAGAAATCTATAAATCACATCAATACATGCATCAACGAGTAGTACGTGAGTTCACTTGAAACCTAATTGATTAGCTCTCTACTAGACATCACATTAGATGTAACATTGAGCATTGAATTATGGTTACAATAAATAAAATGCACAAATTATCCACAATGACAAACTGAATAGAATACAATAATACTCTTACGATGAGTAGAGAAAATGTTCTCCTTTATCAGAAAGTTATCACCTCATATTGTGGAACATGTATGAGAAAATTACTAACCTGAATTGTGGAACTGGCATTCTTATCAGCACGAATAATGTTGGCCAAGTTAGTCAGAGGTCCATTTGTCAGTACGGTAATCTTTTTACTGCCATTTGAACGAACTGCTTCAGAAACAGCTTGCCAAACCTCTATTGCTGATGGTTGTCGAAGTTCAGGATGATCAGTATTTCTTGGAGCTCCGTATTTTATTGAATTCTCAGATGTATACCTACCATATAGTAACCACATCATAATCAGTTATGGCAAGCAGTTACAGAAGTTTGTTCTGCTTCAGCTAGACAATCTTCAGGCAGACTCATTAAGAAAAATAGTACTCATATCAGCGAACTTGGACAACAGAAGTTAAGCAGCTGTCTCTCATTCAACATCCCAAAAGTTGGTAGCATGTGTAATATCTCAGGCATGTCCATAAAGGAAGTGGAAGCATTGTATACCTTCGAGGGCTTCGTGGCAAATTACGAGCAAATCCATAGAGTGTGTCTGAATCTAGAAGACCACCACTACCATGTGGAATATGTCTCACGTACTTGCAACCGTAAGATGTATTTTCTAGGGGAGTTACACTTCCTAGGCCAACAGGGATGTCATCACGGCCCATCATGTGCAGCACATCATATATCACATCAATTGTTGCAGCATTGGCCCAACCATTACCGCTAACAAGTATTCCCTGTGGACAGAATAAAAAGGCTGCTAAAAACAAATAACACAAAATAGACAGGTCCCACGACCGAAACCGGTTGAAATCATTCAAAAACCTCAAAAAATTAGTAAAACCTGTCCGATTTCGGCCGAAGCCGTCCGGTTTCAGACCGAAATAGGTGAGTTTTGACCGAAACCAATACGGTTTCGTCCGAAACCATTAAAAAAGTATTATTTAATAGATTTCGGACCTGCTACAATATTAAGGGTCAGTTTTGGATCGGTACCGACCGAAACGTATCGGTTTCGGCCGATACTGCCAACCATGGGTGAACCAGGAGGCAAGAAAAGAGGCACTATAGCATCACTCATCAAGAGAGAGAGAGGAAAAAACCTTGGCCGATCCCAGCCCAATCCAGATCCTTTGAGACCCTTGGTCGACAAAAAAGCGATCCCAGTTTAACATTAGACTGCGATTTCCACAAGAATCATAAGACATAACAGAAAGTACCAAGCATCATACTGAAACAAGATTCCTATTGTTCAAAAAATGTGAACCTCTCTAGACTCCCGCTTAGCTAAAATACCAAAAGAACATCTGGTGGAATGCTCAGCATCATTGAATGAAACATGGCAATGGAGGAAGCTCAGACATGTTCTCTGTAAAGGAGAAACTAGCGGGCAGAACTGAAAAGTGCGCGGCCGACGATACCGGTGGCTTCGATGTAGCGCTCCACACATCTGGAGATGCAACTGCTCTCACTCCCACTCAAGCTGGACCCAGGCTTTGTGATGCACTTGGCAAAACACTTGCTCCTCACAGTCTGTGGGCCAAGAGGGAGAGACAAAAACAATGTGCGTCGAAATTGTTACTGGAAGAGGAACAGGTGTCCAAATGCAAATCCAATAAATCATATAGATTGTATTCCCGATGCGTGAAAAACGAATGGTACCTTGTTACCTCATTAAACTATTGTAAACATTAAACTAATGACTTTGGCATAATTTCTTGTATGCTACATTGCATCAATGGGCATATATGGAAAACAACATGATTCTTATACCTGAAATGGGTATGAATGAGAATTACAATACAGAAGTGCAATTGTCTAAAAGCCACACTCAAAAGGAACAAGATCATGTCAACATATAATGATGATTAGTTTCCTGGTCAGCAGAGGGAACGGCTTTAACCAGATCCATATGTGTATCAGAACATTCCACGGTGTGATGTCCCAGACCCTTTCGGATCCTAATTTTTGGGTCCCGGACTAGCTTTCTTAGAGAGTCCAGCTCTGTCGTGTCCGGAATTGCGCTTCGGACATCTTTCATGTTCGGATCGGCATGATCCAAGGTCGTTTTAGGGGCCGGGAGGCGTTCCGTGGCTTTTCTCGCCTGATTTTCCGATTTCCGACCCAGTTTCTGGCAAATCCTTCAGCATGCCGCTGTGGGCGAACGCGGTCGTTCACCCCGGCATGAGTGGTACCGTTGCGATCGGTGCGTTCTGAAGATCATGGAAATGTACTTTTCTATTTTTTGGTATTTTTTAAAAAAATTAGATTTTCTATAAATATGCCGTTTCTTTTTCATTTCTTATTCTTCTTCCTCTTCCTCCTACGTGCGTCCCTCTCCCTCTCTCTCACCCATTCGACCGCGGTGAGTTCCGTTCCGACTGCAGACGGTGACGGGGCGATGGCGCGACGGCGAGGCGATCGCGTGGACGTGCGGCGAGTGTGGGAAGCGTGGAAAGGCGAGATTTTCAACGGCGTTCTTCGTGGGCTCGAGCTCGGATAGACGTCCCGTCGCGAACCGGAGGTAGGGTGACGATCCCTAGCTCATTGCCTTTCCATTCCCGCGGTTTTTAGGCTGAGGCGAGGCCGAGATGGGGTTCTTTTGCGCCGGGAAGGGTTGAGCATACATCGGGGAGAGTTCGCCCGATCCATCATTTTAAGCCGCGATTCCATGTTTTGGGGGCGTAGAATCATGGTGGGGGGCTTGCGGGTCCCTTTCCCTTCATTTCCCCCTCCGTGGGGCTTGTTTGGGGCCGAAATGGGTGATTCCGACGAGGTTCACCGTTTCCGCACCGGTGAGCCATGTGCGATCGCACCAGAGACCGCACATCCCTTGTGTGGCCCTGGCCTGGCCGCCCATTTGCTCAACGCGCTGCTAGTCAGGCTCGGCGCGCAGCGGAGTTGAGCGGTCTGTCGTGGGACCGCATGTTCCTTCGTGCCGCCCCAAGCTGATCGCCCATCTCCCGGGTTTTGACCGTTGGTTGTGACCGTTATGTAGTGCACTGGGGTGTGCGGCTGAGGCGGGCCGCATGACCCTTCGTGCGGCCATGGGCAGACCGCACGTCGTTACTCAAGACATATGATAGGAGACAAGAAGGTGTTCTCTACTCTGTAAGATAAGGACGGAGACTTGGTTGCCTTTGGAGGAAAGGATAAAGGTAAAATCATTGGCATTGGCAACATAGGTAAAAATTCTGAGACCCTGATTGAAAATGTACTTTTGGTTAAGGGTTTGAATCATAATCTTTTAAGTATAAGCCAATTATGTGACAATGGTTTCAAGATTATCTTTGATGAATCTCGTCATCTCGTCATGAATAAAAGCTCTAATGAAATCAGGTTCATCGGCAAGAGGAATAACAATGTGTATACTATTGATCTTGATGACCTATCCAGTGATGTTGTGTGCTTAGTAGCAAACGACCATGATAATGCATGGCTATGGCACCGAAGACTAGGTCATGCTAGTTTTGGAGTAATCACCAAATTGTCTAAACATGACTTGGTGAATGATTTGCCAAAATTAAAATTTGAAAGTGATAAAATCTATGAGGCTTGCATAAAAGGCAAGTAAACACGCATATCTTTCAAAAATAAGAATATTGTTTCTACCGCTCGGCATTTAGAACTGCTGCACCTTGATCTTTTTGGCCCGACTAGAACATCTAGCTTAGGAGAAAAATCTTATGAATTCATGATTGTTGATGATTACTCCAGATTTACATGGATATTATTCCTTACTAATAAAAGCGATGCCTTGATGGAGTTTCAAGTATTTTTCAATAAAATCTAGAATGATAAGGGTACCTCATCACCACAATTCAAAGTGATCATGGTGGTGAATTTGAAAATCATGAATTCAATAGTTTTTGCAAGGAGTAAGGATATACACACAACTTCTCATCACCTAGGACGTCTCAACAAAATGGAGTAGTGGAGAGAAAAAATAGAACCTTGATAGACATGGCACGAACCATATTAAATGAGAACTCTCTACCAAAATACTTTTGGGCTGAGGTGGTAAGTACATCATGTTACATCATCAATAGGGCAATGGTAAGACCCATTTTGAAAAAAACTCCATACGAGCTCTACAAGGGAAAGAAACCAAACATTTCCTATCTTAAACCCTTTGTTGCTCATGCTTCATCCTGAACAATGGTAAGTCTAACCTAGGTAAATTTGATGAGAAAAGTGATAAAAATAAAAAAATGAATATTTTTATGACATCTGTCGTCAACTAGTAATCTTGGTTAATGATAAATATGTAATTCAAAGTGTTATCACTTTTCCTTCACTCTTTGCTTCTTGCTTTCCTTCTATCTTGGTAACTATGCTTTGCTATTATTAATTTTTCTGGTCTTGATTTGAATACCTATTGCTTTATTCTCCATTTTATTGGTTGGTCACTTTAGGAGAACTTGCTTCCATCACTTTACTGCACTGCTGCACAACAAAGCAAAATAAAATTTGATCATCATATTCATATGCACCTCCATATGCTTCCCCATGTTTACTTATGTTTGTCATATCAGGTCTACTGGTTGGAACTTCATATGTTTTGCCTTGTTGATTTCTGAAGCTATGCTCGTCTGAGTCTTTTTCATATGAGTCATGATTTCTCTATTTGGCAGTAGATTTTTGGATGTTGATACTTAGTTTGGTAGAGAATCTAAGCTATAGGGTTTTCCAAAATTGGAATTACTACTTTGTTATTGCAATGATATTCATCTGCAGAGTGAGGTTTTTTTCTAACTCCCATTTTTCCACTCCTGCAGTTTTAGCTCATTGAATAGAGAGCTTCATCAAAATTTAGCATGTTGCTATGTCTATGATTACGCTAATTGGGCTGTTTCCACACTCCTATTTCTTAAACTCCTCTTTAATCCCTTATGTTCTCTGCATTTCTCATCAGCACTTGGTCAGATGTTGAGGCTTTTGAGGGAGAGAAGATGATAGAATCCTAAATGCATAAGCATCTAGCTTTAACTGTGCTTACTCTAAATATGATGTCGACCTTTGACACGTCTGTCTTACGTCTTCATCATCTGGGCATGACTAAATCTGTGGAGCTTTCAACTCATTGAGAACCTTTTGTTTACATTAATGTGTTTATTTATTTTATTGCAAGTTCTTTTGCAAATGCCCTTCCATGGTGTTGTAGTATTTATATGATGGTCATGTTTATTCTCCATAGCTCATCATCTAATCGTGTGGCTTAGGTGATGTTGCCTGATTAATTTTCCCTAAAATTTTCCACTATGCTAACATGCACTAAGATATTCATTTTTGCTTTTTCTTTCTAACTTTATTGGTATATCAAGCTCTGCAATTATACATTAAATTTTTTAACATGTGTTGATTATTAAATACTCTGGTAAACAATGACTTGATGAAAGTCGCCGATTAATTGACGCCTTAAAAGAAGGCGTGTAAAATAGAAATAGCGCCTCAGGTCAGGTCGCTATTTCTCTGGGAATCAGAAATCTACAAAACGTAACAGAATCATGGTAACTATATGCATGCATGATCTTTATTAGTTAAAGTTAAATTCAGAATTTGAGAAATAGGTCCTACCTCTTTTGATGCTAACCGGGTGATGGACTGAGTACTTTGGGAGAAGAAAACGATGCTCTGTTTAAAACAGAGTAATAGCAACACTCTAAGAGAAGACGACTAAAGGCTTCCTCTTGCTGCAGCAGCACGTAGGGGGAAGGAGAAGGCAGCAGGAAGAAGACAACTTCCTTATTCCCACGTCAAGAACACTCTTCTTGCTATGGTAGCTCGTAGGAGGAAGAAGAAAGCAACAGGGTTCAATCCCTTTCTTCTATTATTGTTCCTGTATCATGCAGGGAACCAATAAGAAAAAGAGGAAGAGAACGCATCAACAGAAGACCAATCCTCCTTACCGTAGTCTTGGGCAGTGATTAATGAACAGGAGGTTCAAGGGTTATGGCAGGGGTATTTATAGGGTAAGGAAGTCTCATTAGGCTAGAGTTCGATTAGGGTTGGGCCTTCTTTGGGAAAAGAATCCTATTAGATCATTAATTTTCTCATCCTAATCCTTTCCAATATAATTCTTACCCATATTAGTTCCGTATCTCATCTCAGATCCTTATTTGAACAGAACACGGCAACAGGTTTCTATTTTACGGTTCTCAATGAAATAGCGCCTTACCTGGGGGCGATGTTTAATTGGTGACTTGTCCTGGGGCGTCAGTTAGTAAATTGGCGCCTTTGTACAAAGTCTTTATTTTAAAAATTGGCACCTTGAGTTACGACGTTAATTACCTCCCTAATCCTAGTAGGATCGTAACTTGATTAAGTAACACCTATTAACAGATCCGTTAATTAACAAAATGACGACTTTATGAGAGTCGCTATTTTATAATTTTATTTAAATTTTATTTCTTTCAAAATTCAGGGTTGCTACACCCTCCCCCACTTGAAAAGAATTTGGTCCCCAAATTCACTAAAGGGCTAGTGCACCCAAGAGAGAGAGAGGGGGGGAGGAGAGAGAGAGAGGGCTAGTGAGAGAGAAGGGGTGCCCCCTTTAGAGAGAGAGAAGAGAGAGAAGAGAGAGAAGGGGAATCCACCTCACTAGAGAGAGAGAGAGAGAAGTTACACTCAATATTCAAATTCTCATTCAATTTTTCATTATCTTTGAAATGAGAGAATGGGGTCCTATTTATAGGAATCACACATTCACACATAAGTCCTTGACTTTTAGACTAATAACAAATAACCAAGGGGAAAAGCGAGTGTCCCTGGGCCAAGCCCATATAATTGGGCCCATTAACCTATCAAATCAACATAATGACTCAAGACTTAGGTAAATAACTACCTATCCTAGGTATTGGACTCAAATAAAAAGAAAATTACATGGTAAGAAAATGAAAAATAAATCATATGACTTGAAATAAAGTGGAGAACAAGATGAAGTATAGCTGGCGAGCAACGGGACCCTCGCAAAATGTAGAGTGGTTGGGGATGTCCCCATCATTGAGCCAAAAGAGGTGGAACCCGCAGTAAAGTCTAGTGAAGGAGATGGCCCTGACCTACCTGAACCTTTCTGAAATGTACAATGTTGCTGAACTGAACTTTGTTGACCTCAACTTGTCTACACTTGCCCAATTTTAGCCTACACTTGAGTCCTTGACAATTCTTCCTCCAGGTCTGTAGCTGCTTGATAAGCCGCCTCCATATTAGTCACACGGGCAGCAACCACCACATGCCTGAGCTCAACCCTCAAGCCTCTAATAAACTATTGGGTCTTCATCCTCTTATTAGCCATAATGTGGGGCACATAATGACCAAACTCAATGAACCTGAAGGGATACTACATCACACACATGTCTCTTTGAGTCAGCTCCATAAATTGGTACATCTTGGATCTAATATGCTCGAGGCTAAAAACGCGCTCAAATGCTTCAAGAAATTCCTACCACGAGATCTGTCGAATAGGGCAAGACTGAAATGCTGACTCCCATTCTATAGTCCAACATGACAAAGTTGGGCCCTGTAGTTGATAGCCGGGTTCCCCCGTGTAGAATATGGTAGGAGGTTCGCAGAAGCGAGGGACCTCCATAGTCTTTAGCGGCAGTACCGTTCACATCTTACCAGCAAAGTCGCTCCTAAATAGGGGTGATTGGGAGTGTCGAATAAAAAATTATATTCTAAAATATATTCATAGATTTGATAATAGTGAAAGCCTTATGCGAATAGAAACACGTAACTCGACGGTGATACAAAAGCTAAAGGATTAAATGATATTCACCAATCAAAGAATAGCAGACACTAAGAAATATTAATTCAAACATCCTCCTCGGTGACCTATGTCTAGTATCTAAACCTTGTCTAGGGTTTCCCTAATTGCAAGAAGTACACCAGCTGGGTTTTACTTAGGTGATCAGCTCACCACTTCCACACTAGCTGAGCTTTGCTCAGGTGTTTAGCTCACCAACCATCATATTTTGATCAGGTATCTAGTACATCAAGTTTGCTGAGAGAGTTGATTAGGAGTCAGCATGCCAACCTTCGATTTTTGATCAGGTGCCTTATAAACCAAATTTGCTAAGAGAGTTGATTAGGTGTCAACAAACCAACTCTTAATACTCCATAGCTTCACCCTGATTAACAATAAGCCTCTATCACTAGACAGATGTGGAGAAAATATAGCTCAAAAATAAGAGTGTAACAAACACGCAATAAAGATTAGAGTGAAGAGAGATGCATACATATGCTTTCAGTTTGCAGTGGCTCTGCCTTTGATTTCCCTGGATATGGCTCGAGCATATTGAAGGTGGACTCCTTAAACGAAGTGTTATTTGATCCGAATAGGTAACTTACAAACTAGCACGATAACACTAAGATATTTAAGATCTCTCAAGTTTCATAGTCAATGTCATTTCATCCCTAATGCTTTGTATTTATAGCCGCTCTCCATTGACTATCTATTGGACACAACTTGGAATGAGATGCACACTTCTCTGTGCTTGTCCCATAGCGTATGAGAGAGCCGATGTAGCCGTTGTGGCACAGCCCTTTTCTTAGAGCTATGTTAAAATTTAATCTGTGGGGCTTTAGCGTGATAATGATCTCTAAACTCACAAGGAATCTTTTTAGCTTAGAACTATTTTCTGTGAGAGGGGTGTCGTCATCATGTCGCCCTAATCGCTTCGTAACACTGCATTTCAGATAGTTTTTATCTTGTTAGAAGATTTCTTGCGAGTAAGCTAGACTTGCCAATGATTAAGTAGAGGCTCTTCGGGTTCCTAGCCATTCAAGTGTCTGGCCTCTAGACATATCCACACGAGCAGTGGCAACAAAGAGATTCTCCTTCGTGATCTCCACATGTTGACCGCTCCTCAGCACCACCATCGGCTGGAGGACGAGAGAGAGAGAGGGGCGCGCCTAGGAGAGAGAGAGAGAAGTGAGAGAGAGGGTGGCTAGGGGAGAAAGCCTAATGCTTGGCCAGGGTTTGTCTCCTCAGCATATATTTATAGACCTCCTGCATTTTTTAGAAAAGCTTAGAAACTGTCTATATTTTCCATCCTTATCCTTCTATCCACTGCTCTATTGTGTGTAACCCTCTAGGCCGAATAATCTGTTTGATTTTCAAGCCCATTAAGCTAAGAACCCTTCTTAAGTTAATTCATTATAATCCATTAACTCTTAATGGAATTAATGGGCTTTTCGACCATGATTGGCACTAAGAAACACCTTGTGATCCTAAATGACTTTGGGAGGGATGCAACTCACATTTAACCTTTCCGTCATCAGATTCTACATAGTTATAGATCTTCATCCAAACAATGCTCCAATCAGAATTAGGAAATGTTCATGCTATCAAACCCTAATGCATCTTGATCTTATGGACCCTTGCACTCTTAAGTATGGTTCAACAGAAAACTCCTTTCCTCACTGAACTCCCATACCTGGCTAGGGATTTCCAAGTATGGTCCATAGAACATTCTCTCTCTGAATCCATGCAGAGAGTGAATGATCCCATGTTATCCACTCAATTGTCTCCACATGAATCCCACTGAGTATGAATAACCAACTATAAAGAACCACAAGGCTGAAGTTCATAAATCAATAATCAAACGCTCAATGGAGTCCATGCAAGACCTCTTTGGTGATTCAGGTCTAAGATTCAACTGTGCTACTTTGACACTAGAATCTCCTGATTGATAGTTAGTATGGTTACCATTCAGGAATTCTAGATCGGGCCAGCTCAGTGAACTCATTCCACTAATGAGCACCTGCATGTGTACCTTGATGTCACTACACCAGCAGTTATGAGATCGACCGCCCTCATTATATGAGAGAGTACCATGTGCACTAGTCTATCTGGATCTTCAATGTCCCTTCTTAAAGATCAAAGAAAAAAAGTGAAAAGAAAGAAAAAAAAGGAAAAAAAAGGAAAAGGAAAGAAGAAGAAAGAGGAACCAGGGGGAAATATCTCCCGGTCCCGAATTGTTGCCGTACATTGGCGAAAATATCAAGAGACAAGCAAACCATGTCAGTTCCGCAACCCCAGTGACACCGACAAATGAACACCTTACCCAGACCTTACGTTTGGGATGAGGAAATAAACCCCTCTTTGCGTTAGCACTGACCCAGTGCCGACAAACACCTCAACAGACAAACAAACCATGTCGGTTCCACCGCCCCGGTGACACCGACGAATGAACACCTTACCCGGACCTTACGCCTGGGATAAGGTAATAAACCCCTCTTTGCATTAGCACTGACCCAGTGCTGGCGAACACCTCAAGAGACAAAGTCATTTTCCGTGCCATAGAAGCTCGAAAATTGCCTATACATCGATTTACTTCGTCAAATGGGGGACTCTATCCTGTCACTAAGTTTTTGAAGGGACTCCAAGCTGTCATTTGTGAACACTATTGACTCAAAAAGTCTTTCTATTCTGAAATAATAATTGTCCAAGTCCGATGCTATCAAGAACAAAGGAGTCTTCTGCAGGGCATCATGCGAGAGACCATGTTGGTTCCACCGCCCCGGTGACACCGACGAATGAACACCTTACCCGGACCTTACGTTTGAGATGAGGAAATAAACCCTCCTTTGCGTTGGCATTGACCCAGTGCCGACGAACACCTCAAGGGACAAACAAACCATGTCGGTTCCACCGCCCCGGTGACACCGACGAATGAACACTTTACCCGAGCCTTACGTTTGGGATAAGGAAACAAACCCCTTTTTTTTATGTTAGCACTGGCCCAGTGCTGGCGAATATCCTAAGTGACACATAGAACCATGTTAGCCCCGACGCCCCGTCGGCACTAATGAATGAACTTCTCTCCGTCCCCTCAGGTGACGAATACTTCCTTTTGACTTGGACCTCTCGTCTAGGTCTTTTGGATCTATAAACTCTTCTCTCCATCCCGTCGGATGACGGATACCTCCTCTTGACTTGGACTTCTCGTCCAGGTCATTTAAATTAATAAACTCTTCTCTCTGTCCCTCAGGATGGTGACTTTTCCCCTTGATTTAAAAATAAAAAAATAAAAGATAATCAGAATTATGGCTTAAAGAAATGATGAATTATGAATTTGGGGGACAAGAATGATGGTTAGAGATGCATTATATTACTTTCATGGTTGTATATGGTTTCTAGTCACAGTTAAATGCACTTGCTTCTGAGATATAATGTTAATTAATAAATTACTGTTGAACATATTCATCGGAGCAGGTTATGGCTAAGACGTGCAAGACAAATGATGAACTTAATAATTGCTCGGAAACAAGTGCATGCTGGAAATAGAAACTTAAGTTAATGTTTCTCATGTTATCTCTCATTATTTATGCATTTGTATAGCGTTTGCAGGATTCTGGGCTGTAGGAAAAATGATCCCCATGGACTCTTACCTGAACCTGAGCTCCCATATATTTAGGTGGCAGGTTCCAGCTGGCAGGTGCATAGCTTCATGGACAGACCTCTCTCTCCACTGGGGTGGACCAAGCTACTTCTCGGTTCAAGTTAGTTCCTCTTCTTCAGTTGCTGTTAATGGTTCCTTTCTTCGGTTCTAGTTGTTGTGTTCTTCAGGATGTATAGCCTTATTATGATCTGGATATGTACTATTTGAGACTATTTGACTCGTATGGTTGAACCTTATCAGGGACTTGTACTTTATCCAGACTGTTCTATTCCCCACACCAGTTTATGACTTTGTGTAAGGATGTCTCAATTACACAGCCACTTGTTCTGCACATGTTAACTTAATGCCCTTTTTGGTCTTTTCTTGTCTCATTATGTGTATTTGCACAGTTACTTCCAGGGACTCAGCTTTGAGAAACAATGGGCTTCAGCCAAGTGACAGCTCTCCAATGGCAGATGCCTTGGCTACACCCTTAGTCATAGACTGCCACAATGTACATGTCGAGGGAAACCTCTGGGGTGGCTCCCTAACTGAATGAGTAAACTAGGTAACCAAAAAGGTAGTTTTCTACTAACCAACTAGCTTTATAGGGTCAAACAAAATCTTAGCCAGTACTTCTCACTGCCCTGCAGAGGGTTGATGTGAGGCAGACAGCCATCAGCATTTGCCAATTCCTTGGATTCTTCATTGGATCTAGCAGACCCTAGAATCATGGAATAAGGCTTAAAATGATTATTTTGACCTGGTGGTCTGGTCTGATCTAGCCTGATCTCTACGTCAGCTGCCTTCTTCTTCTATCTGGGCTCGTTTCTTCTAGGTTCAGACTTCTTTTCTCTTCTTCTATTTTCTTCTTCTGTCTCAGTCTCAGAGATATCCCCTTATATGGCAGGGAATCAGTTAGGGTGGTCCCCACACTGATTCACTCTGGCGCGTGGAGGAAAGGTTCTCGCCAAAGGCTCATTCCGTGACAGGTGGCTTTAGTGATCCACGTGTCAGATCTGGTGGATGAGGTGAGAACACATGGTTGAGTGTTCATGGAGAGCAAGTAGCCTCGGATCACGTGCTTTACTAACTAAATTCTTGGATCATGTGCCCTACTTGAATTTCTATTGCTCTCAGACACTTGAGGTTTGCCTTAATCCTATCAATCAAAAGACAGACATTTAGTCAAATGCCATATTCATTAAAGTGCATACTTAGGCAATAACTAGAGAAGACATATGCTCCGACCAATGACATGAATGTATATGCGAATGCTTTAGAATGTAGATAATGATGCACAGACTTGATGACTTGAATCCAGATGTGCATCGACTTCAGTCTATATATGTGCATCGACCTTGATGCATCATGTGCACAGACCCTGGACATGCACAGACCTATATGTGCACAGACTTGAACATGTGCATAGACCTTGACTTCTGAATGTGCATAGACTCTAAAATGTGCATAGACTTTGGTCTATATATGTGCATCAACCTTGATGCATCATGTGCACAGACCCGAATGCAGCATGTGCGTAGACCTTACAAGGCATATTAAGAAATGTGCATCGACCTTGTAGACCATGCTACAAAACATGCATCGACATTACCTTACATGAGATACAATGTGCATCGACCTTGCCTTTACGCAAGATGCAATGTGCATCGACCTTGCTATACGCAAAGATACAATGTGCATCGACCTGTGTTTTGACACTTAGACAAAAAATTTGGTTTGTTCAATATGAAGGCTCTTATGTATTTCAGTCCCAACATGATTCATAGATTGTCATTATCAAAACCAAGGTTCCAACACTTTGCTCACCGAAAAATTCACCATTGATGTTGTTATTTCCTCTCGCTCTGTTGCCATTCAGATTGCTAGTCAAAAGGGGTTCTCTACCCAGATCATGTGAACTCATACGGAGGCCAAGGGCCTAATGGATTCTCTATTCAATGGACAATTTGTCATATTTTCAACATTTTCCAAGGGTATTCTACACTTCTTATGCAATCTCCCGCAATTTATCGATAAGTCGGCCATGTCAACGCCATGTATTACTCTCCCTAAGTTTCATCCTTCCCTTTTATCATGGGAGCTATGCTTCATGCCTGATTATCGAGTGGAATTGTCGAACCTCATGCTCTTTTTGCCAAAGGATAAAACTCCATGGTTTCATGATGTTCATCTCAGGGAGTTACTTGCTCAAGAATGTCCACATGTTGTTAGCACCGGGTGTTTAGGGGGAACCACCTGGACAAGGCTGCATGTTCATAATCGGGCCAGGCCGTCTACCAGGTGGGCCCATTATTTGAGAAGATATTTCAAGATAAGAAGCCCGAAGGTCCAAGCCCGTGCCAGGCGGGTCCGTTACAAGTAAATTTCAGCTAAGAAAAGACGATGGCATAGGTTCAAGGGCTGCCGATTGTGCACTCAGGAGTCCACTGTTTCTTCCCCTCCTTTTCACTCATCCTTTCTTCTGCTCAGCTCCCACCCTTGGGTGGTGTAGTTACCATCTTTGGATCCCACTTTCATGATTTTCTCCTTTATTCTTGGGTCCATGAACCCCCATTCCCCTTCTTCTCATCCGAACCCTCTGGATTGTTCTTCTTGTCGCAATTCTAGGCCTCAGCCTAAGCCCTCCTCCCATCCTGATTTCGGGACATCTTCTGATTCTTCCTCACCTCACCTAGGTCCTCTGGGTCTTTTTCTATTCCATTCTTTTCATCTGGAGCCGCCGAACCCTTTCCATTATGCTCGTCTTTGATTTCCATCCGATTCCTCTCTCCCTCTAAAATTTTCAGGCTTTGCTTTTGTTTTTCCTCTCTATTACAACAATCTCCTTCCCATTGTTTTTATATTCTTTCTTTATCTCCCTTTCAGGGTTCTTGCCCTTTCACTTGCTATTTTTGAGACTTTAGTCCACCTTGATCCCAGCTGATCTTTATTTATTCTGTATCTGGTTCCTTGTTATCAAGGTCTCTGTGCCCTAGTGAGGGAGTTTTAGCCCTCGCCTCTCTTCCTTTTAATCCTTCTTCGTCTAGTTCAGCGTCTGCCACTCTTTCGTGTCGAGGAACCTTCAACCCTTTGCTATCCTTCCCCCCTTTTGTCCTGTCAAGCAAGGAACATAGCTCGTGCTACCCAAGATCTCTTCAGGATGTTGCTTCCACGCTATGGATTTGCAAAGGTATCTTTTAATTATGCAAGAACATATTGTCATTCGCATTTATTTACTCTTGCACATGGTTATAATGCTAGATTCCTTAACACGTTTGAGCAGGTTAGGTCTAGCTTAGTTTGGTCTTGTTTAGTTAAAGCTAGTTCGCTTCTGTAGCATCCCAGGCTGGTGATAGCTCGGTGCTGGGAGTCCAGTTCTTTCCTCGATCATTGAGGGTGACCCTTTTAGCATGGTTTTCACACACTACACGGGGCGCTATAGTCTATTTCCTTTGAGACACATCGTTGCTACTTTTGCCATACTTTGGGTATGCACAAAGGCCTTTTCTTTTCTCTGCTCGGCCAAGTATAGGGGCAAGAGATTGATGGATGAGAAGACCGACCTAGGCTCTTCCTAATACGAGAGAGGCCTCAAATAGGGGTAGTCTTGACCCTGAAAAATGAGCATCCATACAAAATCTAGCCAATAAGGGCTGTTCAAATGAATCAAAATAGAAAATCAGTGTCAAAGTTATGAAAATGAATAAAGGCATGGCAAGAGTGGCAGTACAGTTCTCCGCCGAACGTAATGAGCCTTGTCGCATGCATGCCTATGGGTCCAGAATCAAAGACACAAAGGCCAGCGCAACAGATTATCTCTTTGAGGGGTAGTGCCCTGGATGGAATTCAAATCCTGACTTCTCCCATCCTACGTAAGGCTTGTCTCATGTTTTCTTCTATCTCTCCATCTTAGGCTGGGTTGTATCTCGGGTATGGTCTTTAGAGGTGGTTGGTTGTGGCAAGCCACCTTCAATTGCACGCCCTGCTCAAGAGAGATCCTTGATGAAAAGAGTAGGAGGAATGATGACCCTTAGACAGTAGCTTAAGCCCATCTTTGGATGTTGTAGATTGCTGTGACAAAAAAATAAAAAATAAATAAAAAATCAAATGTTAGGTTTATGTGGACCAGGTTCAACCCTTCAACCTAGTTTGCCTAAACCCTTCCATGACCCTGAATCTTCCCCTATAAAAATCCCTTAGAAGCTCAAGTGGTTAGGATCGATCAATCAAGCATCAAAGGGAAAGCTTCAGCACAAGGCAACCGGTGCAGCAAGCAAGGAGATTTGTGTGTGCTGGTGACTCGTGAATCAGCTCTCACATGCTGAGGGTATGTCGCTTGTACTCCCCTCACATGGTGTTCAGCCATGACACACAAGTCTATTCCCCCCACACGTACGGCATTATGACAATGGCAAATACCCCCTCATCCTGGGGTGTCTATGTGTGGTCACCATGCGCACGTGCCAGGACGTCACATCTCCTACCGTCACGGGGCCGTACCCGACTTCTCAACCCGAGCTGTGGTCGACCCTCACCTAGTCGCTAGTCAGTGTGTACCCCGACCATCCAGTCCAGTTCTCCCTCTATAGATCAGGCATAGCCCTTGCCTCGAGGAGAGCCTCTGTAAAACATGCGGATGTCTGTCTTATCATGCACTGACCCGAGGACCGGCCTTTGCGTCAGACATGTCCCGTGGCTTGCGCCAGTTGCACCTTGGACGCTACGGCCCACCTATAAAGCCCGCGTGGCTCTTTTAAAGTATATTACCCCCCCTGAATGGACGTCCCCATTTTCACGTCCAAGCCCCTATCTTCTTCCGCTACTCCGTCCCTCTGACCTTAGTGAACATCTCTCATTGAATGCGAACCCACTATCGCTAAGTGCCCCCTGATCTCCACCCATGGCTTCAGATATATATAAACTTCTCTTCAGCTCAGGACGAAGGTATTGGGATTCAATCCGATGTAAATAAACACCGAATGCTTGCGGTAGATGGGGAAAGACATCTAGTACACCATCCCCTACAATCACCTATGCATTCTGTAGCAACCCTGAATTTATAAAGAAACAAAAATTTAAATAAAAATTATAAATAGCAACTTATGTAAAGTAGCCAATTAAATGAAAGACGCCATTCAACACTGGCGTCAATTCATTTGGAATAAAATGATAAGAATCCTATTTGGAATAAAACCAGTAAATAACGCCCCTTTAATAGGCGCCAATTATTAAAACGGAGCGTTCCCCTTAACGTATGCTCAGACTTTTGGACGTTGAAGCCAATTGTGTTCAGTTCCATCTTGGCTATTCTTCATTGTGCACTGCCCTTGGCTATGTGTAGTGTCGACTCTTTTGTGCCAAGTGTTGACTCTTCTTGAAGGGATTTTTATTCTTACTTGGGCACGATCATTGGGCTTTCACTTTTGCCAACTCCACTTCATTCCTACTCCATTCATTGGCTTATCTGTCATGAAGAAGACATCAAGTATTTCAATCAAATGAGTGTGGGAAACATCAATGACTTATAGTGTTTAGCCATTATCAAAACCATGAGTTTCAAATGGCCACAGGGGCACAATAGGGCTGACCAAATCTCAATTGGAATGGCCAAAATTACATAATCTCCTTAGGAGGACATGCATAGCCATCACAGAGCCCATCAACCACCTGAACAAGCCACGGAAAAAGGAAATGCTGCACCACAGATTCACATCTACTGGCAAATTCCGCCCAGTGCAACACAACCGGGAACAACATCATAACAAAAGAGCACTCTCCATCACATCCTGACGAGAGTAAAACTATCTCGCATAGTCCCGACACAGCACTGGCAAGCGCTCACGCAAAAAGCAAAGCGGTTCAGAAAACATAAAACCTATGCCAGCTGCCGACTGTACTGAACCATACCGACACTGAGCACTATAACATCTTTAATTCCCATATACTTCCATATATCCTTCGCAACACAACTGTTCTTGTCACGCCTCGACACGGAATATCGTAGCTGAAAGTAGAAATAGACAATCACATGCTAAATGAAAGAATTATTACAACATCATGGCCAAACTAACTGCATTCATTAAATAACAAATCTTAATTGATCCATATTCCAATTACATAACCCAATTTTACAAAATTCTGACATATCATTCACTTGACAACATTACATTCACTGACTCTATTACAACTCATTCAAACCACACATTCTAGTGACACAGCTAGATAAGACAACTACGAATGGCTCCACATGGCTTCTAACTGGTTCGCTCCATGGCCATCACTCTTGCCCGTCCCCAACAGTTTGCGAGTCCTCACCTGAGCTACCTGAAAAAGGGGGAAATAACTAGGTGAGCAAACGCTCAGTAGGTAATAACAGGCAAGCTCCCAGAACACTGTTGAAGTCTATTACCTCTCTGCGTGGAGTGGACTGTAATTTTATTGCTGTAATTATTCATAGTTACTATACTGGGAGTCACGGATCTTGGCTGGGAAGGTCTTCCCCATGCCTGAAGCGTGGAGGTACGTTTTCACTCTCTCATTGTTGCATTTGCTTATTTCGTATCTGTTTGTATGCCGTTGCTTGAGTGACAGGATAACTAACTCGTTCCAATTTTATCACCGCTGCGAGAGTGAGTGAGTGTGACCCATCCCGTGACCCGATCCGGGCACGAAGGAGTGTTGACCACCCTGACTCATTGTCAGTTTCTCAACCACACAGATCCACACACTTCTCTTGCTAGGGACGAGTCACGAGCGTACCTAGAGTCTCAGGTTCACATCAAATTGGCATCGAGTCTGCATTTCGTCCCACATTAGAATGCTCCCCCTTAAAGAGTGGCTTACAGAAGGGTTGATAGGTGAAGTAGAGGGAATGATGCTCATAAGCCAAGAGTGATCATTGTTCAATCTGAAGGTGGGAATTCAAGGTGGTAAACACGATCATCAAGCGAACAGATGCGTCGATGCAGATATGCCAAGGGGTCAACATAGAATTCACAAACAGAATGCTTGTTTCTGGAAGAATCAACTGCTGGGTCGATGCTGCAAGTCTTGTGCGTCGACGTAGTCTGGCAGACAGTGCATAAAACCTTCAACAAAGGCAGTTTCTTCACAAAGATGGGTCAACCTTTCCAGTAAACGGAATTCAACCAGAGAGATCCTTAGAAGGATGGTGTTGACACCCATTTTTAGCCTGCAAGTCGAGTCACTTCTCTTGTTCACTTCTGTGATGTCTTGAATTACCCATTGTTTTGGAGTATTCCCTAATCTGATTCTGAGCACATTTCTTGATCATTCCCTAGCCCTCTAAGTTTGGAAGCCATTTTCTATCAGTTCCCAACTATTTCCCAAGTTTCCATATGTTCCGAGACGGTTCCCCTTCATCTCCGATGATCGGAATACCTTAGGCTTGCACTGGGAGAGAGGCGGCCCTCACTGGGCTGCCCAACTCCTGAAGGCAACTCTCACTGGGCCGCCCAGTCCTCTGAGAGGCGGCCCTGACTGGGCCGCCCAGATCCGTTTGTTAAAGTCTGTGGACGTCTTACATCTAATGTCCGTGCAGATTTTACCTCTGCAATGGTCCGTGGAAGCAAAACCCCGTGCAGGTTTTTGTGTTTCATACAAGTCCTTGCATGCCTTTACAGGGTCCGTGGAAGGAAAACCCCGTGCAGGTTTTTGTGTTTCATAGAAGTCCATTGATGCCTTTATAGGATCCATGGAAGTCAAACCCCGTGCACATCCTGGACTTAGTATTTTTTTGGTTGGGCTGCGTCCCAAGTCCATGCACACCTTCACCATGTCGGTGCACGTCAAACCCCGTGCATATCTTTATTGTGTGTAACTTGTGTATAAGTCCGTGTATATTTTCGGGAAACTTCATCCGTGCATGTTTCATCTATACCTGCATCCGTGCACATTTCTACCTCTGCTTCTTAGAGCATGCATCCGTGCATGTTTTGCTTGCTTCACAAATTTCATCAACTTGGCAAGCAAGTTCGTGCACATCATACCCCGTGCACATCCCTCTCAACAAACTTCTTGCATGCTCTGTCTGCTATCAGCTGTGGAGTTAGTCCGTGCATGTCTTGAAGTCAGCACACACACTGTAGCTAAGCTAGCAAAGTCCGTGCAGACTCCTTAGTAGTTAGTCTAAATGCTCTAAACATACCCTGTGCATCTTTCTTCTATTTTATAGACTTTTAATTGAACTAACAATTATTTTTGTGATTGACAAATAATGTTTCATGGAAAATTGGATAAGCACGTGATCCAAGGTAGATCCCTGTTCATAGAAGCTGTCACGTGGATAGTCTTGGGAGATTCTAACACATGGCAAGGGTCTCCTGAACCTTCTAGATGGCGTGTTTTATCCGCACGCCTAGGGCGTCTTCAGATAGAGGCAATATATATATAGAAACCTTCTGCAATTGAAATGCAAGGAGAAGAACTCTGAGAGAGATCAAGCAGATAAGCAGAGCAGAGAAGAGTAGAAGGGTTTTTTGAAAAAGGAAGAGTGAGCAGCAGAGAAAAGAAAAAGAAGACCGTGAAAGCAAAGAGGCGAAGTGAAGAAGAAGAAGAGGGGAAGAGAGATAGAGAGAGTTTTCCTAGAGAAGAATCTGAAGCTCAATCTACACTGGACCATGGATCAAATCCAGTTACACCCTCCCCCACTTAAAAGAATTTGGTCTCCAAATTCACATAAAATTCATCTCCAATAATAATAGTGAGATATCTAGTCCTATTCTCCAATCAGCAAACAAGATCACATAAGCATGCTTGCAAAACAATCTACAATCTAAGGAAGCTACACTAAGGTTAAGGGATACCTGTAGCTACTTCATCGTCCTTAGTAGGCTCGACTCATCTTATTGCTTGCAATCGTCCTTGACGCCGTTCCTTATTACGATCCCTTGCTTACTAAGGTTGATCTCTAGGAAGGGGACACTCGGATACCTTATGCTCCTGACTTCCATAACGAAAACAAGCTCCATTTTTCCAGTGACAGCTCTCGAATTTTTGACCCTCATTCCCACAATGCTTGCATTTTACCTCCTTTTGCCTTTTGCCATTTGGAATGTCATCCTCATCATTGGGCCTCTTGTTGTCATTTCCCATCTTTTTCTTCTCTATTCTTGCCTTTACCTTGTCAGACAATTCCATGGCATCCTCCAGTAATTAAGCTCTGTTAACCATCTCAGCATATGATTGAATGTCGATCGGTGCCAATTAGGGTATGTATTGCAACCACAACCCATTTAAAAACCCCCTGGATTTCATCTTATCTGTCAATATCAAATGAGGTGCATAACGAGATAATCTAGAAAATTAGGCTTCGTACTCTACCACAGACATACTTCTTTGCTTAGGCGAGGTGAATTCTCCCACCTTTCTCTCTCGAACTCTCTCTGAGAAATATTTCTCATTGAAGTGTTCTAAGAATTCTACCCATGTTACCTGATCACTCGGCAAGGTTGCTTCCATGGACTCCCACCAAGCTCTCACATCCTGCTCCAGTTCGAAAGTTGCCAAAAGGACCTTATCTTGGTCTAAACATTGCATTACTCGAAAAATTGTCTCCATCTCCTTAGTCCAATCTTCTGCCACATCAGGATCAGGGTTCCACTAAACTTAGGGTGATTGAGGCTCCAAAACTCACGATGCAATTCTCCAGCACCACGATGTGCTCTACCCTTGACTACTTGTTGAAGAACCTACGTCAAACCCTGAACCGTCCTTTGTATCTCCCGCCATTGCGCACGCTCAGCGGCCATTGTTAGCTATTTAAATCTAGCCACTGAACATGAGGAAGTTGACTTGTTGTTCAGGCTAGTCGACTTGCCTCGTAATAGTAAGCAAAACTTCTTTTCATTCATTCTTTAAAGATAATATGTCATGCCATGGAATGCTTGAATATGTGGTTTTGATTACCAAGGCTTTATGCAAGGGTTTGGTAGCGCATCTATGCAATGTGACCCTGATACAAGACGGAGTTACGTGCTCACGTATAGTGGGGTGCTTTCACCTGGACGTAGTCCGAGTTTCCACCGCTCACTATTTAATATACCAAGGACTGTGGCAAGAAAGCGTTCAAGAATGAAGTATGCATGAAATATATCTAGATTAATGAATCAATGCACACATGAATTAAGACATGCATAAAGGTGTAAATGATATGTTCAGTTCTGAAATGCAGGGAGGGGCAAGTATGCTTAAGTTCATGCAATTTCAGTGAACATCTAGTGCAATTCAATATGCATATGCAGTGTTGATCATTTTCATGCAATCTTGGTGGATTCTTATACAAACCTATCATGCACATGCCATGTTCAATCCCCCTTTTTTTTTTTTTTGAAACGGGGAGTTCGGTCGACCGAACTAATAAGATCAGTCGACCGATCTTCCCAGGGGCAGGGAGGCCTGTCGGATGAGTCGACCCATCCACTAATCGGTCGACCGAAAATTCAATTCGGTTGACCGAATCAACGGATAGTAGGGAGTTTAAATCTTCAACCACAGATCCCCAGTGAGGGTCCTGGAGCAATCTTATATACATGCAAATGCATTTTCTGCACTTATGTACATATGCAAACGAAATCTCTGATTTTATGCATGCAAATGCATTTTTGAATCTGTGTATGCAATGAATTGTCCCTGCACGGAAGGCAGAGATGGGAGCTGAACATTGTTTATATCTTCATCTTTTAATTCATTTATCTCGTTCTTTTCTTTCTTTTGTCTCTTCCTCTTTTTTCTTGCATCATAAAGCAGACTGGCCTTCAAGGGGGTCGACCCCACAGTAGTAGGCTTCCAAACCTATTTTTATTTAAAGAGTTTCAATTGATCATGCACAATATGCATATCAGGTGCATCTGCCCATTCAGAACTTGTGTTTTTTATTTTGATATGAGAATCCTCTTTTTTTTTATAAAGAGATATATATGAAGTCAAATCAAATGACGTCTAATTCACGCACAGTTTTTTTCAAAGTTAAACATCGAGCGACTAAATCCAAAGTGCATCTCTCTCTCTCTCTCTCCCTCTCTCCCTCTCTCTCTCTCCAATCAAGTGACGTCTAATTCACGCACACATGCCTAAATCGTCTAATTAAATTTATTCCTTGTCCCCATAAGATCTCAGAAAGGGTGCAGATGCAAGAAGCGATGGAACGTCGTGGTCCTCCTATGTACTTGAAACTTTGGGAGGGGTTACATGTGGTAACATTTCAATGCATCCTAATTTTTTCCCCCTTCAAACTAAGAACATATACATGATATATATATTTTTATTGTCAAGATACTAAACAAATGATAATTAGGAGCCATGACATCGCATGTTATAGCTGGCATCATCAGCTGAGGGAAGTATTAATTGGCTTGTGTGGGGATTTATCCCGATCCCTGGACGCCTTGGTTGTTGTCTCTCTCCTAATTATCTGTCTCCACCTTTTTATCTTGATCTCGGGTCGAGTCAATTGTCGCTATCTGATCCAGATATGATATGATACGGTTGATCTGATACTAATTGCATAGAGATAGAGAAAAAAAATAGAGAGAGAAAGAGAGAGTTCATATCTCATGTCTACTTCACAAATTAATATATATATATCCCGTTAGCGTTAGGGAAGATGGCTTGTGAAGGGGCCACGTGACCTCAATTCAAAGTGTACACAGGGGAGCCACATCAGGACGAATCTATTGTGGCCTCCCCAGGAATAGGGGAACCTACCGAAAACATGTCCATGTTCCTGTGCAGTGGAGATGCAAGAGGACAAGCAGATTTGGGCGTGGATAAAGATCGTAGGTCCCCAATGCAGATCCTTGATTTGATAACGTAATAATGACATGCACGCTAGCTAGCTAGCCACATATGTGACCGTATATATCCATATCTATACGAAACTATAGCACGATTAGACAATCACATTGGTAACTTGGTGGGAGATATATATATTGCTAGCGCGCAAATTGGGATGGTTAATCTGATAATTCTTAATCAATTATTTGTCTTAATTTTAATGTCAACCATAAAAATTAATCTATTAGTTAGTTATATGTAAAATAATCTTTTTCATTGTATTTTTACATAAGTGTTAACATTACCAGAAAATAAACATTCCTGTAATGAAATTTGATTTCAAAAGCTACACGCATCATTATAAACATTTAATAGTCTAGTTGGTCAAGAAGTGGATTTACCAATCCACATATATTAATCATAGTTTAAAGGTTACCTTAGTTTTATTTTATTGATTTAGATATCGATCAGGGCGATGTATCGTCATTTACACATATTTGATTTTTTTGAGCAAACCTAATAGATTCATGGTTATGACTGAACATTCATATTGTTAGAAAATGCAATGGCTGAATAGAACTTTGAGAGCTGTTCAAGATAGAATAAGGAAAATAGAAAACGTGACTGATGATAATGCTAGACATGGGATTTAAACTCCCTATTTAAAACTGAAGCTCCTGCATATTACATGTGAGACCCTATAAATTGGGAAGAAGGGAGGCAAACCAAAAAAAAAAAGGGGAAAAGAATGTTTAAAGGGCCCTGTGTAGAGGGGTCGACCCCCCCTTGTGCACAACCCCTTATCTTCTTGGACCGATCAATCCTAAAAGAAAGGAAAAAGCATAAAAAAAAAAAAAACAAACAGCAATGACCATCGGTCTGAGCAAAAGAAAAACAAGTGGACATATGGGCTGAATTAGAGAAGTCACTATGAATTGGTGTTCAGGAGAATGCAGTGGCCAGATCTAATCTTGAGTTTGCTGAAGATATAATAAGCAAAACAAAAGAGTGATAGCATTTTTGTGGGTATGAGAGAGTCATGCATTTCAGATGGACACCGAGGTTATTAGTGCGGGTGGTCAATGCCAGGCTGATATGGAGGAGCTCCTTAGCAAACACAAGATCTTGGAAGAGCACAATGAAGAGCTCGCTATAATTCAGAAATATGATGATCAAGTACAGTTCTAAAAATAGCTGAAATTGAATAAGCCAAATATGAAAGAATGAATGTTGAACATTGGAACCTTTGATTCAAGAACTGAAATCCAGCTGGGACTTATGTGTATACATAAGGAAGCGTTGATGACCAAACTTGGATTCGAAACTGGCTGAGAGTCAAAATGAGTAGAATGAAAGGGATTGAATTATGAACAGAGGGTTCTGTACAACAAGCATGAGAGCAGCGCAGACCGTACTATCATACATCGCTCTAGCGCTGTTGCGATACAGAGATCGATAAAATCGATATTCACTCGAGAAAAGAATGCATCGTTTATCGAAAGGACATGGATTTTGAAAAAGAACAAAGAACAAGCAAAAACAGAAGAGCAACCTTGCCTATTTACGCAACCTCAGAGGGTCAGAAGCCTAGGGGGATGAGGCAGCTGGCAGCTGCCAAGTCATGCAGTCTCGGAAGGTACCCTATGCAATGGTTAGTTGATGAATGATTCATCCAAACTAATACATTAGTTTTTATCTTTATGAACTCTGCACCTGAAGTTCATCTCATGTTGACAGTCGTCCACAGCAACAAACGAGTTCCATAAGTTGAACTTTGAACCAGAACTGTATTATGGGTCAATCATTGTGAAACTTGAAGACAACCATGCCTATCAGCATACATCAGATTGACAAATTCATATGTGTAGACTATGACGCATAATAATCTGAATGCCATTCAGTGTAAAGAAGCATAATTCATATTACTGCTCACCTAGCTACTTTTCTTCTGCAACCAGAGTTTGTCAGTGCATAACATCAATCATCATGGTGAGTCATCAAACACTATTTTCTTATGTATGTGATTATATCATTTTGCATTTTGTACCTATGTCGTACTGCAAAGGAAACCCAGAAGACAAATTCTCCTTTGTTTTCCCCTTTAAATTATGTGTTTCCATCTCCACCGGCTGTTGGTTAAATGTGTCACTTTCTAAGATGAAAATGGTTTCCCAGGTTATCAAAGGTCCAATAAAACTTTGATTCATTATGATTACTGGTTCTAATGGGGTGGGGGCATAGCTGGCAAATATTCTCCATTCATTTTTATCCCATTGCCAAAATAGGGGCACAGTATTTATTTTTCATCATATTGCCACATTCACAACCATGGGCATTCTGCCTGATTTATTCCATGACTCTTTCATCTCATCTTGAAATGTCAAAAGCAAATCTTTCAAGAAGAACTTCAGATGAAAAAGATATAATTAGGCGAGTTTTCGCCCTCATCCGGCCGATTACCCATCATTTAAAATTCTCAGAAGCAAACCTGAGGTTGCTTCGGGGGTTTATGAGAAGGGCACTTTTGTGTGTCCGGTGCTCATCCCCACATCCTCCCCTCGGCATCGCCGAGTCACCCACGGGTTCGGGTGAGTGCCGTGTGAGTTGGCCGCCGACTACGGCCCATTCGGTTCGCGCTTGTGCTTACTTGTGTAGGTCCAAGGTCGTTTCACATCATGGGGTGTACCAGACAAGGATTGGCGAGCGTATCACTGGGGTGATGCAAGTGCACCAGGTAGAGGGCAGGTAGAGGTGTACTGATGGGAGAGGGTGTGAGCGCACCGGGTAGATAGCGAGTTGAGGGTGTGCCGGGCGGGGAGGTTTTGAAGGTGCACTGGGTGGGAATGGTTAATGGGTGAGACGGAGAAGGCGGCGGTGAGACGGTGAGAGAGATAGGGGAGGTGAGACGATGAGGGAGGTAGTGAGACGGTGAGGGAAGTGGAGTGACGGTGAGGAGAGTGGAGAGACGGTAGGGGAGATGGGTGAGACGGTGAGGGAGGCGGTGAGACTGTGAGAGAGATGGAGAGACGATGGGGGAGAGACGGGTGAGACGGTAGGGGAGATGGGTGAGAGGGTGGGGGAGGCGGTGAGACGGTGTGAGAGATGGAGAGACAATGGAGTGAGGCGGTGAGACAGAAGTGGGGAGATGGTGAGGGGAGATGGGTGAGACGGTGAGGCAGGCGGTGAGACGGTGAGAGAGATGGAGAGACGATAGAGTGAGGCGGTGAGACGGCGAGAGAGATGGAGAGACGATGGAGTGCATCGGGTAAGGGAATGCATGCGTGCCAGGCTGGAGCACGGCCAAGGGTGCACCGCCAGGCTGTGGTTAGGGTGTACCGGGTGGAGCGGAGCTAGACTGTGCCGGAGAGGGCTGCGGCCAGGGTGTGCCGACCAGGATGGGGGGGTTGGAGTGTGCCGGGTAAGAAGGCTGAGGGAGGGCTGGTCGCCCTCATTTTCGTATGTCCTTTCTTCTCTTCTCTCCTTTGATTTTATGCAATGCATATGAGCTTTCTCTTCTTTTCTCTTAGTCGTATCCCCTTCTTTCTTCTTGGCATGACAAGTGTTCAAGCCGCGTAGTTATCATTCAGTTCGGTCCTCTTCGCGTTGTTCACAGTTCTCTTGTCTTGGTCGAAGTATTTTACCATTACTCATTTCATTTGTTTGTTGTTCCCTTTGTCTTTTAACATATTGTTGTTCCATTTGTTTGTTGCTCCCTTTGTCTTTTAACATATTGTTTGTTCTTTTAGAAAAAAATTGGCAGCATCTCCCCTTGACCTGGATGGTAAGGGAGATAAAGGGAACACGCCCACAGGGAGTGGCGGAACCCGACAATCTGAGGTGCGTGCCCAGGGGCGACAACACCCTTAATAAAACTTCAGAAAACCCAGAAGAAATGACGAGTGGGAGACAGCTCTAAGACTACCCAGGGGTGCACCGGGCAATGGAGGGTGGCTGGTGTGCCGGCTAAAAAGGCATGAAGGGTTGGAGAGGTGTGCCGGACTGGCTAGCACCGGAGCGTGCCGGCCAGGGTGGCCAGACAGGGGGCTGTGGCAAACAAGGAAGCTGGAGGGGAGTGTGCCACGCTAAGGGGCCCAGGGAGTGTGCCGAGCTAAGGGTGTACTGGTGGAGGGGGGTTGGTCCGGGCATGCCGCTGAGGGCTCCAACAGAGGCTACACCGGTGAGAGAGTGAGGCAATGTGTGTTACTGAAGGCGTATGAACGGTGCACCGGTCAGGGGGCTGAAGGGGCTGCACCGGCCAAGAGAGGCATGAGTGCACCGAGTTGGGTCCTTCCAAAGAGTTGAAGGTGAAGGAGGGGAACTAGGCCAAGGGTCCTGGGTTGGCTCGTCAAGAGGGCTTCAGCCGAGAGGGGAGGCTAGCAGCAGAGGGATCAAAGAAGAGATGTTAGGCTCATGGGGCTTAGGAAAAGGAAGGAACCAGCTTCCCCTCCGGGCCAAAGGCCAGGCGCATGATGAGGGATCATACAAGGGTTGAGGTCAACATCAAAGTGGAGAACCCAAAATGCCGGAGAAGGATGGAAGATGAGCCATGCATCACACACCATGACGCAAACACACAGAGGTAATAAGAAACCCAAGAAAGGGGGGGTGGATTTCATTCACACAGGGGGATGGCCATGACCGGCCATATACATCAAGCTATACATTCAAACCTGGATGGGAGGAAGAAGATGAACATGAAGACAGTGAAAGGGGAGGAAAGAATGAGGGAAAGTGTTGGGGTTGAGCAGTGGCGATGGCTCCCTGCTCTTCCCCACTCCCTCTCTACATCAGAACTCCCACTCCCTCTCTTTCTTTCTCTCTTACTCTCTCTTGCCCTGTGGTCGCCGGAGGACTTCACGCCGGAGCCCTCCCCTTCCTCTTCTCTCTTCTCTGGCAGCGTCGTGGTGGTTCCCTCCACTGGTGTGTGTCTATCTGTCCCTGTGTGTTGTTCGCCGGAGAAGAGGGGCCTTTATACTCCCCGTGGCGGGAGTCTTCGAACGCAAACAGCGGATGCGGGAAGCGACTGGCATTAATGGGGATTTGACTTCGTCGTCCTCGGTGGCAGGAGGTAGCTTGTGTGCCTTTGTATCCGGTTGACACCTCAGCTAGGTTGCTGTGCGCCAAGGATCTTTAGGGCATGGCGTTGGATTTCCTCTGCCGGATGCACCGTTGGAGGGGCGAGGGGCTGTGCCGCTGGCAGGCAGCAGAAGTGTGCCGCTAGGAGCTTGCAACAGCGTGCCGCTGAAGAGGCCAACAGGCATGCCGTTGGAGAGGCTGGCCGGTGTGCCGTTGAAGGTATTAGCTTGGGCGTGCCACTGGAGCGTGCTGGGAGAGTGTACCGGCCAGGAAGGGCATCATCGGCGTGCCGCTGAGGCTTCAAAGCGGGTGTGCCGCTGAAGGCGCCCAAGGGGGCGTGCCGTTGGGGCACTTGCAGGGTGTACCGCTGGATGGCCCTGGGGGCGTGCCGGGTAAGAAGCGCAGATGGTGTGCCGGCCAGAGCCTTTGGGGGTGTGTCGGATGGAGGACACCAAGGGTGTGCCGGCCAGGGGGTGTGCCGCTAAGGGCACACCAGGGGGTGTGCCGCTGAGGGCCACCCGAGTGTGCCGGTTAAGGCTTCAAAGGGGTGTTTCGTTGGAGGTTGGCCCGGTGTGCCATTGGAAGCACATTTGAGGCCTTTGCCGGCACGAGTTGCGGTCCATTTAATTCTTTTCGGGGCTCATGACTTCTGAGCTCCCCGGGGGTTGATTTCTCTTCGCCGTCGTGACTCCGGAGACGGCTTCACGGCAGTGTGTGTATATTCGGAGAGTCCGGGTAGCCCATTCTCTCCGTGACTTCTTCATTTGAAATTGTTGTCGGTGTGAGGTCGGACGGGCCATATGGGCTCAGACACGGTCTCAGCTGACTCACTTGAAAATCTCGGCGCTACTGAAACGGCCCTCTGATATTTAGTCAGTCTCCCCCTTCCACCCCCTTGTGGGGTAATGATCATTGTGAATATGTGATGAAGTAGTCATTGCAGGGAAGGAAATTTGTTAGTGTTAAAGCTGGTCAGGTAGGTGTTCTTGATTTCCTAAATATCTTTTGGCAGCCCTGTCATAATAGAGTATGCTTCATGGGCGTTGTAAATAAAGTTGTTTACCACAACTCCATCAATAGGAATCCTCGAGGCCTTATGCAACAACTTCTTATTAATGTCAATCTTAATCCCTTTAACTATTGTCAACAACTTGGAAAGACTAGCATCGTACTTTAGATTCTAATAAAATTGGGTCACTAACTTAGGATAGTAGACCTTATGTTTGCATACGAATCTCTTCCAGCCTTGAAACTCAAACATGTCCATTAACTCAGGGAAATTCTCGAGCAGTTGGTGGTCGTCAGAATCTATGTACCTTGGGAATAATATGCGAACCGATTCTCCCGAGGAGATGTCTTCATAGTCCTACTCTAGACTGATGGATGTCTTCTTCTTAGCATTTCTTGAGACTCTACCCTTTTCAGTCGAAGATTCAACAACCCGTTCTTTCCTCTTGGTTCCCTTGGACTGCATTTGATTTGAGCCACTGGACGACTCTACTGGGTCATGCATAAGCTTGGACCGATGCTCCTTGCATGAAGGTCCTGTAGCATCTTGCTATTTCTTCGTAGCTAGCTGGGTTCCCCTTTTCCTTGTAATGGGTGGAGACATCATTCTGGAAGGTTTGGAAGAAAGACGTGCATGGAGATAGGGTTCTCCAGAGAAGGAGGAAGAAGTGTGAAGTGAACAAGATTTCTGGGTGGAAGAAGAAGGAGGAACCAGTGATATGTTTGGGGATGGCGACACTGCTCCGGCACAGCAGAACATATGTGGTGCGAAAGCAGACAAAGTGTTGTGAATACGCAGAATAACATGAGATTTAATCTTAACGTGATGAATTTGTTCTATTTACATAGGGTAAATGGAAATTATTGAAGTATCCTTCCATCAAGAATTAATGTTAAAAAAACTCTTACAGTGCATCATAGTTTAAGGTTTATAGAAGGACCAGTAAAGCCGGCCCCACAAGAAAAGTTAGTTGATCCGGCTCAAGCAAGTCCCTCCGGCGAAGACAATGACGAGCCGCCTCCCCCAGAGGAAGATTCCCTGGCTCCATTATTCCAAGAAGAGCCAAGCGATAAAGCGAAAGCTGAGGAAAGTAAGAAGCCCAACCATCAACCCAAGTCTCTCTCAAAGACCATCCCTCCACTGGATCAAGCCCGTGCGCGGGTCGATCGTAAGATCATTGAGCACATGAAGCACATGCCAACCTATGCCACCATATGGGAGGCCATTGCTTGGAGTAAAGAACTAAGAGAGGCACTCGTCAAAATACTCCAAGACCCGAAAGTTTATGAGGCTCACGTAATGGAACTTCAGACTCAAGCATATGAAGCTTTTGCAGCGACTGTCACTTTCACAGATAAAGACATGTTGTTATCTACCCCTTGCTATAATCGTTCTCTATACATGCAAGAGAAGATACATGGCCATAGACTGAACCAAATTCTTCTGGATCCTGGAATGTCTATCAATATAATGCCACTTACAACTTTCAAATCTTTATTTCCATTGCCATATTTACAAAGAGTCAATGACGTCAAAATCTCGAGATTCAACCAAAACTCGGAAGATGCATTGGGTAAAGTAGAAGTGGAGGTGACCATGGATAATTTTGTCACTAAAGCCATATTCTACATTATCGACGCCAACACGTCGTACAAAGCTCTGCTCGGTAGACCCTGGTTGCATGAAAATTGGGTCATCCCTTCAACTCTTCACTAATGCATTAAGTATGCAAAAGATAGAGAGCACCACACAGTCTTTGCTGATCGGGCCCCGTTCCGTTCAAATGAATGTAATATGACAGATGCTCAATTGTATTTCAGGGAACCTACCATTAACCCTCCTGCGGAAGTTAAGGCAAAGGGAAGCAAAAGGTGGTTGCAGAAGAAGAAGATGATGAAGAAAAGCTCTTCGCAGTAAATGAGGATCTCGCTAAGTTACACCGACTGAACATACAAGCTAATGCCGCCAATGCCAAACCAGCTCGGCTAGAAAGGCGAGAGGTTAATTTTGAAGCCAACCTCATCAATCAGGCAATTAATAAGAGCATCTCGTTGCCCTCGGCAAACATGGAGGGCTTCCGGCCTCCCCCCTTCGGCTGCACCGCCACCACACTCCGAGAAGGAGGAAGAGAGTAAAAGAGGGAGAGAGAGAGAGAGATCATGCAGCGGGTTTTAGGGAAGGGGCAGGGAATAGTCGCCTATGCTCGACCTCAACCTTCTTCCATCCCTTTATTCCCTCCTCCCCCCCCTCTTCCTCCTATCGCCTGTATCCTCTCCTCCGGTGTCTGAAATTTGTGTGTGGCCGTTCATGGCCCTTGTCTCCCATGAATAAATTTCCTTCTCGTGGTTTTCTCCATTGTCTCCGATTATTTGGATTTCTCGGAGTGTCAGATGCCTTCCTTCATTCCCTCTCTAGTGACCTTCCTCCTTCTGCAACCTAGGCCTTCTCCGGCCATCCAAAACATCCCAGGTTCCGGCCCATAGCCCAGCTTCTCCAGCCCTCCAGCGGCACACCCCTGAGCAACCCTTCAGCGACACACGCAGCCCTTCCTTCAGCGGCGCGCTGCCAGCCCGGCACAGCTCCTTCGCCGGTACATCCCTTGGCTGGTACACCCTGAACACCCCAGTGCATTCCCCGACACAGCCCCTGCCTGGCCCGTTCGCTGGCACGCCCCCTCCCAAGTTCTTGCCCGGTTCACATTATCTATGCCTCCAATGGCACACGTTGTGGCCAGCCCCCTTTGCCGGTACGCCCCCCCTTTTGGCCCATACATTCCTAACCCCAACTTGGCCTTCTCCGATGCAGCCCTATAGCTAGCCCTTCACCGGCACGGACCCTCGCCGGTATGGCCCAACTCCCACTAACCTGCCTTCACCGGCACACACCTTTGAGCCCCTTCACCGGCACACTAGTCCTTGTTCCCCACCCTTAGTATCCATAGCCAACCTTGGAGTTCTCCCTCCCGCTACTCCTCCTGAGTTTTCTGAGGTTTTACCTAAGGTGTTGCCGTCCTCGGACGCCCACCTCCACTTGTTGGGTTCCGCCACTCCATGTGGGGGCGTTCCCTGTATCTCCCTTACGCCCGGGGTCAAGGGGAGATGCTGCCGAATTTTTGTCAAAAAAAATGACAATATGACCAGGACAAAAAGGGGCAGCAAACAAATGGAACAACAACTAATAGAACATTTTAACTAGGGCAAGCGAAAATTTCGCTGCTAGTGGAGTCAACTCCATAGCTCATGGCGTTGACTCTTCTTCTTCATTGTTCAACAGCTTCAGCTTTGTTCCCATCTTTCAGCCTTTATCACCGAAAGCCATCGCCTTTATCTATTTTTCCTCTTGGCCCAGCCGTCGCCTTAAATTATTTTTCACTCTTAACATGGCATTTGTCAGCCTTGTCCAGATGCTTTCCTTCATGCATAAACGTTGGCTTATATAACTGTGAGAGCTTGAGTACTTCGAGTCTGGTTTGATATCAGCCTGGAGAACTCATCTAACATGCTTGGTCTTGATCTGCTGCTTGTATCAGCATTTTGTCTCTTTCTCTTTTCTTCATTGTTCTGCCTTTGTGCGAGACCGTCATCGAGTGGGTTCTTGTGCTTTGTGGAGAAGACCATCCTTCTTCATCTTTCTTCTTCTACTCATCTGTAGATCTAACGAGCTATTTGCCACACTCTAGCTCCATTTCTTCTCTTCTTGCACTGGAACAAGTTTATGAAACTCCTTCAATGCTCCTGTAAGCTGGTGCCTTTACAGTCACATTCCGTTTGAGCAATGATGAATTGTCTCTTTGATCTTGGAAGTGTTTACCAATGTTGTGCAAGGCTTATCTTAGCTTCAAATCTGAGAAAGCAACATTTAGAAATTCAAGCAAATCATTCTTCAATGAGCATCCATGATCAACTTCGTGTTTTCAATGTCGAAACCCATTTGTCACCGTTAACCAGCTCTTTTTCACCCTAAGGTTCTTCAGCTACCGGCGACACCTCATGGCTCTAAATTCATCCCAGCTTCCTCTTCTCCCATTTTTCTTCTCTGGGTGCTGGAACAACTCATGAATATGTATATCCTTGCAATGCAATGCTCCATTTTCATCCAGTCAGTCATAGTATTATCCAATGAACAGCTTCAACTGAACCCAACAAAAAACATGAACTCAAGCTCTGCCCTTTCACTGTTGAAGACCATAAGAACTGGAGTTTAATCAGATTCTTGATCTTGAGCAATGTTCATCATGGTCGTTTGATGCTTAATGATCCTTCAGAATCATCATGTAGAAGCTTGGAAGATCATGGACAGGCTACCTCTTCGACTAGTTTGAGCATTCTTCAAGCACCATAAAGGCATGAGCAGTTAAGGACTAGCTGCTCAAGCCAACCGACCTACTATAGTGACCGGTCAAAACCCAACCAATGGTCAGAATGGTTTTGTCAAAACCGCTGACCTAAACCGACATAAAATTGTTGACCGAAGGGTCAACTGGCATAAGCGGTCAAGACCTGACCACTCAACCCAACGGAAAGGATGAACAGTTCGAGATGGACCACTCATGGGGGATGAGCAGTTCGAGATGGACCACTCAAGGGGGATGAGTGGTTCGAGATGGGCCACTCAAGGGGGATGAGTGGTCTATCGAACGGCTACTCAACCTCAAACCGACACAAGATAAGCAGTCCGAAGATAGCCGCCCATACACATGAACGGTCTCTGGTGCGACCGTTCAAGCGTCACGGTGAGCAAACCCAGGGGTTTGTCCGATTGTGGCCTTTCCACGCCCCATTCATCCCGAAACAAAGGGGATACAACCACAACCACCCTGGCAATCACATAAACACCGACCGGAGCCAAAACTACGCACGAATCGCAAGAAATGAGTGATTCTAACGAAATCACCCAAAAAGGGTTTCTGGACTTCTCGGAGCCCTACCGGTCAAACGGGACCACCAATCGCCGCGAAACAGGTATCAATGGAACACTGACGTTCCCAGGAGTCCATTGACTCCAGCTGATCTAAAAATTGTCATCATTTTTCGACGAACCCTACGAACTACGAAAAATCCCAACGAGTCCAAATTGGCCCATTCTCACACCAAAAAGTGCAAAATTGAAGGGAAATGGAGTAGGGGAGTGGGTGATCTGTATCCCTACCTCCACCGAAGAAACCGCACGCCGAAGTGACTAATCCACGCCAAAAACGTCAAAACACAAACCATGCCGATCTCGGAATCACCGAGGGATCGCGCCCGCCACGCTTCAACCGCTGCTCCAACCCGCGAACCGATCACCCTAGCACGTCCGCGCCTCGGCCAGCTCTCCACGGTCTCACACCTCGCGTCGAACGGTCGAGAAACGGGAGAGAACGGAGTGAGAGAACGTGAGGTTGAAAATAAGCAGGAGAGATAGTGGTGTTGAATTTACAGAAAGAAATTAGGAATTTTCCTAATTTCTGAAAATCTTGATTTTTGAGCTGAAAATACTATAAAATATTTTATATTTAAAATAAAATATAATATATATAAAGCATCTCAATTGTGTATCACAGACCGGTCGTCTCGGTCTGTGGCTGAGATGGTCCGAGATGAGCGATTCGAGTCGTCCCATCTCAGTTTGACAAACCCTACTTACAGGTTTGAAATAGGTTCTCTCTCTAAGAAACAATCCACACGATGCCGATAGCTACCAAGCTTACGAGGATCAATGGTCGACCTACAGTCTAGTCGGGTCCATCAAGAATTTGAGTGACTGAGTCGACGGGTAAGGATCTTGTCTCGTGATAGAAAAATTCCAGATTCGACTCTGGGGGGTTACGTGATTCATATTTAATCGCCCAGAGTTTACTAGTCTAGAGAAAGAAGGGTGTGTGTGAGTTAACTGGATTTGAACTCAAGTCCCTTACACTTAGTGTAGACTGGAGCACTACTATGCTAAGTTCTCCGTCATTAAAAAAAACTCGGGTCAGTCTGGTTAGCCGGCTACATGATACCATATATACCAGATAGTACCATGCCGCTCCATTCTCATTTGACTCGGCAATCCTTCTTTTTCTTTTTTTTTGGGGGGGTCTTTCTCACAGCACATCATCTCCTCCTCTCTTGATGGCATCTGTGGCCTTGATCGTATGCATCAATGGAGGTCGGTGCCTCACATTTGCAGGTCAAATCTGCTGCCGATGCACGCACCGTGGACCGTCATGATCATGGGCTTCTGGCACCACTCAACGACGATGATGGCCCCCTGCATCGAGAGGATCTAGTGATGGAGGCATTCTCGGGCGTGGGGAGCTCAGAGAAGAAGTTGAGGGTGAGGGTGTTGCAGTGCGGTACGAGTCTCTCCCTCACCTCCCCCTCTGCCCTCTCCTCTAGCCACCCACTCCTCCGCTGACCTCTCTCTCGGCCTCGACGTCAAGCATCATAGTGAACAAGTCATCTCCCTCCAACAACAATCGTGAAACCTCTCTTGAATGAATGTGCCATCTCTTGTTGTGACCTCCTCCTCGTCCCTACATTGCTACCACCAATTTATAAAAAAATTGTTCATACATATGCCCCTATTAAAAACTAAATCATATACACTCAAAAGTAAACATACAAAACCCACAAACTCAATATCCCACGGTACATTATTCACCCTAGTGCTACCAAAATGTACCAAGACTTAAAGAGGAGTTTCTGGTGGCCCAACATGAAGAGAGAAGTAGTAGATTTCATTTCTCGCTGCCTTACTTAACACGGAACACCAAAAACTCACTGGTAAATTACATCCCTTGGAGATCCCTAAGTGGAAGTGGGAAGATATAGGGTGAACTTTGTCATGGGTTTGCCAAAAACAAAGGATAAACATGACGGAATATGGGTGATCATTGATCGTTTGACCAAGTCTACACATTTTCTACCCATCAAGAGTCAATGGTCAGTGGATGTATTAGCAGCTTTATATATCAAGGAGGTTGTCAAATTGCATGAAGTCCTTGTCTCAATAGTGTCTGACCGAGACCCGCATTTCACATCAAACTTCTAGAAGGGTCTACAACATTCCATGGGGACAAGATTAAATTTCAGCACTGTATTTCATCCCTAAACGGATGGTCAGACGGAACGGACAAATCAGGTAGTGGAAGATATGCGCAGGGCTTGTGTCATTGATTTTGGTGGGAGTTGGCATGATCATCTATCTCTGGTTGAATTTATCTATAATAACAGCTACCAAGCTAGCATTCAAATGGCACCATTCGAGACATTGTACGGGAGGAGTTGCCACTCACCAGTATGCTGGGATGAAGTTGGGGGAAAGTAACTTCTACGCCTGGAACTGCGAAGGGACACCACTGAAAAAGTATAAATCATTAGAGAAAGACTTCAAATGACTCAGTTGAGACAAAAGACATATGTCGATACTAGAATGAGAGACCTAGAGTTATAAGTTGGAGACCATGTATTCCTTAAGGTTTCCCCAGCTCATGGAATTTGAAGATTCGGTGTCAAAGGCAAACTTACACCAAGATATATCAGTCCCTTTGAGGTCCTAGAAAGGGTTGGTGAGGTCGCCTACTGGATTTCCTTGTCACCTCAACTGGCTGAAGTCCACAATGTGTTCCATGTCTCCATGCTAAAGAGATACGCCCATGACCCATTTTATATTATAGATCATGACAATCTGGTAATACAAAAGGACCTGACATATGAACAAAAGCCATTAAGGATACTGGATCATGAGGTACGTCAGCTCCGGAACAAGACTATTCCTATGTTGAACGAGAGGAGAGAGGGTGAGAATGAGGGTGAGAGGGGGTTGTTAGGGGTTTATATAGAAATCATTTTGGTATTAAAAAATTTAAAAAATAAAAAATAGAAAAAATTATCTCCACAATTCTCGAAAAACGTACAACGTGTCTGCAACGTCTCGGAGCCTGAAAGCTCAATAGTTCATCCCACACGGGGATCCGAAGGCCTGGTAGCTAAAAATCTGATTTAATCACAAAAAGCGATCCGGGATCTGATCCAAAAATCCTGGGTGCTGCATTGGGCCATTCCCCGGGTTAGGTGGCCATCGACCTGGCTGCCCAACCAACTAGATGTCTGGGCGACCAGGGTGTTGGCCGCCCAGCAGACTTGGGTTCAAGGGAGAGGGCGGCTAGACCACTGGCTGCCTACAACCTAGGTGGTCAGGATCTTGGCCGCCCAGCTCTGGGTTCAAACGGCCACTCTTGTGGCCGTCTCATCCTGTGTTCACAGAAAACAGACCGAACTCCTTGCGTAGTTTGATCCCACGCCCCATTCACCTCGTTGCGAAGGGGCAAACAAGGGGAATCATTCCCCCGAGCATTCGTACATCCGGGAAACCACATTTAGACTACGAATTTGAGTCTAAATCTGTAAAAACTGTCACATGTCCCAAAACATGGATTTTCCCCCAAATAAATAATGCACCCACTCTTGACCTCTCCTTAACATGGAATCACTAGGGGAAACACGTGAGAGTGCTAGGAATCCGTCTCCCTACCTTTCTGAAACTTTAAATTACCGAAACTTGCGAAAACACTGATCCTCCTTGCGGTTGGCTCCCATGATCGTGATCGCTCCTGCCTCACTATTCATCACCACTCCTCGCCTTCGTCCTTGTCGCATGCTGTGGCTACCGCTCCACTACACGCCCTCTCCCTGTCGTCAGTCGCCAGAGGTGAGAAAGGGAGGGGGAAAGAGAGACAGGAGGTCGCCAGAGGTGAGAAAGGGAGAGTGAAAGAGAGACAAGAGAGTGAGAGAGAGGAGAGATGCGAGAGATGAGAGAACAAAGGGAGGCACCAAAAATTTGAACTTGGTGATTTTGTGATGGTGAGAACTGAGAGACTATTCCTAGGGAATGCCTCAAAGTTAAGGGCTCGTGGAGCTACGAAAAATGACTCCGGAGGTAGACAAGTATAAGGATCACTCCTCGTACAACACCGACTCATGGTGACGTAAGCCGAGACGCCACATCCCGGGACCCCCCCACGGCACCCCACACATGGTCCCCACATGATGCCTAGCATCAGTCAGACCACGGGTCAACACGTGGATCGAGGTCCGCTCACTCGGGACTCGAATCGGCACGGAAGAAACCACCGACTAGGCCTCAGACGATGAACGGTCCATCATTGGCCGCTCAAGGATGCACGGCTAGGCACGGGCCGCTCCAGGGTATGAACGGTCAAAACGGACCGTTCTACCCTGAGAAGAACAGGCAGCACCACGGCTGGTCCCAAGCAGTTCAAAAGATTAACGGCTAACCCGTAGCCGCGCGTGGGAGAAGGACGGTCCAACCTGGCCGTTCATCAACCCAACGACAAGAAACACGAACGATCGGATACTAGCCACTCAGGGGAAGGGCGGCTACAACCTTGCCGTTCAAAGTCATGGGCGGATTCATCGGGGCCGTTCATCCATGGGACGAACGGCCAGAACGTGGCCGCTCATAGGGACACATGGCTATCCCCCAGCTACTGACCCCGAACACTATGCAACAGTAACAAACAACGGTCAGAAACTCACGGGATGTGTGGTTGGTCTCGGGATGCTCATGGGGATGAGCGATCGCACGACTGGCCGCACTTGCCCGCCAAAGGGCGGTCAGTCCAGGGCCGCATAAAGAGGAACGACTGACTCTCAGCCGCACCAGGGGAATGGACGATCCAACACGATCGTACCTCCTCCAACGGCAAAACACATATGTGGCTGGACCCTAGCCGCACAGGGAAAGGGCAGCTAGGACCTCACCGCACAAGGCATGTGCGGACCAACCCTGGCCGCACCATCTGCTAATGGCACCAGGTGACGTACGGTGAGCCCCTGACCCCACGAAGGGTCATGCGGCCAGACCCTGGCCGTACACCCTAGTGCATTGTGCAACGGTCACAAGCAATAGTCAAAAACTCAGGGGATGGGCAGTTGACATGGGGCTGCACATAGGGGACGTGTGGTACCACGACTGGCCGCACAAGCCCACAACGCTCCAAGCCAAAGTGCGATCCCCTCTGGGCCGCACATGGGGATGTGCGGGCCCTGGTTTGACCGCACAACCCTCACCGGTGCCAAAATGACAAACTCGCCGGATTTCGCCCATTCCGGCCCCATACATGCCCCACGGAGGGAGAAATGAAGGGAAAATAGCCTCCAAGTCCCCTAGCATGATTCTACGCCCCTAAAATGAGGAATCGCGGGTTGAAATGATGGATCGGGTGAGCTCTCCCCACGACATAGTTTTACCCTCCTGGCATGAAAACAACCCCTCTTGGCCTCACACTGGGCTAGAAATCACGGGAATGACACACGGGGAGCTAGGGAATGTCACCCTACCTTTGTTTCGCGTCGAGGCGTACCGATCTGAGCTCAATCCATGAAGAACGTCGTTAAGAACCTCTTTTCACAGTGCTTCCCATGAACGCCGCATGCCCGCACGATCGCCTCGCCGTCACCCACGTCATCGCGCCGTCACCCCGCCGTCGCCTGCAGCCGGAAGGGAGCTCGTCGCGGTCGAATGGGAGAGAGAGAGGAAGCGGGGGAGCGCGGTCACGGTGTGGGAAGGAAGAAGAAGAAGGAAGAAGAAGAAGAAAAAAGGGAAAAAGAAATGTGGGTTATATAGAAAATCCAAATTTTCTGAAAAATATCAAAAAATAGAAAATCATATCTCCACGATCCTCGGAATGCATCGATCGCAACGGTACCACTCTCGCCTGGGTGAGCGACCCGGTTCACTTGCAGCGGAGTTCCGCAGGGTTTGTCGAAACCCGTACGTAGAAATCGGGATAACACGTGGAAAAAGCCACGGAACATCTCCAGGCCTACGAAACAGCTCCGGATCGCGCTGATCCAAACACGAAAGATGTCTGAAACGTAATTTCAGGCACAACGGAGTCGGACACTCTGAGAAAATAGATCCGAGACCCGAAAGTAAGGATCCGAAAGGGTCTAGGACATCACAGCCCTGCCCCCTTAAATAAGTTTCATCCTCAAAATTTAAGAATGAAGGCACAAGAACAGGGGAAAGACTCACGCAAATAAATAAGGATACAGCTGCCGCACCTCGTCCTCACGCTCCCAAGACGCCTCACCACCTGAATGACGCTGTCAAACCACCTTAACCAGAGGAATAACCTTATTCCGTAGGCACTGCTCTCGCTGATCCTCAATGCGGACATGGTACTCTAGAAGGGACAGATCTGGGGTCACCTCAGGCCAAATGGCGTCCCCTAGAACATGGGATCATCGGGCATATACTTCCGAAGCATTGACACATGAAACACATCATGCACAGTAGATAGCACCGGAGGTAACCGCAACTGATAGGTAACTTCCCCAACATGTTTGACAATGAGAAAAGGACCAATATTGCGGGGACTCAGCTTCCCACGCTTGCTGAAGCGCATTACACCCTTCATGGGAGAAACTCTCAGGAAAACCTAATCTCCCACAGCAAAGCTGAGAAGTCACCTCCCCCGATCGGTATAACTCTTCTGTCGGCTCTGAGCTGTCAACATCTTCTGCCGAACGAGATGCACCACCTCAACATACTGCTGTACCAAATCTGGTCCTGTCAGGACACACTCGCCCACCTCGAACCAATCAAGCAGAGTCTGACAAAGTCGCCCGTACAATGCCTCATAGGGAGCCATACCAATGCTCGAATGATAGCCGTTGTTGTATGCAAACTCCACTAATGGTAAATGGTAGGTCCAACTCCCCTGCCACTCCAGGCAGCATGATCTCAACATGTCCTCCACGGTCTGGATGGTCCGCTCAAACTGACCGTCCGACTGAGGATGATAGGCCGAGCTGAATGCAAACTCGGTGCCTAGAGCTTGCTGGAAACTCCTCCAGAATCCTAATTGAAGCACGGATCACGATTAGACACAATGGAGATGGGGACTCCATGCAACGGGACCATCTGTTCCACATACAAACGGGCCAATCTCTGCACGCTCCAGTTGACTTTGATCGGCAGCAATCGAGCCATCTTTGTCAGTCTATCCACTAGTAACCAAATATAATTATGCCCACTGGACGTCCTCGGTAACCCAACCACGAAATCAGTGGTCAACGTGGTCCCACTTCCACACGGGTATCTCCAAGGGCTGAAATGTGCCTCCTGATCGCTGGTGCTCAGCCTTCACTTGCTGATAGGTCAAACACCTAGCCACAAACTCCGCCACATCTCTCTTCATGCCAGGCCACCAAAACTACCTCTTCAGGTTCTGGCTTTAAGAGCTAGGGGTTTCTTCTTCTTCTCAGACTCATCAACCATCTTAAGGTTCAACTCATATATCACGGGAGAACCGATGAGTTCATATACAGATGTGGTAACTAGGTTCTTGAAATCCTCAATAATAGTGGCCTTGGTGTGCCAATTAGGTGTTAGGGACCTAAGAATTTTTCTAACCAGCTCGTACTCACTGTAAATTTTACCTAGACTTCTCAAGCTATTCGCAAGTACCATCAGACGAGCATACATCTCAGCAATGGACTCATCAGGTTTCATCTTGAAAGTCTCATACTCTGAAACTAGCATATTTGCCTTTGTCTCCCTAACCTGAGACGTCCGTTCATAAATCACCTCCAGCTTATCCCACATCTCCTTAGCTGTGGAACAGGAGGAAACTCCAGAGAATTCGGTGGGATAAAGAGCACACTATATGGCATTTACAGCACTCCAGTTTAGGGTGGAACGACAGATTTGCTCTCTGGTCTAGACCTTCTCATCCTCAGGTAATTCAAATGGACCATTGCTGACAACCTTCCGGATTTCATAGTCCTCAACCTGAAGGAAGACTTGCATACAGTTCTTCTAATAAGTATAATTGGATCCATCAAAGAAAGGTGGCTTACTGGTGGAATGACCCTCAGTGGTTAAACCTCTAGCATCCATTTTCTAAAAACTCTCTAGGATGTAAAGCCCTAAGGGAGAGGTAGGCTTTGATACTAAGTGACGTGTGTGAAAATAGATGTGCACAGATCTAGAGGGGGGGTGAATAGATCTACCCCAAATTTAAAAGATCACACAAACAGATAAAATAAGTGCAGAAATAAGAGAACAGCTAACAATGAAAATTGCCAAAACAATATGAAGTAGCTATCAGAATATTGATAATGAATGGCAGACAGAAACTGAGAGCTCCAAATGTAAAGATCAAGTAATCCAGTAAGGTACCTGGCGGAGGTTTGATCAAAGATCTCCTCACGCAAGGGTCAGTTTTCCAGATAGGCGTGACCTATCCTTCTGACTGAGTCTTTCTATATACCACTGAAAGAACTGATCACAATGCAAGTGCAGGATGAAAGATTTTCAGAACAATTCTTAGTAACAACAATTTATAACGAGCTATCACAATTCAAATCTCAAATAAAATATAAAAATTACATGGATTAACTCAAAAAAATGTGGAGAACACAATGGCGCAAACTGATGATCCATCAGAGCTTCGCAAAATGTGGAGGGGTAAGTGATGCCCCCATCAGATGATGACAAAATAATGTGTGTGATATGACTTTCAAGAGTGAACCTTGAAGCCATCTTTCAACTCATCAATAAAGATATAAAGATGTTGTTCAATGAAACATATACAAACACAAATACAATCATTTTGATATCATTAAAATCATACACCAAACATCAACTAGGGGATGCAGCAATCTCCCCATTGTTGATGATGACAAAATGATGTGTGTGATAAGATAGTTTTGCAAGCATCTTTATGAAAGGCCAACTATTGAGCATCATGCACCAATTCTCCATCTATAGCACAAACCATAAAGCATTCATAAAGTATTGAGCGCACGCAACCAACATTTCATAAAGCATTGAGCATATACAACTAACATTTCTCCCCCTTTTTGTCATCTACAAAAAGACAGGGGGTTATGAGATATGATACGAACATGTTAGGTCAAATGATATGATCTCAATTCAAATGTCAATAGATGCCAGTTAGAGGCTCAAAGATATGATACCAAATGTTGTTAAAATTAAAGGCTCAAAGACATGCAAGTTCAATTCATGAAGAGTGAGCCCCAAAGAGATGATACCAATGTTGGATGGACGCATTTTAGTGTTTATGCAACATCATGTGTTCAAAATATGTATTTCAAAATGAACTATGTCAATTGTTGGAAAGTATGGAATGTTCAAGATGATATCATGTATGAGCTATATGCATGCTGAAAATGTCAATTATGCAAATATGCACTTGATGAGCTTCATCTTGCTAATGCAATGAATATGCACTATGTGAATGCTAATCGTGCAAGATATGAAGCTATGTACATTGTGACTTCCATCCTTCAAATGTAAAGTTTATGCTCAGAATTAGACCCAAGGGGAATGCATGAACATGCAAGCACACAAGCACAACTGTCATGCACACAAATATTACGTATAGTAACTCCCCCTAAATGAGGCACGGGTTAACAAAAGAGCATGAGATTTAAATTCAAAATGTAATACATGAAGCATAACCAAGAGATTTGTGTATTCCCTAAGACAAAGGGCGGACATGATGGAATATGGGTGATTATTGATTAGTTGACTAAGTCAGCACATTTTTTGTCTATCAAGAGTCGATGGTCAGTGGATATACTAGTAGCCTTGTATATCAAGGAGGTCGTCAGATTGCACGGAGTTCTTGTCTCAATTATGTCTGACCGAGACCCACGCTTCACATCACACTTCTGGAAGGGTTTACAATATTCCTTGGGGACGAGATTAAATTTCAGCACTGCATTTTATCCCCAAACGGATGGTCAGACTAAACGAATGAATCAGGTAGTGGAAGACATGCTCAGGGCATGTGCCATAAATTTTGGTGGAAGTTGGCACAATCATCTGCCTCAGGTTGAATTTGCCTATAACAATAGCTACCAAGCTAGCATCCAGATGGCACCATTCGAGGCACTGTACGGAAGGAGTTTCTGCTCAACGATATGCTGGGATAAAGTTGGGGAAAAGTAGCTTCTAGGCCCGGAGCTGGTAAGAGACACCACCGAAAAAGTGTAAATCATTAGAGAAAGACTTTAGTGGCACAATTAAGATAGAAGACATATGCCGATACTAGAAGGAGAGACCCGAAATTCCAAGTTGGAGACCACGTATTCCTTAAGGTTTCCCCAGGTAGTGGTATTTGAAGATTCGGTGTCAAAGGTAAGCTTACACAAAGATATATCGGCCCCTTTGAAGTCTAGGAAAGAGTTGGCGAGGTCGCCTATCAGATCGCCTTGCCACCTCAACTCTCTGAAGTCCACAATGTGTTCCATGTCTCTACGCTAAAGAGATATGTCCATGATCCATTCCACATTATAGAACATGACAATCTGGTGATACAAAAGGACCTGACTTATGAGCAAAAGCCGATGAGGATATTGGATCGTGAGGTCCGTGTGCTAAGGAACAAGACTATTCCCATGGTGAAGGTTCAATGGAACAAATACCTAGAACAAGAAGCCACATGGGAAGCCAAAGAATCAATGCGAAGGAGATTCCTAGAATTATTCTGATTGTAAGTAAATTGCACCCTCCATGTTTAGATGCAATTGTATTTGTGGACCAAATTCTCTAAAGTGGGAGAGGGTGTAGCACCCCAATAAAATATAGAATAAAATACATAAAAAATAAAGCTGCAGGTTTGGCTCGACGAGGCCGGTATCACCTTCGACCATGCGGACGGCGCCTCCGGCGGCGTATTCAATCTAGTCCGCTACTGCCAGGGTGCGACTGGCACCGAAATCGCGGAAGGTTGGCGTAACTTCCCGGTATTTCGTTCAATTTCCTTCAACTGGCGACAATATCTGAAGCTATTTGCTGCAGAATCGCTGATGACATACGACGGGTTTCGCGAACAGATCCTGCACCGACGCTGGAAGCTGGACTGGCAAAAAATCCGTTCGAGCCCGAAGTGCGGTACTTTCAATGCCTACAATTTCAGTCAGAATCTGTTAGTGACGCGAACGCAGGATCAGATCGACGAGGATTACCTTCTCGCCTGCGTGTCGCTGCCGATGTGGTTTCCTCCTGTGGTTATCGCGGGCGACCGCTTCATAGACGCGGTCTATCTTACTGATGCCAATCTGCCGGAGGCAATCGCGCGGGGTGCCGACGAGCTCTGGATCATTTGGACCGTAAGCCGGAAAGCCCTCTGGAAGGGGGGATTTATTAGCGAGTATTTCCAGATAATCGAAACATGTGCAAACGGAAGGCTGAAATGCGACCTAGAACGAATCGCGGCCAATAACGCCGAGATCGCAAGGGGCGGACGGGGCGAATTTGGCCGCTCGATCAAAGTTGAAATGTTGGCGGCGGAGGTGCCACTCCATTACCTGATCAATTTTTCAAGCACAGATTTCACTACTGCGGTGGAGCAAGGAATTGCGGACGCGAGAGCTTGGTGCAGGGCACGCGGAATACCGTTGCTGGCGCAAGGGCAGGCCGGGCGGCTTGAATTAACGTTCGAGGAGGTCATGCAGGGTTCCTTCGCACTTGGCGCACAAACGCCGCAGCAGGCGAACGCGGCGACCACCCCCATGACGATACATGCATCCATCCGAATCCACGATCTTGATCGGTTTTTGAATGATCCCGCCCATGCCGGCGACCTTGGCGGAGCCATCGATTTCGCTCTGTTTAGCGTTGGCATCCCGATCATCGCGGGTATTTTCAAGCTACTCCAGAGAACTGGACCGCTTTTGAAGGAGTTCATCTACCAAATGGAGTTTCTACACGAAGGGAAGTCGTACTTTATCGATGGACACAAATACTCCTCTCGAGTAACGCAGGCTCCATTTCGCCATCCACAACATGGGCACCCCCTCTCTCTCTGAGCCGCAGAGGAACGCAGGCTCCATTTCGCCATCCACAACATGGGCACCATCTTGGGAACCTTCGGCTTCTGAGGGCCCCATCAAATGTTGGTAGGACGTCGCTGTCGGACACATTCATCGTGGGTCGGAGGGTGCCACGGTCCCTGCCCCACCCTTGAAACAAAATTTCTGATGAAAGGTCGAAGTATGTGATCAAGACAAATCATGGCTCGAGGAGACTCAAAGATGCGAGTTTGATTTAAGGAAATTCATTCACACCATCACATTGGAAGTGTACGTCCAGCAATCCAAATCCGGTTTGCCGTGCTGAACGTGATAATAATGATACATCTTATTCATCCAATTCAATCTCACGTACGATAATCCAATTACGTTCTCATCGCCTCATCATCTAATATGAGGCGATGAGAATAAGATAGAAAAAAGTATATCACCTAACATTTCTCTTCTATACTGAAAATAAGTCTCATTGATTTGAAGTTAATCAACGGTCTTGATGATCAAAAGATGACACTACGTATGTGCCACAGATCCCTCGGCTCCATCAACGGAACGAGAGAGACTACTACGACTCCATCGTGCTTATGAATCAGCACCCCCGCATGAGTCGGCACCGCCGCGGTGGGGATCGCGACGACGGTCGAAGTACGCACCACCCACGCCTCGGAGCCCCACCGAATTCGGCGCCACGGTGGCCCATCGGATTCGGGTTCGATCCGTGGGCTAACGCGGCTGGGCCCGGTCAGGAATTGGAGCAAACTGTACGTCTATTTAGTATTTGTATTTATGTTTTTTTATCGTTGAATACTTATATATATATATATGGTATCTTCAGAGTAGCCATATGTATAATCTTAAAACAGTCATATGCCAATGCATACTATATCCAAATTTGTGAGAGAACGGCGTTATGTCTTAAGACCACTCCTACTCCTGAAAAGTTGCATACAGATTTTCGATATGAGCAACTCGGGCTCTACTTTGGATAAGTTTTTCTAATTTTGTTCCCACGTAAAACTTCCCTTAAATTTATATGGGGTAGTACTACCCTTGGTTGAAAAATCAGATTTGATAAGTCAACAAATGACAGAAATGTCTTGAAATATCAAGAAATGATTGAAATGTCCTAGAAAGTCAACAAATAACAGAAAGATCCACAAAAGTCAGAAAAATTACAAAAATGCCCGGAGAAGTCAAGAAATGAAAGAGAAGATCAGGAAAGCTAAGAAATTGCAATTGTGAAATGACAGAAATACTCTGGAATGTCAAAAAATGACAGGAATGTCCTGAAAGTCAAGAAATGACAGGGCTACTCTGGAATGTCAATAAATGACAATAATACCTAGAGCGTCCAAAAATGACGAAATATCTCAGAATGTCAATAAATGACGGAGATACCCCGGCATGTCGAGGAGTGACAGAAATGTCCTAGAGAATCAGAAAATGACAGAAGCACCTCGAACATTCGGGAAATGACAGCGATGTCCAAGAAATCAAAAAATTACAGATATATCCTGAAAAGTCAAGAAATGACAAATAAGTCCAGGAGAACCAGAAAACTATAGAAATGCCCAGAAAGGGTCAAAACTACAGAAATATTCAGAAATGGTCAAAATAGCAAAAATACTCTGGAAGGATTAGAAACTACAAAAAATACCCAAGAAATACCCGAGAAGGGTCAAAAACTACAAAAACACCCAAAAAGGGTCAGAAATTACATATTTATCCAAGAAGGATCCGATCATGATGTAACTCAAATTCAACGGCCAAATCTTGACCAGAAGCAAATTCAACGGTTCGATCGTAACCAAGAGTAAATCCAGCCGTCCAATTGAAGACAAAAGCAAATTCAACGATCCGCTAGAGGCCAGGAGCACATCCAATAGTCTGATAGTGACCAAAAGTAAATTCAACAATTTAGCCGTCAACGAAAGCAATCCAGAGATCCAAGTGTAAGCAAAAGCCCACTCAATGATCAAATGTCGACCAGATGTAAATCCGAAGACCCGATTACATAATCAATGCTAAATATAAAAGTCTCAAGAGACCAATTGTAATCCAAATTCCATATATTCATGGGATGAAAGTCTTTCGAGTTTCCTACAAGAGTATGTTTAATGAATGATCATCAAAAATCATATCCATTAGACAAAACCCATAATATCACAATATATATTATAGAGGCTAAAGGTGTTCTTTGAGAGTTAAACACTAATTTGCATAATTATCAAGATTGATGAAAACTTAATGAAATTTGAATAAAATCGATCTCTCAATCTCGCTGAGCCCAAACGATCAAGATAGAAATAGAAGCAAGTAAACATACACCATAATGCACGAGAAATTTTTAGGTGGTTTGGGACCACAACGGGCTCCCTACATCTACTCCTCACCAAAACGGTGAGGCTTCGCTCTCTTCACAATGAAGCACACGGAGTAAAAACTCCAACACACACAGAGACTTCATCTCCACAACAATCCAACTGCGGGATCAATCTACACACACACACGCTGCGACAATCGCAGCAACAACCACACGACCATACATAGGCAGTCCACCCATAATGTATTTTCAAGTTCAGAAAATGCAAAAATTTGATCAATACACCTCAAACCAAAATGTAAACAATGAAGACCATCGTATATAGATGATGGAAGGTTGTAGAATGTATCCCCTTGAGCTCCATAACCCGATTGAAGAAGTTCCTTGAAGCCTAGGTCAGAGGAAAGTCAGATGGAGTTGATTTGAGCATCTCCTCGATCCTCTCTTCAAGTCGCTCCACTTTCTCTTCTACTAAGAGCTCTAAAAACCCCTTGATGTAGATCAAAACCCTTCCATAAGATCTCCTCCTTCTTTTCTCCCCTTTCTTCACCAACAAAATAAGAGAAAATGAGCACATTAGGGTTTTTAAACACCCAAATTCGTAGGTCATATATATATACAACAAAGAGTGGACAAAAGACACATAAAACCCTCTCAAAATCTCTTAAAAACACCCTCATATGTTTAGGAACCTTTGGGGGATAGTTTGGTAAAGTTTCAAGGAGTATTTAATGGGTTTAGAATGGTTTCGCCAAATCCGTGCCGGAAAGGGTCGACCCCTGCATTTTCTGTAGGAAAAAATACCCCAGACAGAAGTCTATCTAGAGGGGGTCGACCCCTCTACCAGCCAGTTCTGTCTGCAGTGCAGATAGCCCAGGCTCTGGGGGGGTCGACCCCTCTGTTGAGGGTCATGAAAAGAGTTGTTTAGCCCCTTTTAAGCTATGCAAAACCAATGAAATAAATGAGATCAAGGTCCCTTGATTCCAGATGATTAATTTTGATGATTTGAACCTACAAAATCCATGAGGCTTGTTCGGTGTAGCTTGCTCAAACAGGAGAGGACACTCAGGGATACGGTGGTCCCTACTCCCACAACGCAAACAGGCGCCTAGCTTGCGCCAACATTCTTCCATCTTGTGACCCAGACTGTCACAGTAATTGCAAAGAGCCTTGGATGATGCAACCGGACCTAACTTCTTGTCATCACTTCTCGGCTTCTTGTCCTTCCATGAACTAGACCCACTAGTGGGCCTCTTCTTGCCATTATTGGGTTTGAAACTCCCAAAACTAGTGGTCTGCTCTTTCTTGATGTTCCTTCCTCGAATCTTCTCAGTCATCTTTAGGGTATCTTCTAGGACTTGGGCCTTTCTCACAATCTCAACATAAGTGTGAATTTTCATTGGTGCCAACTGGTTGATATACTGAAGCTTCAATCCATTCAGAAACCTTTTGACTTTCATCTTTTCAGTAGATACCAAATGCGACGCATAGCGGGATAACCCGGAGAACTGAGCTTCATACTCAGCAACTGACAAGCTTCAAGGTAGTGAACTCCGCCGCCTTCTTCTCTTGCACTCTGTCTGAGGAATATTTATTGTTGAAGAGTTCCCCGAACTCTTTCCATGATACCTGCCTATCTCCCAGGGTGGCTTTTACTGCATCCCACCACATATGTGCATCACGTTCCAACTTAAAGGTAGTCAAGATAATGCGCTCCTAGTCACTACATTACATAACCTCAAAAATACGGTCCATCTCTTTTAGCCAATGCTCAGCTTCATCGGGATCTGTCAGACCACCAAATCGTGGGGGATTCAATCCTCAAAAATTTTGGTGGAGATCACCGGCTCCATGGTGGCCGCTCCTCCTTGGGCCACCTGCTAGAGAGCCCGAGTCAAACCCCGCAGTGTACGCTGCATGTCCCTCCACTATGCACGCTCAGCTACCATCAGGACAGACTCCTACACATAGAAAAATTAATTAGATTGACCTATCGAGATTTCATTTAAAGATTATTAGTTAACTTTACCCTGATGAAAGAACAGATAAGCTAAAGATCTAGAGGGGGGGTGAATAGATCTACCCCAACAATTTGATCTACAGTAAATTGTCAAGGTACGAAATGAAAGACAGAATAGCAGATACAAATCAAACTATATCAAGTCTTTATTACTGACCTGCTTCTTTTCTTGCATATGTTTAATAGACCAGATGGCTTCTACTTCGAGCTCATCTTCTCATGCTCCCGTGGCCAATCCATTCAACCCAAAAGTGACTTGGGCGAACGTTCACGAGTTAGATATGGGCCATGATAAGATAGCAGTGCTTCACGAGTCTTCAGACTTCTAGACCAACACTGTAGACCCTTCACTTCTTTCCACTATGGCCGGGACTTTCTGCTATCACCGTAGTGAAAGATATCGCCAGGATCTTCCCAAGGATAAGTACCTTCTGTCCTTCATCTGTCGCATCACTATTGCTGGAAGGAGAGACGTGATGAGGGCTAGACGAGCCAAGCAAGCTATCCTTGTGGAGCGAGATAGCTTGAGAGGAGTAGTCCATGGCCACGAAGCCATCTATCTTCCATGGGAACCTCGTTAGTGGAAAGTTATCCTAGGGGTTACCAAGCTTATGCCCGCTCAGAATCTATTGACTCGGGCTCCTGAGTTTACCCTGGCCAGATGGGATAATGCCATAGGGCATATGTAAAAAGAAGTTCTAGGTTATGGCCTCTTCTTGGCGCCGATGAAGTGGCGATATCGGGAAGAACCCTTTATTCTAAACTGCATGGCAGTTCACTTCAAATATCAGCTCGCTGTCGGCTAATTTGCAGATCTGAAAGTTGTGGATGAACACTCCCTCTGCACTGGGGCATTAGAATTCACGGACTATGTCCTCAAAGAATATGCCCCAATTTTGATCAGAGCGGGAGTTTTTAATAGTGTATGCCTCCCGATTCTGGTACCCTATCTCGAAGGGTTTGTGTTGTGGCATGATCGAGGTCTTCAACATTGAATTCAATTATACAGTCGAAGGTGAGACCTCGCCAGATTTATGGAGCCTCTCGCAGCTTAGCGGCCTGCCCATTGACGGTGAGTCGTACGAAGAAGTTTGCAGTGCTGACTATCTGAAGGATGAGTCTAATGGTGAGGATCGATACTTCATTGGCCTATCATATCATTATCTGATGAAGGTATATAGGACATTATCCTTGTCCTATTATGAAGATTCATCCAAGGCTTCCTCATCTCAGAGTCGAGAAAAAGGACATCGAAAGAAAGTTTGGATGGGCCGCCACAGAACAACATCATCATCCAAAAGGAAGTGGAACAACATCAATTTCAAATTGTTCAGGTAGCAACTCCCCCTTAATATGTGCATGAGTTTTTGAGAAATTCAGTGAAATTTTAATGCCATATGCAGCCTATGAATAATTAACTCATGGTACCAGGCGGAGACACATTCTCACAGATGGTGATAACTTTCAGACAGGCTTGACCTGCCCTTCCGCATGTCACCATTTGATATACCATGACGTCATGATGTGATAATCAGAAAAATGTAATGCAATCCCACATGACACCAGGGATAGCTAACAAATGAACATGGAATATCCATTCAGACAACTAAGCATTTCCAGTATGGTAGAAAAAAAATCAAAAGCTATTCAAGGTCCTAGTATCAATGGGTACTTCGGATCATGAAGAGCTAATTTTATTTTCTTACCTTTGCCTTGAGTTATCTTTATTTATTAACATTCTTTCATCGGTCTCAGGGCATTCCTGCACCAAAATCTCATTTGGATGTTTTGGGTACCCAAGTCTTCTAGGGTCCCAGATGGTTAACATGAGCATTCAATTTTTTTAAAGCATTCAAGTCATCAATCTTCATTAAGGAACAGTCATGCATAGTATGCCCTAATTCACCACAGTAATGACAATAACCAAAGACTTCACAGTTTTCTTGTATGCATAAGTATTGAATCTCTGTGATTTAACAAAAGTGTTTTTATTTTTAGCATGGTAATTTTTCTTCTTCATGACATGATTGTTGTCATTTTTCTTTTGAAAATATGACTTCATTAAATGACCATATTTCCTACAATGATGACAATGTGCATGCTGACTCATTTTCTTTGTACGCACAGAAGTAATGAACTTCTGTGTATAGATGGGAGGTCCACCATTTTGTAACGACCCAGAGCTTAGGGTACCGATAACCCGATTCAAGTACCGGACTACCACTACCAAGAACTGGGACGCCACCCAGGAGGCTGATGAGGCGCCCGAAGGGTTAGTGGGATTGTCGAGGGATTGCATTAGAAATTAGAATTCACAGGTGCACAATGTTAATTTTTGGCAACGATTAATTAAAATAAGGCGGAAGTAATTTAAAATATCAGAGTGGTATTTATATAAACTAGTCCAGGGAACAACCAAGTCCGTTGGGGCATCAATGTTTTTAGCCCCTTTCTTTTCTTTTTTTTTTCTTTTCTTTTTTAAAGTACCTATGGTGCCAGAAGGCAAAGGGGGTTTGGATTCCCGAGCAGGACGTGTGCACCACACCCGGTGGGATAAACGGGTGGATTTGACAGCCCAAGTGGGACATGGTTAGTCAAATCTAAAAGTCGATAGGCCGAATAAGAAGCTGGCAGTCCAAGAAGGGCATGCATAGGCCAAGCCCGATTGGGACAGCGAATAAGTGAATTTAACAGTCCGAAAGAGACATGTGAGTTAAACCTCGGAAGTCGATAAGCGAGATGGGTTGGCAACCCTAAAGGGGCACGCACAAGTCAAGTCCGGTAAAATGAAAGAATAGACTTGACAACCCGGGTGAGCCATATGGATCAAATCCGAAGGCCAATAGGCAGATAGGGTTGGCAGCCCGAAAGGGACATGCATAGGTCAAGTCCGAAAGATGAAAGAGTTGATTTGACAACCCTAGTGGAACGTGCAAGTCAAACCCGAAAGCTGATAGGCAGAATGGGTTGGCAGCCCGGAAGGGGATGCGTAGGCCAAGCCCGGTAAGACAAAAGAATGGGTTTAACAGCCCCAATGGGGCATGTAAGTCAAACCTGAAAATCGATAGGTGGGATGAGTTGGCAGCCCAAAAGGACATGCATGGGCCAAACCCAAAATAAGAAAATGATGGATTTGACAGTCCTAGTAGGACGTGAAAGTCAAACCCGAAAGCCGATAGACAATATGGGTTGGCAGCTTGAAAAGGACATGCATAGGCTAGACCCGAAAACAGGAAATGGTGGATTTGACAGCCCTAGTGGGATGTAAGAGTCAACCCAAAAAATCGATAGGCAATATGGGTTGGCAACCCGAAAGGGACATGCATAGGCCAGACCCGGTCAGCACAATGAGTAAGTGGATTTAACAATCCGAAAAGGATATATGAGTTAAAGTCGGAAGCCGATAGATGAGATGGGTCGGCACCCGAAAGGGACATACATAGACCAAGCCTGATGGGATTGAAAGGATGGATTTGATAGCCCGAAAGGGGCATGGGAGTCAAACCCGAAAGCCGATAGGCATAAGATGGGTTGGTAGACCGAAATCTCAGAGCTCCCAAGTTATCAATGGACAATGTCCACATGTCCACAATACTTCCTCATAGTATGTTCACTTCTGCACCTGTGGGAAGCACTCAGTATTTAGAAATCAGGGAGAGCCATTGCTACTCAACCCAGTGAAGCAACCTGCAAGTTATGATTAGCATCATGTTAGCTTGTTTGCAACCTACAAGTTAAGATTAGCATCATGTTAGCTTGTTTGTCATGAAGACGCCAGTAAACTTGACGACACAATATTTTCACTTTAGAGTAAACATAAAACACACAATATATTAGAATCATCAAAATTATTGTCAAAGACATGAAGGGGCACACAGAACCCAACAGAAATAGAGTGGGCTATCAAAGAGCTCCTGGGTTGATCAGTTTGAAGAGGAAGCTGAGTAAGAGTTTGAGAGAAGAAGAAGAAGAAAGAGATCAAAGACTAGTGAGAGCTATATCAGAGTGCAGCCGAGCTTACTTCAAATGCTACTTGAAGATTGTTCTCATGGATCAAATCCAGAGCCATACCTCTCATCTGGAGCTACATTATTCCCATTTGATTTCGTTTGTCTGTTCTTGTTGGTTCTTTTTTCTTGGTTCCCACTTTATTATTGTTCATCTGATCCCCTGTTCAGGGATCGAGTTCCTCCTGAGTGATCAGAAGAAGGGAGTGCTAATCTCTGGGTTCCCTCTGAGGTCTCAAAGGAAGAGAGGATTGTAATCTTCTAGGCTTGTGAGCAGCTGGGTGTTGTCTCACGGTTTCCTTCTACATTCGCAAAAGAAAGGGGAGTTGGGTCTCTCTAGTCACTACCTTGGTAGTAGGGTTTTGATCTTCCTTTGGCGAGATTAGAGGTTTAGGGATTTGTCTCCCAAGTGTCAAGCTATTGTTGCAGACTGAGTCTGCTTTCTTGTCATGTGTAAGGTAATCCTCACTCGGTTTGAGTGAGGGGTGGACGTAGGTAGACGGGTGTTTGGCCAAACCACCTAAAAATTATGTGTGCAGTGATTTGTTTGTGTGATTAGTCATTTGTCTCCGATCTGCATTCACAGGTTTATATGTTTTTCAAGTTTCCAATCGGTATATTAAAAGGTGCATTCACACACCTTGCATGAGGAGAGTTCTTGAACTTAGATCTCTCTGATCAATGAAATATTAATTGCTTACTATTTTATCTGAAACTTCAATGTACTCCACACATACCTTTCTATCCCTTCAGAGCTTTACCGCTCTTGGGAGGCTTCACAGGTTCCAAATGGTATTAGGTGTACCTGGTATCCAGAGTCTGGGTCGTCACAGTTGGTATCAGAGCGTATTGTGTGAAAGTACATGGGAATTTGAGATATTACAGTATTCAGAGTCCTTAAGGTCCAGTACAGTCGACAGCTGGTGTAGGTTTTGCGAATGTTTATCACTTTATTTTCCGTGTGTGGTCTTGTGCGTGCTGTGTTGGCACTGTGCGAGATGGTTTTGCTCTCGTTAGGATGTGATGGAATGCTCTTTTCGTCATGGTGTTTGTCTCGATTATACTGTACTTGGCAGAGTTCGCCGACAGGCGTGAATCTGCAGTGCACTATCTGAGATTTTTTTTTTCGTGGCATTTCCAGGTGGCTATTTTGTTTTATTGTTGGTGACGGCTGTGCATGTTCTCCTGTGGAGATTAATGTCATTTTGGCCTTCCCAGCTTGCTATTTGATCAGCTCCTGAGGTGTTGAGGTTGTGTCGAAGTTGTCGATTAGATGCCTTGAACGAGAGAATGCTCTGGCGAGCCTAGGATTTTCCCTTCCTGGTAAGCTACTGTTAGTGAGCTTGATTCTTCTCATCCTTTTTGGGGGAATCTTTTTGAGGTAAGCCTTAGAAGTGCTATCCTGGTGAAGCCTTGTCCTGTGTTTGCTTAAGAGTGGACTGTGTTAGCTCTAAACCTGACTTACTCCTTGTTCGACGGTTGCTTGGTTTTGGACCCAGTTTTGTGTTTGGAGCCATTGTACACTGTGTTCGTCATGCCGTGTCTGGCGGCTGATGTGTTATGAAGGTTCAGTAATTGTTTCAAGACGTAAGGATATGCTGAAATTAGCATTCCTTTGCGCTTTGTGCTGAAGCTGGTACTCTCTTTGGTTTGCACTTAGGCGACTTGTGATCAGTTATTAGCAAGATCGGTACTCGAGGTGAGTTATATTACAGTTTCATGAATTACGATAGCGCCGAGGGTGTGCTGAGATGCGAATACCGAAGTATTTCTGATGCTTGTGTGCGTTGTATGAGTGCGCAGTGGAAGTGTCTAGTTATAGTTTTAATTGGGTATTTTTATAGGAGAAATTCATTCACCCCCCCTTTGAATCCGGTTTGCACCATCTAATAGACCTAACAAAGTCGACTTCGTAATTTCCCAAGTTGACTTCCTCTTCATCAAATTCCTTCTTCTTTCATCTGATAGCTCTGTTTGACTATTCTTCACAGTTCTTTATCCATTTGTTGGCATTAGAACACATTTGTTAGAACAACCAACCTATTTGCCACCCTTAGACTAGGGCTCTACCAGGTGACTTCGGTTGACCAAAATTTACAAATCAGTCGACCGTTTTTTCACATGAAACTCATTTTGAACTGCTGACATCTCCTAAATTGCTTGTGCCACCGCCATTTCTTCACTGCAATTAAGAACTCTACTGAATTGGCTTAACCTTTGAGATCCATTGAGACCTGTTCTTTTCAGTAGTCAAACATAGAATTCTATACATGATAAGATCATGATGATTTCAATAATGACATTAAACGAATGCATCAACCAATGCACTGGATATCAAACACATAACATCATCATCAAAATATAAAACCATGCACATGCAGACTCGTGATGAGTTATAGTTTGACATCATCAAAAATATATGATCCTCAAGAACAGATGAGTCATAGTGTTGGCATCATCAAAACACAGGGGCACAACAATCTCCCCCTTTTTGATGATGACAATACTGTGAGTCATAGTAATCAATATAGCATGAAGATCAATATGCACAAGACAACCATATTCAAAGCATGCAACATCTCCCACACCTAATGACAATGACTCACAAACTATTCTCCCCCTTTGACATCATCAAATCAAATAGTTTGAGAGCATAATTAGAATCTTGGAGATGAGTGAAATAAAATTTTTTTGAAAGGGATCAGGTGGGGCTTTCTCCATTGGTGACACAGAATTGAAAGGAATCACAACTAACAGCAGGCAGAGTTGACACCAATTCAGATGGACAAAGATGTTCTAAGCAGCATTGAAAGGTGAAATTGAAGTTTGTCAAATAGGTCAAGATAAATTTCAATAAATTTCAATCTGATACAAAACTCATAAATCAAACATGGCATAAATGCATAGTCTTCCATTATAATGAATGTATGATGTGCTCCTTATTTAATGGGTGCCCCCCTCATGGGCGCCATTTCCTCAGGGACAAGTTGGCATTCTAGCTGCCACTCTTCTTGAAGGGTTGAAACAAGAATAGTAACTTTTCGCTGGCAATGTACCCTCTCCCCGGCAATGGATTTGAAACATTAATGGCTTTCTTTCGTTGGCAATGAACCCACAAGGTAATAAACCATTTACTTTTTGGTTGACAAAGGACTTTCCCTATAATTATATCCTCTATTGAGTAGGCAGAGGCTACTGTCGTCATCCTGCTACCTGTAGAAGAGGAGATTCCCCATCTTTTCTTTGGAAGACGTGAAGGGGCATATTCTTCCTGCGTTCTACATCCTGCTGCTGAGGTTTTACTACAGAGAACGTGAAGGGCTTGGCTTTTTTTATTATTTCCTCTTCTATACTTCATTAAGCACTCCAAAAAGGTAGGTGTTTTCAAGATCTGGCCCAACTCGTAGCTAATATAGGGTAACATGCATGAGTAGTACTGGTATAATCCGTCTTCCATGTTATACAGCCTGTTACATAGTAATCCATCTTCTATACAGCTTATTACACTGATTTTTACGTAGTCCATGTTATATAGCCTGATTCATGTTATATAACCTGTTCCATGTGATCTAGCCTATTACACTGGTTTTATGAAGATCAAACATAACATGTTACACCGATTTTATCAAATATATAGCCTATTTTACAAAAACTAGAAAATTACTACCTTCAGGTAACGGGCGACCATCACTTGGGTGCTCATTCCTGAATGTGCGACCTAGTCATGGGCGCCCATTAATTGAAGACCCTGCAAAATGTCGTCAATTCATTTCCTTATCATTAATAATTACCATATTAGAAAATTTATATCCATGAAACTAAATCATAAAATTCTTGTATGAGCATGGTTCTGTGATCCTGATATTTATCTCTGTCGACCCATATCCTTACTACTTGATTCCGAGAAACATAGAAACCATGAATAGTATTTTATGTCTCAAAATGTACCTGCCCGGTGTGTAAATGACCTAGAGGAAATGGTGCCCTTGCCTAGGGCGCCATTCACTGATTAACGACCCTCTGCAGAGTCATCATTTAAATGATGACATTGCAGAGAGGCACCATTTCATTTTTATTTTTTTCTCTCCTTGAGGGGGTGAGCACTCTCCTGCTCTCGCTCGTAGGTATTGCTTTAGTTTTAAAAAAAAGTTCTTACTTAGGTGAGAGAACACCTACCTCTTGTGTGGGTTGGTTGAATAGCGAACGGAAGGGATAATAATAGCTAGGACAGCAGCAACACAACAGAAGAATAATAAGAGTAGCAGTTGTAGATATCAGTAGCAACGACAGCAGCAAGCAACTACAGCCCGCAGAAGGGCCTTGCCTTCTCCACACATACCAACAACAATGGAGGAAGAAGAAATAGAAGTGGTTTTCTCTTCACACTCGCATGCGATGGAAGAATAGCAGTCGCAGAGAAGCAACGACGACGACGTCATCGACGCAAGGGAGCAATATGAGCAGCAGTAGTGGTTGGGGCTTGGAGAGGGGGAAAATCCACCACCTGAGAGCACGGCCCAAATAGGTCCAATTTGACTGAACTAGGCCCAGCTTCCCAAAGTGACAGCCCCATTTTGGGCCCATTTACTCCAAGCCCAAAAGTCACTCGAACCAGCACTTTCTATGCAACCCTCGGGTCCAGAAGTCCGAGCAACAAATCGGTCAAGAAGGCCCCTATAGGGACCCAGTGCAACCTGTCCGAGCTATGCGCCCATCGCTCGAGAGTACTCCAAGCAAGCATCCCAAGCTCAGACCGACTGTCGGAAACTTATCTAAGCACCTGTTATGCACCCTTAAGGAGTGGAGAACTCCAAGGGATAAGGGAGAGTAAGAGTCATTGTGCCATAAAGAGCCTACAATGAGGATGTAACCCCCCCTAAATCCCCTCGACTCCCTAGACTCCTACGTTAAATGGATCACTATATAAATCGTAGGGGGACTCTCTGAGGAGGTAAGCTATGATCCTGAGCAAGAACCACCACATTTCTTGGTGGAGAACAATCTCGCACCCCCTTCTTCTCCTACCACCTCCACTCATATCCGTGCTCTATCATATTTGCTGACTTAAGAATCGGAGGGTCTTCCCTAGGGATTCATCCCTGGGCACCCCTGATTTGTTTCCTGCCTTGTAGGTTATATATATGTGGTGATCGTGATCAAGGATTCCTCCAGGATCTCACGACTTAGGATCAGCATGAGATTATGCCTCTTCATCTGGTTTCCTAAGTTCAACCCCACTTTCGTGCTGATATCTCTCCAACTCGACCAGAGAGTTTGGGGGTCTATAAAAGGAACCCTTGGCTTCATGCCTTTGGGAGGAGATTTCTGGAGCTTGTGCCGAAGTGCTACTGCATTTTGGGATGAGTACCGACCAGGGAGAAGCCGTTTCTACATCCTTAAGTCGTCTGGTCCAGGGAGTATCAAGTTCGATTAGTGTTTTGTGTCTCTTCTCCTCTTGCTTTTAGTTTTTCTTTTGCATCATCATAGCATCTTCCTTCTTTCTTCTTCCACATTCTTCTACATCTATCCCATGTTTTAAAACATCCTCCTACTATTGTCACACCCCACAGGGGTTAGAAAGCAACCACCCCCAGGTATTCACCCTTTCCTTTCATGCATACCAGCTTAATTGCACTATAGATACTACACTTGTCCAAGGGCTAATCGGGTTGCTATTTCTTTGTGTCTACACTCTTTTGCAGGTTTACAGGACTCACTACACAAGGCCCAACTCTTCTGGCCGGCCAGGAGGGGTGGAGATCCAAGTTCACTGTTCTGGGTGCGCCTAGCGGCTGTTTGGTAGACCGTTTGGGGTTCATTAGCAGTCTATCGTGCAATCATTTATCTTTGATTGGTGGTCATCTGGAGACCGTTTCTCTCTACTGCACCTGGGTTGTTTCTCCCGCAGGCGGGTCTATTCACTCGACTCTTTCCAAAGTACGTAGTGTAGTTTTACTGCATTATTTGCTTTGGTGGCGATTACATCTTTCTAATCTGGGTACTTGTCTTCTTTTTCCATCATCTTTTCTTATTTTCTTACTTTCTTTTAGTTGCTCCACACCCACGGTGTGTGTTTACTTTTTATTCCTTTGTTCCATGCCCACGACTTGTGTTTAGTTTCTGCTTTGCTTTAGTTTACTCTGTTAAGATGACATGCCCACATGCTTCATATCGATGTTGTTGATTGCATGACTTAGTGCACATCACCCACTCACATCATGTCTCTCGCATCACACTAACACCATCACCACCATCATAAAAATATCTACAGTCATGATCAGGGTTTGGCCTGAACGGTTGCTCTTTGGAGCCGTGAAGAAACTACAAGCTCATGGTGCTGGCGCCTTTTGAGTGCCCCCCTCTCCCTCTGCAACCCACGTTCACCACCCCCCCTGCTAGTGCGTCCACAGCAGTCCTAGAGCCGCCCCGTCGTCGCTTCCTCTTCCTGTGGATTAAGAAGTTCTGTTCTACTGCTCTCTGCTACAAGCCTGCAGCAGAGACTCAGTTGGCAGACCCACTAGCGGCATCCACAGTGGGATTCGGCTCAAGGCATCTTCAGAAGAGTCATCCATATTCGAGTTGGCCACGCTCCTGAAGTGGTCCCATCTCCGTTCGTTGACGACATCAACCGCTATAGGTGTTTCCGTGCAACTGCGCCCGGACTGCATCTGTTCCTGAGTGCCACATGGCAATGTCGACATCGACTTCCCCTGTGCGAATCGGCCATAACTCCCTTCATGAGAGTTCTTCTTCTTCGAAGTATCGATGATCCAGAGGTGGTCCCGCCTTCTTTTGACAATGTCCTCGCCCGGGTCGTCCATTCTCCCTCAGTCATGCCAGACCCAGAGCTCACTATTGGCCCAGGACAGACTGCTGCCAAGTTGGCCTCGACACTCCCTCCTCCACTCAGTTTCAGTTCGAGCAGTCTTCTATAAAGTTGTGGCTCTCGATGATATGAAACCAACGCAAGTGGTTTTGTCCCGTTCTGACATCAGCACTGAAAATTCCACAAGGGCCATTGTCAGCCTGTCCTGCTGTTCACCTAGGAACCTGATGCCGACCGTCTGGGTGACCCCGACCTGTGAGATGATCTGATGGATGCCTACTTTTTAGGGTTTGTAGTACTCCCTTTCTACTATGTCCATGAGTTGGTCATGTCACTTTTGGAGTTCTACATCGAGCGTACCTGTCGATGCACCACAATCGCGCCAACCAGTCCTGCGAGGCAGAACTGCGTAGGTCAGCGGCTGTGACCCTCTCCACCTTCTAGTGACATCGGCTTGACGTCAGACTTCCAGGCATCCTTCGACATCCCCTCAGGATTCGACCAGGCATTGACAGCACCTCGACTGGACGTCCGAGCTAGGCGTACGGTCGGCAGCTTGGATTCCCCTCCCCTTGTTTCCCCCCCTCCTACGCGAGGGTAGTGCATGTAACGGTTTTCCCATCCCCGTGATCCCCTCCCTACGTGGAGTGTAGTCATTGTATTAACAAAGATGCACATACATGGTGGAAGTCAGTCCTAGCACCGCCAGCAGATGCACCCCATACAAGGGAAGGTTTCCTTACACTATTTCGTGCCAAGTATTTCTCCGAACATGTCAAGGAGCAGAAGACAATAGAGTTCGCTTCTTTGCATCAGGGTATGATGATGGTGGCGGAATATGAACTTCAATTTTCAAGGCTAGCGCCGTATGCACCTCATCTAGTCAGTACGGACTTGTTAAAGGCCAATCGGTTATGGATGGGTTAAGACCCGATTTTATTCAGTAGCTCGGGACTAAAAATATCTGTACTTATGCGGAGATTGTCCAGAGGGCATACTTGAGTGAAAGGACCTTAGAGAAGGTCAAAAAATTTAATGGAAAAGGGGAAGCGTCAAGCCGAGGGTCAGATCGGCATAATAAGAAAGAAAAATTCAACATCACGGAACCTTACAAATCCCGTGATAGTAGGAAGAGATCCAGGAATGGGAGCGGTAGTGGTTCCCAGAAGAACAAGAAAGCTAAGGAAGAGGACAAGCAAGTCATGGCGGCTTGCTCTTTTTATGAGAAGTTCGGCCATTCAGCCGAAGAATGCTGGAAGCGCCTTGGCGCTTACTTACATTGTGGCAGCCGAGAGCATCGCATGCCAGACTGCCCTCTTATGAGGGATCAGCCTTCTAGTGGCGGCTGTAAGAGACAAGCTCGTCTCAATGCGATTTTAGATGATGATGAAGTGCCCAGGGATAATAGGCTTAGTGAAGGTACCGTCCAAAATTTTTCCCATCCTATATTTGTACTATTTAATACTGGTACTTCTCATTCCTTTATATCTACCGCTTTTACAAAAATCTTGCCAGTTTCATTAATTCTCTTACCTTCGGACCTTGCTATTACTACACCTCTAGGCCCTGGAACAAAGCTTACCAATTACTACCCTGATAGTGAGGTAATAGTAGAAGGACATAACCTCCCTGCAAACCTTGTATGCCTTGACATGGAAGACTATGATGCTATTTTAGAGGTGGATTGGTTGGTAGACCATGACACCTATATCAATTGTCAGAATAGAATAATATCCTTTTGCAAACCAGGTCTTCCAAGGTTTTCCTTCCTTGGAATCAAATATAGAAAACATCCTACCAGTAATTATGAAGAGTTAGTGGTATGAAATTATCTATTGTTTAATTAGAGAGTTTTGATTGTAAAATTGAAATTTTATAGTTGAGATTTTTATATCAAGTGATGTAATTAGAATTTCTAGTCTTGATTGAGTGAGGGAGTTTTCTTCCCTGTCGTGCTCTAATATTTCGCGTTGGGGCATGACACCTACCATGTACGTGCATCCTTGTTCAATTAGAATATGACAAGACGAACCTTCTCTTGGTTGGTGCATTGCATGACCTCAAAATATACGGTTCATCTCATCGATCTAATTTTCTACTTCATCGGGGTTGGCTGATCCAAAGAATCAGGGAGGATTTAAACTCTAAACATTTTCGTGCAAACTTCCCGCGCCATCCCTAGCGCCAGCTTGAGCCACGGTCTAAAGAATCTGGGTAAGACCCGCAATAGTTTGGTGCATCTCATCGCAGTTTACACGGTGATCCATGATACCTGAGAAAAGGAAAGATTCATTAATCCCTTATGGAATAAAGGGGAGTCCGTCTAGAGGTAATATCTAAATAACTATCTCATCCCGGCTCTACCCAATCTCTTGTAGGTGGGAATTTCTTTCCTTAGTTTACAGGCGTGGGTCCTAATCCTTGGACTTAGCCTATGACATGATATTTTCCTTGGAATAAGTAAGTCCTGAGACCTATTCTCTGATACTAACTTAACTGTCACGTCCCGAGCCATATATATATATACAGCAGAAATTACTTGGGAACGTGAGCAGCCAACAAGACGTCTCAAGCTAGCAATCAAGATCAAAGCGCAATAACATTCACATAAATGAATGCACAATAATTGACAAAATTAACTCTTTATTGATAATAATGCTTCAAAGTACATAAGGTTGACTCTAGACTCAAGAAAAAGACAATTACATAATGACTCAATATAGAGAAAATTACAAGACCAGACTTTAGACCATTCTAATGACTATGGACGGCTAGGTCTTCTCTCGATCATTATTCACCATCACTCACGGACCCGTTGCAAGAATAATCTGAATCTGACTCGCTTGAACTTCCTGAAAAGATTAGAAAAGGAGGGTATGAGCACACTTGTCTAGTAGGTATCTTTGCATCAACATGGAGGTAAATTTTAAGTAATTGATTACCTCATTGTTTTCACTCATTTATAAAAGAAAGTACTCCCAGCGCAATGCGACACCAGTATCATCATACCCCATGGTTTATAGCACGTTTTCGACAATCAGCTGAGGAGGCTAGCATGGAGCCCTTGGACACAATCAGTGCCCGATCTGTATCTTCACGTTATAAATCCAGCTACTTCCATGAGTATAATAATAATGTCGGCCAATAATTTCAATTTCAATAACAGGTTTCATGATCAAGTAACTAAGGTATAGAATGTTCCAAAGTTGATATGAGATTTCAAAGAAGAATTAAAAAGGACATTATGCTACGGTGACATTATGACAGTATAACGGTATATTAATTAAGTTCTATAACTTAACAATAACTTGTTAAACATAGGTTGAGGCACCAGATATTCCTAAGATCATCTAGGAATTCAAGAAAACTATCCCAAGGGGTCAACCTCAGATTAGATAGAATCAGGAATCATGCGGTCATTTGCTGGACCATTTAGGGAACTCAGGCGGTCAAGTCTGGACCGTTAGGCAAATCTATGCGGCCGGGTCAGGACCATTTATGCTGAGTTAAAGCTAGAACAAAACTAGACTCAGAGAGACACACAGCCATAGGATGACCGTTTGACAAGAGAAGCGATCACGGGTCAATAGTTAAGTGGGCCTTAGCGGTCACCAGAGGACCGTTTGGAATCCAGAATTCAGAAAACATCGATCGTGTAAGTGCTTTCTTGACAAATTGGGTTTTTGAGGGTATAACCAGCTTAGCGTCCTAGTGGGAATCCCAAGCTCACGGAGACTTACGGAGGCCTTGAAACAATATCACCTAGTCCGGTAAAAGTAATATCTAGCGGAGAGGATCACAAGTCTAAGATAGTGTGCTTAAGTGTAAAAGTGTCTAACAAATGACATCATATCGGAATATGTGTCATGTACTTAAGAAAATGACTCATAGATAAGAAAGAATTATGATAAACATCGATAAGTCAAGAGTGAATGTCGTTCATCTATCACTTGAAATATGCATCTAATACAAAAGTATATGTTTTTGGCATAAATTACTATAGGTTTAAAATAAGTTCCAAGTGCATAAAGAACATGAAATCTACTATGATAACTAGTTAACAAACCCAAGTAATTTTTGTTGCTACATTATTTTAAATTTCAATGTACCTCCACAAACATTTCTAACCCTTTGGAGCTTCACAACTCTTGGGTGGCATCTCAGGGTCCAAGTGGTTATCGAGTTCGCTTGATGCCTAGATGCTAGGTTGTTACAGCTATCTTTCTTGTACATCTCTGCACGGTGTTTCATTTATCATCTCGTTTTCCACCCTTTGCATCTAAAAGGGGTTTAAAATAATACCAACCAGGTGTGTATCGATTCATGATTTCATTACTTTCATCACAAGGGATTGATACTACACTACTTTCATTCTGATCCACTTGATATTTTTTCTTTTTCTTGTAAGGGTAACCAAGAGAAAGCCATCTTCATTGGCCGACCGAGAGAAGAGGAAGAAGGAACCCACACAATCTCTCACTCCTGTGGTATAAATGCAATCACATGCTTCTTCTTTTTGGGTCCTTGACCTCTGGCGATCACACAATCAACACACATGCACTCACATGTGATTTTCATTTCCTTTATTTTCATTCTTGTTAAAACCTATGGAGAGTAATTTTTTGCAGTGGTTCCTTATATTCCCATCCCCTTAAAACCTGCAGAGAGTAACTTCCCGCAACGGTTCCACTCATTTCTATTTCTGTTCAAACCCGCGGAGAGTAACTTCCCGCAGCGGTCTCTTTTGGCATAATTTTGCATATTTCCATTCTGTTAAAACCTACCGGAGCAACCTCCCGCAGTGGTCTTTTCCGTGTCCACATTTTGATTCTCTTTCCTTTCCCATGACGTCATTCACAAAGAGTACCGGAGTGCTCGAAAGTAATCCACCTTTGCTTATTACCAACCTTGTTATAAGCACGGTATGCGGAAGGGCTTTGGGCAAGGATTCAAGCGAGGGGTGTGCCTAGTTCAGAGTCAAGCCCTTATGAGCTCGTGGTTGACTTCCAGCTAGCAGAGGTATGACTCAGGTGATGAAAGCATGACTCCCTCATCTATGCCTGAAGATGATGCCTCAGTCGAGGAGGTCGAGGGCTCACCCTACCCATCGAGAGCGAACCAATTAGCCACCTCCGGGGAGTTCCTGGTCGAGGTAGTTCCCACACATGTGGGTGTTATCCTCCTGGTTTTGATGATGTCTACCATGATTATGATTATGGTACAAAGATTGGAATCTTTCTAGACTTCAGGTCAGTCATGGAAGTAAACAATTTGTTGTAGACCGAGCAACAAGAATTTTCAAGAATGCTCACAGTCATTGAGTAGGCAGCAGATGCATGAGTATTTCAAAGAAAATGAGAACTAATAAAGACAGCATACTCTACCCCTGAGACAATCCAAATCAAGACCTTTTCAGGTAGAAACTCCCCCTCAGCAAGAGCAGGGGTCTAGCTAACAGAATTATCCAGAAACTTGATGCATTGAGCCCCATGGAAATTTTAGGGATGCCAAATCATGGAATGAGAGTAACAGATAGATGGGGAAGCATTCAAAGCTGGTTTGAAGACATATGAGCACAAAAAACCATAAAAGATTGTAAATCAACTTAGAACAAGTGAAGGAATTGACCTTGATCAGGGGGTCGATCTCACGACTATTTACAGAAAGCAAAATGAGAGACTTGAACTACTGGGTCGACGCAGCATGATCATTGCGTCGACTCACTCATTTCAGACAAGGTGTTTATCAAGGGAGAACATCCTTTTTTAAATAGAAATAATCTTATTTCAATTTGCAACAACATTTATCATGCACCTTAAGAACACAAATCATCTATTCATTCAATCTAACTCTCCCTAAGTGTGTGCATGCATTGCAATTATCTTTTTGGAATTTTTAACATCAATGATATGTAACTTAATTTTTGAAATGACACAAGTTATGGAGAAAACACAATGCATTTCAACAATATCTTTTAGACACCTGCAAGCGCAATTTTCTAACATAAATGACAAGTATTGAATTCAAAAAGCAAATTATATGCATGAGCAAATATCATATGAGCAAACAAATGTATGCATTAACTCCCCCTATCTAAATGCACTGAAACATTAAAGTTGACATGAAAACCTTGCAGGGAAGTTGACTGAGATCTATGGTACCAGGCGAAGGTATGTCCTCACGCATAGTGAAGGTTTTCAGATAGACATGATCTGTTTTTCCATGAACACCATTTAGATACCAATGGGTCATGCATGAATGTGCATAACAGATGCAGTGTAGTTTGTGTAAATGTTAAACAAATTATTCAAATTGTGCAAGACACTGCATGACAACATATATGTTTAGGAGACCCTCTGGCCTTGCTGGCCCTCTACCAGCAAGGTACCAGCCCCCACATCCTCCACTCAGCATCACTGAGTCACCCCGGGTTTTGGGTTGAGTGTCGGGTGAGTTGGCCGCCGTTATCGGCCCGTTCGGTTGTAAATTGTGCTTGTTGCCTAAGTCCAAGGTCGTGTCACATCACAGACGTAGGCCACTCGACCCCCAGGTCCAGGGAAGGGTGGCCCATCTCAGCCAGTACACTAGGAGGACCTGCATAATCCCACCAAACACAAAGGGGAGTCAGTAACACTTGGGGCTTCCCTATGACAAGACAAGGTGAAAAACCTGAGAAAGGTTTTGATCCTCACCCAGCATGGCTCTTGTCGCCCCTACGGCATCTCTGCTATGAGTCGGTGAGGGTAACCTCTCCTCCACCTCGGTGGCATCCCCTGCGGGAGTCAGGGAGGACAGAGGCTCTTCCACCTTTCGGTCATCCCCGGCAACCATCAAGGGCACGGGAGGATCTCCCTGGTCATCCTCGATAGGAGCCAGCATGCCCTCCCCCTCAGATTCCAGTCCTGGTCATGACATAATGGTATCAATACCTGCTATAAACTCTAAACTAGAGCTGAGAGGGTGGAGGAAGGATTTCTATATACCTTCCAGAGCCGCCTCCATCTTGGCATCCCTAGCAGAAGAGGCCTCAGAGGAAGAAGAGCCCGAGCTCTCATCGGTCTCCATCGCCTCACTGCCACTACTCGAAGAGCCAGATGAGGTCTCTGACGAACCCCCATGCGTAGGTAAATTAGAGACACCTGTACACCAAGAAGCCCAATCAGGCTATTATAAATTGCAGTTTCAAATGAAGATAACTCCCTAGCTGAGGGTGTTGGATATGAAGCTCACCGACAGGGGCATCCTCATCGAAGACCCCCTCGATATCGATGAGCTCCTCGTCGCCCCCAGTGGAAGCTACAATAGCGGGCTCATCGCCTGCTACCCTGGTCGCATCACGGGGAAGCTCACCCTCCTCCAGAGGGGAAGACGCACCTGTAACAGATGCCGGTGGAAGCCTAACATTAAAGTGTAAATTCGAAAGCCCTACCTTAAATGACTAAGCATTCAGTCACGTACTTGAGGGTTCCACACAAGAGGACTCTACCAGCCCCACGGTGCAAGCTGATACCACGGCAGGTAAAGGTAGGAGAGGTAGCTTCGCCAGCACCTATGGTAGTCCACGCAGCGTGTCCCCAATGAGGGGCGGGGGCATGGGGGTCACCTGCCCAGACTCACCCTCGAAGGACAGGAGGGCCGCCGACGGGTCGGCACTCACCAGCTCTTGGATCATCTCTAAGGTGGCTACCACCTCCTTACTTGCCAAACAAATAGCACAAACTCAGTCAGTAAATACAGCTTGCCAAAAGCACAACAACAATGGGGTGACCCCCTCTATATCAATTCGACACTTACCAGGGCAATCGCGAGCCACCGCGGGTGCTGGCTCTCCAGCCTGTCCAGACGCTCCACCCAGAATTCTGGGAGGGGCCTCAGCCTCTGACGTCTCTGCCACCCCTGCACAATTGGATGGTTATGTTAATAACCAGAGCCAAATAAAAGTCGCAGCATACGCCCAATGGTAGAAGCTCTTACCTGTATAGGCTCTCTCTGTAGCCTGCCATGACTCAAAGGTAGGGAACTCCTCCATGTTAAGGGGAAGTTCGCTCATCACGCGAATAAACCCCTCCATGTCAATCTCACACTCGACCCCCTCCTCATACGGAGGGTCCACCTCTCGAGGGGGTGAGAAGGTCGCCTCCGCACCAGCCTCTAGCAGAGCCACAAAATACAAATATAGCGAAACAAGATTAGCCAACCACAGTGGCTAAACTAAGCCAGGGGAAAGGGGTCAAAGCGACACTTACTCAAGGCCGTCTCTGCCTCAACTTGCTCTCCAACCTCGAGTCCCTTAGAGGACCCACCAGCCTCAGCTGCTGTAGCCTCTACACGGGGACGTTTCCGCCTAGGCTGCAGGCCTCCATCTCCACTCCTTGAGGATGCCTCCGTGGAGGGGTGATCCCCCTCTACCGTAGAACCTGTCAACACATGATACAATACCCCAGTTACACACCTAAAAAATAACAAAGTGAAGACAGGACATGCTAAAAGAAAGAACCTTACCTAAAGCCCCGAAGGGGGTCAATGATAAGGGTTCCAACTATTCCGGCCTCAGCGACAGTGCTTGGGCTACCTTCGTGATGGCCTCCCAAATGTCCCTCAATGTGTGGGCACACTCGATCTAGGACAGGAACTCCATGGGCCCAGTCGACCCGATCGCATGGCCGATGTGTCGCCTCCAATCATCGACCATTGTGTCAGCAAAGCTCCTGTGCAGAAGTGCCTGGTCCAGCGAAGCTCTGCTCCAAAGGTCACAGCCGGCCAAGAACTGGGCCCACCAGGTCCTAGGTGCCCTCGACCGATGCACCTTCATCCCAGTCATAGCCGCCATTGTTGGTACCTATTTTAGGGGCTTCAATGCCCCTCCGTTGCCCCGGCTCCCAAACGAAGAACCCCGACTACTCCGGGGCCACTGCTCCACAAGTCGCTCGATGTCCCAGTGAATTCGAGCAACGCGGGTCCTCAAGTACTTGTCATCTAGTGGAATGGGAGGCAGATCCTCACTCAGCAAATGGCTCTCCTCTGCCTTCCTGGTCGCGGAGTCCTTCTATTGATATAGGTGGCTGTGCTCGAACCACCACCTGGCGTAATGGACATTGAATCACCGTCGTTATCCCTATCCCGGCATCAAAAACTACTCTGGCACCCGACAGTAGTAGAAGTCCCACCACGCAGCTGCCAGTAGGTGGGTGTCCTTCCCCTTATACTGCCCGCCTGTTAAGGGAAACTCCCGGTTCAGTGAGATCCCCTAGTCGTACCTAAAATTTCTTGCGAACCGATGTGGGTAATACGGCTCCAAGGAACTCATCACAGACCAGTGCAACGTCAACACCGCCAATCGGGTGGTCATCACCCACTCTGTTCATGGTCCAGCCTTTGGCTCCCCCTGACTGGCACGAGCGTTGGTCACCCCTCCACCTGATGTGATGTGACACACAATGCAGCAAAAGGGGGTATAATCCCTTGGACCTAAATCGCAAGACCAATCACAAGGGCGAAAACAAGCACAAGTCACCGAACACCGTGCACACCCGTTTCCCTAGGAGACTCGGTGATGCCGAGTCGAGATGATGGGTATCGCCCCTAGCTGGTTAGAGGACCAGCACCGCAAAGTCGACCCTCCCAAAGGTAGAAAGCCCACAATCAAGGGCGGCCCAATGCCTTGGGGGCACAAGGTCACTCTCTCAAAAAAACCTTTTTTTAAAAAAACGTAGCAAGTAGCGGCCTATCTATCGACTATTATTTCAAGCGGCGGTCCCTTAAACGATCGCTGCCAGGACTTCCATCGTGGCCTCCGGCGAGCCCTGACACACCTTACTTACAACTCAAAATTCGTGCAGTATGGTGAACCAAAATTGGGCAAAATGGTATCAATCTAAAGATGACAAAATTTCATACATGATAACATGCTCAATTAGAGATTTAGCCAGCGAGCATCCTACTTTAGATCGATATAAGATGAAAGAATGCTATCAGAACCCTAATCTTGACATGCCTTCCGTAAAAATCAAATTGCGAACGCTATACTAGACAGAAATTGGGCTATTTGGTATCAAAATGAAGAGGACTGGAAGGTGCACAAGATGGTGTAATTTAATTAACGTTTGGCATGGAAGAACCTACCTGAAATGGAAGAAGAAAGGGGCGCCGATGCAAATCCTGGAAGAGAAGACCCGCTCCTAAAACTCATCGTCTCTGTCCTCAGATGCGCTCACCAGCAGTTGCAACCACCAAAGGGGGTTCTCGTGAGTATTAGGGATCATCTTATAGGGTTAGGGTTGATTCTAGGGGTGTGATAAGGATGGAAAGAGTGGTGGAGATTGCTCACGCGTGATACCCGCGCTTTGACTGGGTCGCGCCACCTCCGCTCAAAATTGAACTCCTAGGGTTAGGGTTTTCATGTGAAGGTAGAGCAGAAATGGGCTTCTAGAATAAGCCTAATGATTAGGTCCGATTTGAGCCCATTTGAGCTCGATTTGGGTTCGAATTTGGCATATTAAGACCTGGTTAATCTAAACTCTAAGTTTAACCTAAAAACCTCTAATTTTGGGCCTAATTAAATTTTATTTTGGGGACTACCAAGAAGACAAAGTAGCTATAAATTTGATCCTCTAGATGATTGTAATTTTTCTATATTTTTATAAATTGGTCAAATTTTAGCCTAAGGGGAATTTCAATTTAATATTAAGAAAATCTCTCGATTGCTACACAATTTTTATTATTAAAAAAATTTAGGATGCTACAGATACATCGCCAACCTAAAATCCAGGAGACCTCCTCCTAGACCATAGTTCCAGCAGTAGCAGCCACAACAACAACAACCTTAAGAAGACTATGCACAAGAATGTCATGTAATAAGCATATAACAAGAATGTACTTTTCAAGCAAGCATGTAATTTCATGGATTGCCTCATGGATTTTACCAGTTTATAAAAAAAGTACTCCCAATGTAATTCAATGCCAGTAATCATTATGCCCCATAGTTTATAGCATATTTTCGGCCCTCTGCCGTGGGGGCTAGACTGGAGCCCTTAGACACTCTTCGTGCCTGCACTTGCATCTTCAAGTTATAAATCTAGTTACTTCTACGAGAAATATCAATAAGTTCGACCAAGAATGTCAAACTCAACAATGCATTTGAGGCGATAGTAAGCAAGGCAAGAACGCATTGAATTCTTTAAGAAGTGAGATCAATAATGAATTAAAAGGACATTGTGCTACAAAAGGATTTCGAAAGCATAATGACATCTTTCTTAATTTCATAGTTAATTAATGACTTGATAAGTATTGTGTTAGCTGTAAGACAACCAGAAGATCATATGAGATTGAGCACAATCAACCCTTTTTGGTTAGACCTTCAGGCTGAACAACCTTGATAGAATGCGGTTGCAAGAAGACTGCGATCTAGAAGACGCGGTCAGGTAAAAGTTTGCGATCAGAAGTCCATCAACCCAAGAAGACTCAATCGACTAAAACGGAAATCTGTCGAATGAAAAATAAGAATCGGTCGACTGAAAATAGTATATCAGTCGACTGATAACAACCAACACGCTGGAATGAACATGGTTGTTTGGCCACCATGATCAAGAGAACGCAGTTGATCGACTAGCCGCGATCATGACGGATCACAGAATCGTGAAGTGCTCATCTAGCTTTTGGGTTTTTAGGGTACAACCATCTCAACATCCTAGTGAGAATCCCAGACTTGCGGAGACTTGCGGAGGTCTTGAAATATGAATACCTAGTCCAACAGAAGGAATATTTGACGGAGAGGCGTTCAATGATCAAGAGGGTGTTCCTATTAAGTGCAAGTGACTAATGGCGAACGTACCGAAGTACGGACTATGTACAAGTAATAATGATGAAAGAATGAAAATGGGAGTGATAGTGTCAAAACAGAGATCGATGTGTAAGTAGTTCCATCAAAAGTGATAATCCCTTTAGTACAAAACTATAAGGGGAAGATTTACACGGGATTAGATTCTCTCCCTAAAATTTAGGAGAAGAATACCAAACATACTTATAAGATCTCTTACTCTTTTTCTTAAAATTGAGAGAAAAAAGAGATTAAAAAATATAATCAAACACCCTATTAGCATTGTCCACGAGAGGAACAAGGTGACCAGTCGATCACCACTCACCAGGTTCCGTGCCCTCTGCATGAAAGAACGTCCCATGCACAAGCTAGCCAATTGCTGACCACGTAGCATTGTGGTTGGGTGGCCAGCAACTTACGTGCCCTCCAGAGAACCCTAAAAATGACAGCACCTTGTTGTTGGATTACCATGGTCGAATTAGACCAACCTCTAGTTAACAGAGTCCGCTCACCACCCTCACAGCTCTCTACAAATAGAATCTCCAGAGTGTTCGCCTTTTAAAATCCCTGAGAAAAGCACCAGGTGGGTGAAGTAAAAGTGGCCGGCGGGAAGGGTGGCGGTGGGAAGGGTGCATGGACGAGGAGGGGCTAAGGGTGGTGGAGGGATAGTCAACGGGAGTACTAAGAGTCGGAAGCGGCGGCGGCGACGGAAGATCTGCCAAGGGTGGCAGTGGTGGTCTCTCGGGGAAGCCGGGCAGCCACATCGCCACCGGCCATGGAGGTGTCATGATGAAGGCCCCGGTGGTGGGGGTTACGTCTCAAGGGCTGGTTTCGAGAGCAACCACGAGGATATTTTCATGGCCTCCACTCTGCCCAGAAGAGTGGAGGACACTAAAAAATTGGGTCAGTGGAGTCTTGCAGTAGCAGCCAGCTGTCGGCGTAGACATTAATAAGCGTCCTGAGCAGTGTTTTGTTCTATCTGTATAATGCCTCTGTCCAGCTCATTTTACATATATATAAAGGTTGGGAGTGTACGCTGTAGTCTCTGGGATCAGTGTGGGTGTTGTGATGTATAGTTAGGTTTTTGTTCTTCAGGTGCTCAGATGTTGCAACTTGAACTAATTATATCGGTCATCAGAGTTTTGTCTATACTGCTGCCTGTATATATCACACTTGCTCTCCTCTAAGTTTCCAGGTAAAGATCTAGTAGGTGCGATTACATGAGCCTTCTCATTGAGTTGGAGGCAGAAGAGTGTTAAGTCTGCGCAACTTACTTGGCTCCCTGCCCTCCGGCCAACCCTTTCACCTGTGAGGGAAAGAGAAAGAGAGAGAGAGAGAGTTAATTAGGTTAGCCATTTGATCCAGATTAACTAACCTCATATTACATATCATGAGAGGTCGCTCTCCACGATTTCTAAGAGTTCAAGGGTAATAGGGTGTATGGGAACAATTTTTTTTAAATTATTTCTATCTTAAAAATTGTGATGTGTTAATTTTTAATTTAAATTTTAAAATTAATAAAAATCAGTCCCAACTGTTTGGTAAAAGTGTCACAATTTTTAATTTTTAGATAGATTCGTTTGGAAGTCTTCCTCCTACACTGTTCATCTTCCTCTCCTCCTGGCCTATCCTTCATGCGAGCGCAACACACCGGAGACCCCACCCTCAATGCGGCATAATGCACCCCGCTGTCGTCACCTGCCAGGCAGCCCCGCGTCGTCAATGCCAGGCCCCACCAACCGCCCTCGCCCCGCCTGATTCTGCCCCACCAGCGGCCACCCCACCGGCATCGGTCGCCTGCGGCTCATCCGCGAGGCCAGCACCATTGTCGCCGCCTGCCGTCCGAAGCTCACGCGGACACGATCCGCGACCCACGAAGCCAGATCCGAAAATCCGGGGTCTTACAATGGGCATTTATGGTGGTATCATGACATGATTTTTTCAGTGACGACAAGACTGAGTGATGAGTTCATCTTGGTTTCGTCGTGAGATCTATTTTAAGGTTCCATTGATTGACCCATGATGTTAAAGAGTAGCCTTTCCCTTATAAATGGTCTCTCTGTATCTGGTGCAATTTGGAGTCAGTAGAGAACATGCTGGGAACATGTGAGTTTGATGATAATTTAGAGGATGTTCTTGTTCTACCTACGGTTACTGTAAAGAGTTGCTGGCCATTCAGTGTAGTCCTGAACTGGTCAACGATCATTGCTCAGACCATGATGGTTCAGCACATGGTTGGCAATATCGGCCGAAAGCCGGTACCGATCCGAAATCGGACCTGCTCACTGTAGTAGGTCTGAAACCTAATAAAAATATTTTTTTAATAATTTTGGATGAAACCGTATTGGTTTCGACCGAAACTCACCTGTTTCGGTCCGAAACCAGACGGTTTCGGTCGAAACCGGACATGTTCACCCCCCCCCCCCCCCCCCCCCCCCCCCCCCCCCCCCCCCCCCCCCCCCCCCCCCCCCCCCCCCCCCCCCCCCCGAGAGAGAGAGAGAGAGAGAGAGAGAAGAGAAGCATAATCAATTAAAATCACATGATAGCCAATTGTACTCCCATGGGGCAAAGTACTCGGTCCATGGGATGCCCCGACCACCATGTACCTACAGAGAGAGAGAGTGAGAGTAAGAGAGTAGGCAGAGCGATCAATACCAGAAGCACCCTTTGATCCTTTTATTGATTTTTAGGAAGATATTACATGATGTAAAAAATAGAATTACATAATTTGAAGAGAGAGGAAAGAAAACACTGAGGGAGGGGACACTGTAGCCCAACAGGGCCTTACACGGCAGGCAAATCTACCTTCTGTAGCAGGAAGGTCTCCGATCATCATTTTTCTATTTGCTGTCTTCCCTCAACTGGTGGCTCTTCATTCTTCTGATCACCTCATTTTTTCCTTATGCTCCTCGCTGATTCCCCCCCTTTCGTTTGTTCGAAGCGTGGGTTTTTATAAAAGCTAGGATTCCCCTGAGATGGAGGCAGGAAGCGGAGGATGAGCACGGTGGCACCAGGCGGGAAGGGGCTTACCCGGTGATAGGGGGGCATGACCTGGCTGCCGGATCAAAGGTTGGCCGCCGGGTCACCGCAGGCCTTGGTCCATTTACTGACTTTAGCCCATTTTGCCTATTTTCTTCTTCTTTTTCCTTTCCTCTTTCTTCTTCTTTATTTATGTAAAATAAGATATACTAAAAATAAAATATTTTAATATTATTTTTCATGTGTCAACAAATGCCCCCACCCGCAGGTGGCACGAATGAGGGATGGGTGAGCAGGACCTGCGCGTGTAGCCCGTCTAAAAATGTTATATGTGTCTTTTTATTCTTCATTTTCATTCATGCAAACATGCATGCATTCATCAACAACAGACATAAGATAGATGTATAGAATAGCCCCCCTTTATCGGGAATAGGATAAGGACAATGCCCATGATTTGTGGACAAAGTGCGGCTTCCGAAGCATAACTAATGGAGATGTGCATTCGTAAAGAGGACATCATATAGAATATGTGCATAGTGTAAACCACAATCTACATCCAAGACTATTCCTCCCTCTAATTGTCAAGCATAGAGACCTTTACAAGTACCAACACCTAGGGGTTTATCCGAAGCACTTCCCTTTGGACGAATACTTGTTTTCATTTATTCAGAATTTTATTCCTGAGGACATGGATGACAATGATCCTTGCTTGCCAACAGAACGATATTAGCTTGAGAGGGCGATTTTGGTGGAACAGGATAGCATGCTCGGAACTTATGTTGCTACTTATCCCAGCTTCCCGATAGGTCTCAAACGTCAGGCCCAGTTTCCGGCAGCCACTCAGTTGGGCTCCTTTAGCACCGACACCAGTTGTCATACCAAGGCACTAACGTTTACACCGGCGATATGGGAATTGTCTGGCAAACACAAGCCAACTCCGAATTGAATTTTTAGTTGGTTTCTTACACCTTCAGGTACACAGTTTGCCATTGACATGAGCGGCTTTGCGCCAAGTTGGTACAGAAGACGGTCAGTTATTTCTTCTCACCGGTTTCACTTGGGAGCCACAGAATGGCTGATGGAGGTACTACATCATTACAGAAAGATTCTGAATCACATCAATATTCGCCATCCAGCCACAACAACCCTCTATCGTTATCCTTGTTATGTTGGCTTGCTTCAAGCTTTAGTCGAAAGGTTCAATCGCTAGTTAAATATTTTTACTACAGCCAAGGGTGAGACAACCATTGACTAATGGAGTTTCCATAGAAGTTCAGGTCTCCCCATTTCTGGGAGTCCCTATGAAGAGGTGACCCTTGATGATTTGCACCAAAGTTATTCCACAAGCTCAGGAGAGTACGGATTGTCCCTTAGCTTCAGATATTTGATGAAAGTTTGGCGAGATCTACTCGATTTGGAAAAAAGAAAGCTCCCATTGCTTCTGTTGGTGCCGGGAGAGTCAGTCTCAATGCCTGGGCCATTTTGCTTTCACGAGGGCTTTGCCAAAGATGATAGGTCCTTGAATCAGTATTACCAACTCATTTTGCAATTACAGAAAAACAAGTGTTACTTATCTGCACCAGAAAACAAGAGGTGGAATCCCCATAAATTGCCAGATCAGACTTATCAAGCAATCTACCTTGTTTACTTACTGGCTCACCACCTTTGTTGTATCCCATGGCAAAGAAAATCTTGTGCGGCCTGAGCAAGGCGTAAGAGGGAGCTTTTGACTGTGCGCTTTTTAACAACCTATTGACTGTGTGCTTTTTGACAAGGCGAAACCGGACGTGAACTCCCCTCTTAAGAGGAGTTGAAGTCCGACAACCTTTTGACTGTGTGCTTTTTGACCGAGCGAAATCGGGCGCGAACTCCCCTCTTAAGGGGAGTTCAAGTCTGCCCCACCCCTTAAATCTGAGATCTGAGGGGTTGTCGGCCAGGAGAGGTGGAGGAGGGGTAGGGGGAAGCTTGGGACTGTCGGGAGGAGATCTTGCCGCCACCACCGCCATTTCTTGTTGTCTACCATGCATAGCTGCCGTCGCCGTTCACATCATTGGGTTGAAGATCTTTCAAGGATCTTGTAAGTTTTTATTTTTTTTTAGTTTGTTTGATAGTTTTCGTGTTGTAGGTAAAGTTATCTACAAGGTCAGGAGCATGGGTAGACGTGAACAAGGTCAGAAGGCTGTTGGGCAGAACAATCCAGGGTGGACGCACCTCACCTTAGTTGATGCTGGAAGAAGAAAAGTCAAATGTAATTATTGTGGTAAGGAGATACATGGCAGAATTACTAGAGGAAAGTAATGTGACAGATGTCCCCGACAAGTGGCAGAGAAAATAAACTAGTGCCTTCTAGGCAAAAAAGACAGGAGCAACAAAGGGTTGAAGATCATGCTGACATTGCTGAGGAGATTTCAGATATAGTAAGCGGAAGGGGAATGAGGGATGATGAGGAGGAGGAAGACATTGAGAATTCAGATCCAGAGCGGACCGAAACAGTAGAGCGTGAGTATACGGCTCGAAGGAGGGGAAAAGCACCGATAGGATTAGGATTAGGGATAGGGACCTACTTCAGTACAACTGGTGTTGCATGACATCCCGACACTGGTGTAACCCCATAGAGAGTAGGCCTCATGGACAGCTATGTGCACAGAAGGCAAAGTGCTACACAACCAAAAATCAAGCAGGCATTGAGAGGGGTCAAAAAATCAGCTGAAGCTGCAGAGCATGCATTTAAAAGTATTTGCAAATGATTTTTCCATGCAAGTGTGCCTGCACATGCAGTTGAATCAGAAAATTGGCAGCTATGCTTGATGTCATAGCAGAAGTTGGCCCTAGCTTCAAGACCCCAAGGTTAGCTCAAGCAAATCCAACCGATCTGTGCCTAGCAGCTCGGCATCATCTGAGGAGAGCCAGAATGAAGAAGAAGGCATTACCCGATCTGAGATGGCCATGATAACCAGAGAATTCTGGCGATTTCTCAGAAAGGGAGCAGGGCGATTCGGCCAGAAGAGATACAGCGGTGGCCGTAAGGATAAAAGGTATAAGCCAAACCCTGCTAAGAAAACAGAAATGAATGTGTGCTATCAGTGCAGAAGACCAGGGCATTTGAGAGCTGAATGTCCAGAAAATCAGAAGCACAAGGACGGGTCAAAGAAGAAAGACAAGAGGGGAAAGGCTATGATCAGTACCTAGAGTGATGGACATGGCCAATCAAGAGTATTCTTGTGATTATAAGGAAGATCAATTTGACCAATCCTATGAGGTCCCTCCTTAGGGACTTATCCAATGTGAGACCCTTCCTCTAGGTTTCATTCATCATGAGGGAAACTATGCCCCCTCTCCTCATCATTATCCCCAAGTCTATGTAGTGGACACCACTACTCAGGGGGTTGAGCCTTCCTCTCAAGCTCAACCTGTCACTCAATCCACTCCCGGGGACGCTTCCTCGTCCTTTAATTTGAATGATCTTATTACCGCTCTATCTCAGTTAGATAATTCTCAACGCCAAGCGGTCCAAGCCACTCTCAAAGGGACATTTGTCCCTTCTTCTTCTTCCAACCCCCCTCAAGCCGCGGGTGGCCTTCAAATTAACATGCCTACTGATCAGGCGGTCACATAACAAGTTCTATCCCATCCTCAAACTCCTATTATTCCTGTGCTGGCCCAACCGGGAAGTCATTCTGCTACCAGCCCGCAACGCCAACCATCTCCTCACCTTTTGAGATGGCCTATGCCAAACCCGTTCCCAGTCAATCTGGCCCCAACCAAGTTCGACACCAACACTCTCCTCCTTCAAAAGCTTGCCAGCATGGAGGAGCAACTCAAGAAGGTCATGATTCCTAGAGACACTCTGGAGGTCACTCTCCCTACTTTGCCAGTCTTTCATTTACCCCTGTCAGAGATGCCCAATTTCAGGTGCTACAATGGAATAGGTAACCCATTTATTCACTTAAAGGATTTTATGTACGAAGCATCATTCTGGCAAGACAATAAGGCATCCTTGGCCTATTTTTTTAGGAGATCTCTTGATGGTCTGGGCCTTGAATGGTTTTACTCTTTGGAGTGAGCTGAGGTCAGAGATTTTGATGTTGTTCAGAGAAGGTTTTTGCAGAAATAAAGAGACCATGTTGGTCCTTCCAAGTCTGTCACAGATCTAGTTGCTGAGAAAATAATGCCCGAAGAGGACTTCGTGCAATTTGCTGACCATTGGAGGTCAATGGCTAAGAAATTGAAAGACACATTGTCAGAACCTGAGCAAGTCAAATTGATAATTTCTAATTCTACTCCTCAGTTCCATCACATTCTGGCCATTAACAGATTAAGCACCATGGAAGAATTGTATGAAAGTGCCAGGTATATTCAAACACAGATGAAAGATTTGCCCATCATGGGCATGTTTGAACAAAGACCAAGAATGGTGAGGAAAAGCAATAATATCAGTACCAATGGTGGAACGACCGAAGACACCATCACTAATGAGCAAGTAGGAGCAGTTGGTCATCCCTCATCTTTCCGCAACTCACCAAACCCAAGACCCCTACAGCAGCAACAACAACAACCTTCTTTCCTCAACCAAGCTCCGCTCCAACAAAACAACTCCCCTCAGCCCTTCTGGTCTCCACTACCTGATCCACCACAAAATCAAACTCCACCACAAAACCCTGCCCAACAACATCCTCAGGTGCCACCTCCCTCCAACTACAACCCTCAACAGCCGAGAAGACCCATAGGCCCCATGAGAGCCCAATACCCTTCATTACCTGAAAGTCTCCCTGATATATTCAATGCCCTCATGGCCGCCAACCTGCTCATCTTTCCAAAAGAAAGGACAATCTGGCCTCCCAATGTGGATACCTCACGGTACTGTGTCTTCCATCGACAGCCCGGTCATAACATAGATCACTACTTTCTCTTCAAGGATTACATATATGATTTAAATGATCAGGGTGGTATCGACTGGGATGAAATGAGGAAATTTGATCCTACGTTGAAAGCACGAAGACCTCCCCGGTAGCAACAGCCTCAGCAGCCACCTCAATAGCAAGTTCAACAACCTCTTCCAGTTCAGCAAGCTCCCGCACCACAATCGAACATAGGGATTGTCAACAATCCGCTACCAGAGCATCCAGCAGCCAATCAGTAGGTTAACCATGTCACCTCTTTCCAAGAAGTGGGGAGAGGGCAAGGGTGGCATGAAGAAAGCACCTCTGTCGAGGCCATAAACCAAACGCCTGGACAACCTTCACAATTATTAAGAACAACCCCACAGCCTATGCCCTCCCCTCAACCTTCACGTCCCCTCTTATGCACCACTACTCAAATCCCTTCCACTGTTAACCCCGTGCCACAAAGGCCCCTTTGTAGATCTATTTAAAAATCTACTAAAAATAATAAAGACAAACTATAGGCTAAGAATGGGAGAAAAGGAGAGGGAGCATGCATGGATGCTAAGGGGGAAAGGTGATCGCCAGAGGGGTTACCTCAAAAGAGTGCTGGAGGTGTGGGTGACTTTCTTCTCTTCCTATCGGCCAGCTGATGGAGAGAGTCTTCTTAGATGATTACCCTTGCAAAACAAAGACGATAATAGAAATAGGAATTAGAAACCCAATGTGTAGCATCAATCCCAAATAAAATTTTTGAACGTGAAAGTATGCGAATGAACACACCTGTCGGGCGTTGGCCCTTTAAATCCCATGTAAAGGGAAGGAGATGTGATGATATGAATGATAAAATAAAAGATAAGCGTGCAAGTGTTGCACTGTAGGAGGCTCTCAACGTGGTTGAGAGAGATATGAAAATAACGATATAATGCGTGCAGATGCGCTATATGCAACTTAATAATAAAAAAAGAGATAGAGGAAGAGTGATGGAGCCTGGAATTCTCCTAGGGTTCTCCTGTCTCTGGCTTTTTTGCATGAACGCTTAGGAGAAAGTCTCAGAAGGGATGAAGCCGTTGACGCAGAGAGCTCCCTCCTTCAGACGATGTACGGGTAGCACCTCCCCTTTAAGAAAAAAAATGAAGAATCCCCCCTTTTCACGGGTAGCAGCCACAATATATATAGGGAAAACGCACGGGTTTGATTTTGGGAAAGTTTATTCAATGGAAAGTGATAAAAATAGGGAAGAGCCCTCCAACTTGGAAAGTCATATGGGCACTTGCCCCATCAAATCGGCCTGCAAAACGGGGAAGCATGTTAGGGATCTTTTTGCAAATCTGGAATCTCATTTGGCAGGGTGCATCCTTCTTGTTTTAAAAGCATGAAAAAATGGCAACATGTAACATCATCGATCGTGCCCGAGCAAACTTTCGAATTCGTGGGTATCGTCACCTGTGTCCAGGGAGGAGAATGTGCACATTTGCCTGTTTAATGGGTGGCATTTGTCGTAAAAAAAGGGCAAGTGAGACAGTTAATGTCAAAAATGGTGTCAGAATATCTACAGAAGCGACGAAAGCTCCCTAAATGAGGCTTTTACAGATTTGGTGGAATCATGACTCTTTGAGTCGTGGGTAGAGAGGGATAAATTAGCGGCCCAAAAGACATGTGGTTCGGAGCGGCCTAATTAGTCCAGTTAGATCTAATAAGGTCAAACTCCACAAGTGACGGCCCCATTAATTGGTCCACTTATCTTGAAGCCCAAATCACTCTGTCCAATACTTCTTAGGAGGTCTCCAGGCCCGAAAGTCCTAATAACGGTTACTCGGGAAGAGCCTAAACGGTAGCCGAACATAACCAACCGAAGAGGGGGGCAAACGTCCCCTGAACACTCCCTAACGGTTGCTCGGGAAAAGCCCAAACGACAGTTGAGCATAACCGACTGAGGGAAGCCTGGGTTCAAGAGAAGAGGAGGGCAAAAACCCCTTGAGCGCTCCCTCTTCCCCTCCCTCAAAAGGAAATGAACCATTATAAAAATCAAAGGAAGCCCTCCGGAAAGGTAAGCCAGTCTGAGCACTATTTGCCACTCTTGTTGGTGGAGAGTGATCTCGTGCACACTCTTCACCTCCTTCCTCTTCTCCGCACAAAACTCTACTATCTTGTTGACTTAGGCATCGGAGGGTTTTCCCTAGGGTTATAACCCTGAGCTCCTCTGATCCGTTTCCTACCTTGTAGAGATATAGTCTGTCGTGACAACGTTCAGCATCAATCGTTGATCGAACAGCTCAGGCTTCAGCACGAGATCATGCCCCTTCAGTGGGCATCTCAAAATCTCTCCCCCGCAAGTCCAACCAAATGCAGTCTCTCTCTCTCTCTCTCTCTCTCTCTCTCTCTCTCTCTCTCTCTCATGCCTCCTGATGCGGGACGACGGACGCGACACCAAGTGGAAATGGAGAAGGCCAAATTCAAATCTTGTTCAATCAATTCATTCTACCCATTTATTCAGAATCAAGCACATCAAGGTCAAGTTATCAATCTCTATACACCATGAAAGAAAAATCACTCGATCCTCAATCGGGCATCCCCGTGAGGATGGATCTCTCGCAACTCTCTCAAATAGGCCTGATACTCCTCCTGGATCTCTGTCACATTGGCTGGAAGGGTACGCACCCTACTGACCTCCCACATGATCAAGGCACTCCTGATTGCCTGATCGTCCTCCTCCATCCCAAGTCTCCTCGCCTGTAGTGCAGGAAGATGGGGTAGCATTGGAACCGTGGTGCCAGGAAGTCCAACCTGTAGGAAGCACCTGTGGGGACTGTACATCGCCAAGGCGGTGTTCTCCACTAGCCTCAAGTTGAGCCCAAGCCTCCTAGGAAGCCTGAGGGTGGTGCTGTGGAGGAAGGACCGGCGCATCACGAAACCGGTCCAGGGGCAGAGTGTTTAGGTAGAGACACCACTCATCCCTAGTCTTCTTGTCTGAAGTCCGGCACTTGACCTGCTAGGGGAACCTGAAGGCGCGCCAATAAAGAAAAGTGGATAGCTCCCAAAGATGCGGCTAGCAGAAGTGATATCCTCCCCAGGTATGAACTTTAGCCTAACCCCCATCCAACACTCAAGTAGGATCATGGAGCCAAAGAGAGGGCCTCCTAAGGCTGCTGAGCTAAGTCCCTCGTATAAGTAGGAAAGGATGGCCTGAGAAATAGAAAGACCCCGCCATAGTCCACTAATGGTGCCGAGGTTGGGTGTGTCCAGGACATGGTCGGCAGAAGGGAAGAGTATGACGCCGCATAGGCAGATAGAAACAGGTTTGTCTATTGCCTCATCCCACCCACAGTTGTTCTTACAATGGGCTATGACCCACTGACTCAGAGGTAGCAAATGGATATGGTGTGGGCCAACTACGGTGCGGATGTCCTTAGCACTAGAAATAAACTCCCCTAGGATGAGGGCAGGGTCTATAGGTGCAACCGTATGACAAACTAGGTCTTCCTCACAAACTTTAGATCTAGGGAGGGATAGATAAGCCTCTACCTCTTCTAGCAAGATGGTGGTCTCAAAGGAGGGGAAGATGAAGGTATGTGTCTATCTCATTACCTTCTCCAAGTGGGGTTGGGGTCCTATTTAAAGGGATCCCAACATTTACAAAAAGCCCCTGAAATAAGTGCTAATAACAGAAAACTAAAAAAGGTGGGGAAGGGAGAGGGCGCCCCTGGGCCAGGCCCACCTAATTGGGGCCATATACTACTCTATCCTATCATGATGATCACAAACTTAGGTAAAAGATATAATAACCTAGGGACTTGACTTCAAATAAAGGAAAATTACATCAAAATGACTCAAATAAAAATTACATAGGACTTGAAGATAAATAACTAGACCTTGCTGGATGTCCCCGTGGCGAGGAGATGGGCCCTGAGTGCGGGATCGGGTGGTGATGACCCCATCACTCCCGCAGCCTACTTTCTCAATCTCGACTCTCGCAGCCTACTCTCTTAATTTTAGCTTTCATAGCCTACTCCCCTGATTTCGACTTCGTAAAGCCTACTCCCCTACTAAACACTGGCTTTTAAACATTCTCTCTCAATTTTGGCTCTTAAAGCCTACTCACCAAATTTCGGCTCTTAAAGCCTGCTCTCCCAAAGTCGGCTCTCGTAACTTGCTCTCCCAATTCCGGCTCCCGTAGCTTGCTCTCTCAATCTCGACTCGTAAGGCCTGCTCTCCCAAAATTGACTCTTGCAGCCTGCTTTCCCAATTCTGGCTCCCATAGCCTGCTCTCTCGATTTCAACTTTCGCAGCCTACTTTCCCAATTTCGGCTCTCGCAACCTGCTCTCCTAATTTTGGTTCCCATAGCCTACTCTTCTGATTTTGGCTCTCGCAGTCTGCTCCCTCGATCTCGGCTCTAGTGGCCTACTCTCAATTTCGGCTCTTAAAGCCTACTCTCCCAATTTCGATCATAGTCTGCCCTCCTGATCACGATAAAGATACAAGATACGTAGAGAAATGCTTTCAAAGGGGCTACACACACAGGCCCCGCTCTCTCATCCCTCATTCACGACACCTGCGGGTGGGGGCATTTGTTGGCACGCTAAAATTAACACTGAAAGAATTCCCGCCTCTCCGAGTGTACTAAAATCAACGCTAAAAGCGATGATAAAATTAACACTAAAAATAATTCACGCTTCTTCAGGCACGCTAAAATTGACACTAAAAGAATTTATGAGTTGAGGCGAAAAGGTTGCTAGATTATAAACCTAATTAGTCGACTAAATGGGGTATATAAAATTATTACAATGATGCTCACAATGAAATTGGATGTAGTGACTGATTGGAAGCTTGGAATCAGAATGCTTTCAATTAATGGAGGTGAGGATCTCTTGAGGTCGAGGATAGCAGATGATCTTCTTCCCTGCCTTTTTCCTCAGGAGAGGGAGGAGATCTCTTATTGCCTTTCGGAGGAGGTTCGTCAAGTAATCTTCTTTCTTGCAGGGAACAAAGGTCCAGGACCAGATGGGTTTCCTTTGGCCTTCTTCCAACACTATTGGGACACCATCAGATCAGACTTTGTGGTAGCAATCAGGGAGTTTCAAGAGGGGAGGGCCCACTTAGGAGGCATCAACAAAACCTTCCTTATCCTCATGCCCAAAAAACTAGGAGCATAGGATTTCAAGGACTTTATGCCAATCAGTTTGCTGAATGCAACTTATGAGATCATCACCAAGCTACTGGTTGGGAGACTGGACAGAGTTATGGACATGGTGGTCAATTGTTACTAAGGAGTTTTCATTAAAAGGAGACGCATCCAGGATAATTTTTTGGTGGCTCATGAGTGTTTGTTTGCCATGAAGACTCAGAGGAGGAGAGGTGTTGTCTTGAAGCTAAACTTTGAGAAGGCTTATGACAGAGTTAATTGGCTTTGCTTGTTTGATGTGTTGGAGAAGATGGGTTTTGCGAATAAATAGATTGGTTGAATCCAAGTTTCCATTTCTTTTGCCTCTTTTGTTGTCTTAGTCAACGGGAAGCCATCTTCATTCTTCAATAGTGGCAGAGGGCTCCGGCAGGGGGATCCTATGTCTCCGGTCCTCTTTATGCTCGTGACTTATGTTCTTAGCAGGGTGTGGCAGTGAGCTCAGGCTGCAGATCTGAGTAGAGGGTTCCAGGTTGGGAGAGGAGGTCATGCACTCACCCACTTGCAATATGTAGATGATACAATTCTCTTCCTGGCAGAGGTTGAGCGACAACTCTATGTGGGTAGACTTCTTCTACAGCTGTTGGAGGCCACTGGCTTGAAGGTTAACTTCAACAAGAGCATGCTTGTTGGGGTTAACATGGAGGGCATGCCTCTCTTATGCATGGATCTCTGAGCAAAATCCTCCGATATGAACGAATGGGATGCACCAGAATCGAACAAAACTCGAGCCGCACAACCCAAAATTAAACTAGTACCTTCTACCAACTGTGACGCCTCAGCCTCTGCTCTGGTCATATAAGTCACTCTGCCTCAGGATCTCTGCCTCCCTACAGTAGCTGACCGAGTCAACTAAGGAAACTGTCCCTGCTACTGGCACTACTGCAACTGTGATGATGTTTGCTGGGGGTGAAATTACTGCTGCTGCTGGAGCTCGTGTGACTGACGCGGTCTCTAAGGACAGTCACATGCCATGTGCCCTGGCTGGTCACACCTAAAATAAGTCACTGGCACCGAACACTGCCTACCTAGATAGGAACCGCTGCACCAAGGACACCCACCCTGAGAACCACTCACTGAACCCAAACACTAGTAGGGTGTGGGCTATTGAACACTGCTCGCTAACTGCTGACCCTTCTCTCTATGATCCCGATGCCTCCTGCCAAAATCGGCATCCCTAAACGGCTTCTTGAGCTTAGAACAGAAGGATGACGATTCTGCCGCTGATGCGACGGACGGAGATGCCCCTGAACCGCCCGCTGAGAGATGGACAGTACTCTACTGTTGCACGGTCGTTGACTGACAGAGACCTGTCTACGTCTGACCTACACTACCCTACCCCCAAGTCTTCTTCAAATCTCTCTCTAGCACCGCTGCTGCTCTGCAAGTCGTATCTAGGTTAGCCAAACCCGACACAAGCAAGGGTTGCCCCAACTCTGATCTCAAACCCCTGACAAACTACTCAGTCTTCAACTCCTCATCTGACATGATATGAGACGCATAACGACCCAACTCGATGAACCTGGAATGATACTGCATCACTGTCATGTCATCTTGAGTCAACTCTAGGAACTGGCGCATCTTCTGTGACCTGACGAAAGACGAACAAAAGGCACATTCGAAATCCGCGATGAACTCTCACCACGCGATCTGTCGAAGGGGACGAGACTGAAACGTTGCTCCCCACTTTGCCGTCCACCAGGATCGGGCTGACCCCTACAACCGGTGGCTAGCCAACACCACCTTCTCCTCCTCAGCTGTAGTGACCCAGAATTTTTAAATTAATTTTTAAATTTATTTAAGTATTCCCTTCATAGGTCGACCGAAATTTTCTTGGGTTCTCATTTTCTACAGATTTCTTCTACTGGCCAATTTTGGTCGACTGGAATTCCTTACTGGTCAACCAAGGTACCTGCAAAACACTTGAACAAAGTAAAATCAATGAGTGTTCATACTTAATGATGCCACCTTGCCTTAAACCAAAGTCTTGGTGCCTTTGAGAGCTCTTTAACCTATTGAGTATAAAAGATGTGATCAAATAGATGAATTTTCATCAATAACTTCAAAAACATGACCTGAATCTTATGAAACTGAATTCAACATCATATCCAACACTCATTCTCATAAACTTCACATACAAAGCCATCCACAATTAGCACTGAATTACATTGAGAGATATAAATATTTGGAAACCACAATTCATCAATCAAATCAGAAAAGGAAGATGAGCAACACGAGTGGGTCGACACAATGAAGCCTTGCGCCGACGCAACGAAGCCTTGCGCCGACACAACAAGCTCATCTCAACTGAACTCTGTTGTTCAGAAACTAAACCAAGACATGTGGGTCAACGCACCCACGTGTGTCGACGCACACAAAGAGAGTTCTTTGCTTGAGGCCAATATGCAAACACATATGAGTTGACTCATATCAACCATGAGAGCTTGGAAATATAGATGAGTCAATGCATACAAACCATGAGAGCAAGTCCATACAACATAGCAGGAAATGAAGAAGTTCAAGCATATGTATACATGAAAAATCATTCAACGTAAGACCAAGTTTCCACTAGTTCAAAACACATGAAGGCATAAGAAACCAATCAAACAAAAAGCAAAGTCGACTCAACCATAAGCACACTCTAACACATGAGGTTTACATATGAAAGATGGTGTCGACGCAATCACCCATTGAGTCAACGCAGTAGAGGCAACTCGGCAGAATAAGACCCATTCTTTCCCAGTTCAAAACAACAAGCACTTCATCAAACGCTCCAATGATCAATGCACTAAAAGTCTTTTGTAAACATCAAGAACACATTGAAATAACATTTTGTAATCATCAAAATCACACACTCAACATTTATTTATTTTATTTTTTTATTCCCCATTTTATTTTATTTCTTATGTTTTTTTGTTTTGAGAAATAGAAGAGAGGGGGGAGCTATCCCACCAAGCCAGCAATGAATGAATGTCAGCCCCTCCAGACTGCTAACTCACCGGCTAAAGCTGGAGCTGCAAAAGGCCCACTAGCCGAACAATTCACACAGCCACCACCGGCAGAATTGGAAGCTCCCAACAAGGTCTAGGGGAAATGCAATGAAGAGGTCGAAATATTCGAACTTGAGGATGATGTTCTAGACTTCATCGACCTCCATCCGGCGCCCCCAGAAATAGAAGACGGAGGCCAAGCCACGGTCGACAAGCTGATAGAAGTCAACCTGGGAAGTGAGGATGATCCTAGGCCGACCTTCTTCAGTGCTCAACTGTCTTCTAGAGAGCAGAAGCTATACATCTAGTTGCTGCAAGAATACCGGGATTGCTTTCCCTGGAGCTACAAGAAAATGCCAGGACTTAGCCCCGCTGTTACACAGCATGAGCTGGCCATAAATCCCGAAGCAAAGCTGGTAAAGCAGTCGCCACGGCACATGAGTCCAGAGCTTATCTCTCAAATATGTAAGGAAGTAGACAAACTCATTGATGTGGGTTTTGTTGAAAAAAACTAATATACCACATGGTTGGCTAATATTGTGCCCGTGAAAAAGAAGAATGGGCAGATCTGGATATGCGTAGAATTTTGAGATCTAAATAAGGCATGTCCCAAGGATGACTTTTCGGTACCAATAACAGAAGTCATGGTTAATGCTACGACTGGTCACGAAGCTCTGTCATTCATGGATGGATCGTCTGGTTATAATCAAATATGGATCGTGGAGCATGACCGGGTCCACACTACCTTCCGAACCCCCTAGAGCATCTACCACTACAAAAGGATGCCGTTCGGATTGAAGAATGCTGGTGTAACTTACCAGCGAGTAATGACCAGAATCTTTGATGAGCTGCTCTACCCCAAGGTCGAGTGCTACATAGACGATCTGGTGGTCAAGACTAGAAGAAAGGAAGATCATCTACAGGATCTCTGAGTCATATTTCAAAGGCTCAGGCAGTATGAGCTGAAGATGAACCCCATGAAATGCACCTTCGGAGTGTCGAGCGGTAAATTCTTGGGCTTTATTGTTAGATACCGGGGGATTGAAATAGACCCCGCAAAGATCAGGGCAATTTAGGAGCTACCTCCGCTCTTGCTGTCCCTTGCTACCTACCGTTTGGCCGGTCTTGTCCTCATCTGGAGCACCAGGAGATTGCTGAAGTTGCGGGTGAGTGCCCCCGACTGCAGGGCTGGCATCTTGACATGCCTGCTTGCCCTTTGTCATTTTTAGAAATTCTAGGAAGGAAGGGATGACTGTGCTTCCTCCACTCTGAGTGTATAACCCTGAAGGAGGAGGGATTTGGACTCCCTTGACCTCCGGAGGGGATATATTATAGGGTTGCTCTCCCCTGAAGATGATGTTGTGGTTGGCGGGCGACTGACGCCCCTATTTTTGGCCTGACCGGGTTGCATGAGTAGCGGTCGCGGCTTCGGCCTGGTTTGCCCCGGCAGTGGGTGTAAAGCATATTTCCTCCCCATCTTCCTCATTAGGTAAACTGAAGAGGGCAGACAAGGTATTGTAGGATAGCACTGTCTCCCTTTTGGCCTTGTAGGCTCTCCTTTTCTTCTTTTGTTTTTTCTTCTTGTCTCTGGCTGGCACTTGCCCCCAGAATAGATTGCCATCCTTTTCTGTCGCTTTATCAGCTTCTCCTTCTTGTTCCAGTGAGAGCTGCTCCAATTCTTGCCATGGGACATGATCACGTATCAGCGAAGGCTTTAGTTCAGGCTGTTCATATTCATCTAGTCCGTCTATGTAGTCCTGCAGCCATCGGGCCTCTGGATTGATTTCTTTGGCCACTAGCAACGGAGTTTGTCTTTTCCAGTTGTGGGTATGTATTCTGACTACTGTAGACGGCCTGGTCCAAGTTGGTACTAGCACCGAAGGAGTAGGTCGTGACATGATGCCGTGGACTTGTGTCCCCACCTTTGGGTGAGGTGTGGCTGCCTTCTTAATCTTTGCAGGGACATGCTGCCATCCCTGTGGTTCTTTCATTGGTGTCAGAAAGCAGGCCTCATAAGTGTGCTGAGTGCTGGCTTCTACAACTTCTTCGGGCAATGCCTGATACAAGGAAATCATATTGGCCTCAGCTCTCCTGAGAGGTGCCTCATTAGGTTGTGGAGGGTCAACCTTGTACTCTCCCAACTCTATTTGATGTGACATGACCTCGGACCTACTAGCAAGCACAATTTGCAACGTAAACGGGCCGTAATTGGCGGCCGGCTCACAAGTGAGAAGCTCATGCATGGTTGCATCGTCTCCGTGAAAGGGACGGGTGAGAAGCCCCAATCGTGCACGTCTCCCTTACCCCGGTACCGTCATCACCATTCAACCCATTCGCCACAGAGCCACCCGACTCCCATCTACACCCCTGTTCGTCGTCTTGTCTCCCGCTACTCACCACCACCGCACCTAGCTTGCCACCTCCATGCACCTTGTGCCAAGCACCCTGCCCGTCGGAGAAACCAGTCCCTCGCCCTCCCCGTCCGCTACGAAGAATCCAGTTGCCATCTCCCTGCAAGAGCCACGCAGCCACCCCCCCTCCCACGCCGTTCCCCTGCCAGTCACACGGACGCCACCGTCGCCACCCGCGGCACGCGCTGCCCACCCCAGCCCATGCGCGTGAACCCTTCCCCAGCCACCCATGCGAGGCCGCTGCCCACGGACGTTGCCCGCCTGCTCGCCATCGTGGCGATCCATGCTCGCCATCGCTGCAACACAACCTCCTCGGCATCACCAGCGGCAAAGGTGAAGACAGAGCCGTCGTGGCCCTGCCACTTCGGGGCACTCGTCCAATCTCCGAGCTGCAGCAAGGGCAGCCCTTCCGGTCCGTCCGCTGCTCCCCCGTCACCACCGGCTTCCCCGTGACAAGCCGTCCTTCAATGCCTTCACCACCCATGTCCGACACCGTCGCCATGAGGAGCCAGACCACCTTGAACCGGCCCCAACCCCCCCTCTCTACCCCACGTCCGCCACTCACCACCATTGCTGTCCCCACCCCCCCTTGCTACAGCTAGAATCCCTCCAGACGCATGCAACCGGCCCATACATGCAGCGTCGCCGGACCATCGTCTCACCCCTGTCCATGACCCTCAACGCCATCAACACCGGCTGCAACCTGCCATCCCCCCAGCAAGTGCCCTCCCATCTCCTCTGCCATCCTAGTTCGCCCGCACACAGGCCACCATGGATCCGGCCAACCTGCACCAGCGGCCTTGCCCCCTTCTCTCCCTTTTCTCACAGCATCCCACTGAGTCCAGTAAAGCCCTGCACCCACTGCTATCCATGCATGTGAAAGCCTCAGGTTCACCTCTCCCCCACTCCTTCCCCCTCTCTTTCCCACCCCTGGCAACCTCTATTCTCCAAACAGCCCCAGCCAACCCCAGCTAGAGTATCCGTGGCATGAAGGTCCAAAACAGGGGACCGTTTTGCCATTCTGTCCCGTCAAGAGTGGGAGGGGTCGGCCCACCCAGCTTCTGACCCTATCCTAGCCTGAAGAAACTTTTGGATGTTACTGCTGATGGTTTTTGGAGAACGGGATGAGTATATACTCGGATACAGCATCAGATAGCCTTCATCTATAATGGTCAGGTCGTGCTAGATATACCCTTGCCTCCTAGCACTCATCCTTGTCAAATATTGGGTGTTACACCTATTGCTGTCTCTGCCTTTGAGAAGGTTAACTTTATTGTGAGAGGCCTCAACCAAGACCCATCTTCCATCAGGTTACTTTGTGCATTAAAAGGGAAGTATTTGGTTGAGGAGACAACTCAAGCTATTGTTGATAGCAGTGACACTCCAAATAGACACGATGGGGTCCAGTGTCTCAGTTTCTCTTGTTCCATCACCAACGAAACTTGAAGAGGATTTAATACGGTGGATGACCATGGTCTTGGCAGTACTTTCTATCCATTTATTGTGGCTGAAGAAGATGTATCTTCTAAGATACGCATGCTAGAGAATACAATCAATGGGGTCTCTTCTGATGGTAATTGTCATGGTATGGTTGCTGGAATGAAGCACCGGACTCAAGCATTGGACTTTAATGGGTTGGCTTCTTCGTACGAGTCATTTGCGGTTGAGGTCTGCAAATCTGAATTCTGATGGAAGCATCTTTCCTCCGACAAGATTTAGATGGCTCATGGAATTTTCCATGGATAATAATTGATGTGTTGTAGTCAAGAAAATTTTGGATGTCCTATTTGGTGATGCTGAGGATTTATGTGGGCATCTTGTTGAGGTTGCATTATCTGGTATGGTTCTGCTTCACAATGCCTTTTTTCAGAAGTGCCAAAGACGTATGGTGAAATTCCTACTGAAAAAAAAAAAGAAAGATAAGAAAATCTCAGACACAGAGGTTCGTCTCACGTCACCATTTAACTCAAAGTTTAATTCTTCGGTTGGTTAAATAGCGCCCAAGGCTTTGCCATGATTCAAAAAGTAGCGCCCAAGTCACAGACTTGTTTCAAGAAATGGCACCCAGTCAATGGGGGCCCCATTCAATTAAACGGCAGGGTGCCAGTCGCTATTCATTTAAGGTATGAACAGTGACATTTTTCTAAATAAAATAATTTTTCAGGAACAAATATATGGATGGGTAGAGAAAAATATCAAGAGTCTAGCAGTATGCTCATGCATTATATTAGATTTCATGGTTCATGGTTATTAAATTTTAAACATTTATATTCAATTAATTAACTGAAGAAATAACGACTGTGTGTGCAGTCGTTTTTATGATATAGCGCCCTATAGATGGGCACCCTTTTGCTGGGAAACCAGAAAACAAACAGTAAGCTACTGAAATCACTCTACAATCCTAGATGCATGCTCATGATCTGATATTTATTAAATTGGGGTTTGTTCTTGAGAACACCTACCTGTTTGGGTATTCTGGATGATGACAGATCGAAGGGGTTGAAGAATAGATAGGAACAACAATAATAATGGCAACTGCAGCTTCACAGCAACGGAAGTAGAAGATGGAAACAATAGAAACTCTGACGATGAAGGAAATAGCAACGGCACCAGCTTCTTTGAACAGAAAGACGAAGAAGGACAACTCGTCTTCAAGAACAGAGGATGCTTCTTCCTCCACACTCAACCGAAGCAGAGAAATAAGAATAGAACGGTGGCTGCAAGAAGCTTCATCCAGCAAGAGGAAGAGGCCAGTAGCAGAGAAAGAAACGACAGAGTATTGCAATTAGAGAAGCAATAGTTGGGGCTTCGTTGATGGAGGCAGGGTATTTATAGTGTTGGAATCCCATTGGGGAATTAGAATTTGATTTGGACTTGGATTCCTACGGAATAATCCTATTAGTATTGAAACTTCCCCATATATTAATCCTACTAAATTTTACCTTTCCCGAACAGCAACTACCTCCCAGTTCGAGCAAGATACGGCCATGAGTTTCCTTATTTACTTTTAAGAAGTAGGCGTCCATGCCAATGCCACGTTCTAAAAATTAACCTCCATGTAGAAGTCACGTTTTAATAAGTAACGCCCATTTAACAGACATGTTTCAAGAAATAACGCCCCTAGTACGGGCATTATTTACATTCATTTAAATTGGCCAGAACAAAAAGGAGGGGAGACATAGGGTCTCCCTATCGAAGCCCCCTACCACTGTGGAAGAAAGTGGTGGGCTTCCCATTAACCAAGACTCAAAAAGTGGCAGATGAGACACAAGAATGAATCCAGCCAATCCATCACTCACCATAATTCATCCAGTCCAACACAGCAAAGAGGCGTTGCTAATTGACCCTGTTATATGCTTTTTCAAAATCTAACTTGAGAACCACTCCTTTCTTCTTCTATGTCTTCATATCATAGAGACACTCATGTGCCACCAAGAAGTTATCCTGAATGTGCCTTCCCCTGATGAAAGCCCCCTGAAAACCACTAACTAAGCTATCCATTACTCTATCCATTCTTCTTGCCAGCAGCTTAGTGATGATCTTGTATGTACCACTTATGAAGATAATGGGCCTAAAATCCTGAAAGCATTATGCACCTTGTTTCTTCGGGATAAGGACTAGAAAGATTTTATTGATGCCCCTCAAGTGCACCCTCCCCTCTTGAAATTCCTTACATCATTCATCAGATCATTCCTGATAATTTCCCAGCACTTTTGAAATGATAATTTCCCAACACTTTTGAAAGAAAGAAAGTGGGCAACTATGAGGTCTTGGCGCCCTATCACATGCATAAGAAAAGACAACCTGGTGAACCTCCTCTGCTTAGAAAGGTAGAGAAAGAGCTTCCCTATCCTCATGAGAAAGACGGGGGAAGGAGGTCAGAGGCAATCCCAGGTCTACTGAAGTCGTCCTCAATAAAGAGTCTAGAGTAGAAGGTCATCGCTTTCCCCCTGATGTCCTCATCCCTAAAAAAGAGCTAGTCTCCCACTATGATACCTGCAATGGCATTAACTCTTCTTCTCCTAGAGGCAATGTGTTGAACATACACAATGTTCTTGTCTCCTTCCTGTAACCATCTCTTCCTTGACCTCTACTTCCAATAAATCTCCTCGCTAGTAAGGATCTCCTTAAACTATGTCCTAAGACTATCTCTAAGACTTCTATCTGCATCATCCATGAGCCCAACCTCCTCTAAACAATCCAACCCCTCAATCTACTACAAGATCTTGTCCTTAGCCACTATGCCAGATAGAGTCTTGCTTGCACCCCATATCATAAGAGTCTGTGCCACAAACAAACAACAATAAAACACTCCAACCGAGACAAGAGAATTGTGAAAGATATGAAGAACTGAACCGAACACTGCAGTGATGGACTGTTGAACATGACTGTGGACTTAATCACATAATAAGAAGAGAAGGAAATAAGCTAAGGCTCCTCATGAGCATTTCACAAATAAAAGAGACTACCCCTCATGCATTTAATCACTGCATAACATTTCATTTGTGCTTGCATGCCATGACCCCACAGTATATGAAATGGTGACGTGCGAAAGGTCAGGTCACGCCCTACTGACAGCCACCACTATGCGTGAGTAGGACACTCTGCCTCGTGCCGTGAATTAGTCCACAAACCCAATAAAGCCGCGTGCTTGCTTGAACTCGTATGTGCGATCTCTACATTTAGCCTAGACAAATTGAACCTCATGCATACATTTCATGAATAAACCTAAGTCCTTAAGCGAACAACCCTTCCTGCGGCGACCTCAAACCTTCCTGCGTCGACCTCCCTTCGGTCCGGCTGTTGGCTACGTCGACCTCAATCCTCCCTGTTTCTAAAAAGAGGGAAGAGAATAATAACGAGGAAAAGAGGCCTTGAGCACATAATCAAAAGGGGACAAATAAAAGTGGTAAGTGGAATGAAATCTACATATAAGTAGAATTAAATTAATAAGATAAGAAAATTATAAGCATGCATGCCTTGACAGGCACTTTGGAAGAATTTGTCTCCCCTGGACCCTAGATTCGGGAATACTAATGACGCCTTTGTAGGTCGGGCTTCGACCCCGGGGGTCATCCCCGTCATGGTCACTACTTGACCTTACTTTGGGCCAATATCTCACCGAGGTCGCTCCCTTGCCACCGGGATCTGATCCCATCTTCTTATCAGAATTGTCATCTCCCGGCAGACATTTGTACGGGTTTATTTCCGTTTCTATCGTGCTTTCAATACGGACCTTTGTCCGAACATGAAGTGGTCCATGAGTGACCGACATAATTTGAATATCTGCACCCCCAATGCTCGCTTTTAGCATAATTTGAACGTCTCTATCTTCTTGTATTATTGGTATTTTCTCTAGGCCATAGGGCCCTTATTCCTGGCATTTAATCAAGGGTTTTCTCCTCCGGAGAGATGTAAATGACGATGCCCCTGCGTCGTTTCCGGCGGCGCGGGTCGCAGCGACGCGCTCGGCGGCGACGTGCGGCGAGAACAGTTCCGAGTCGCCTTTGGTGTCCTCGAGATTAAGGCCGACGGCGCCGGTCTCGATCAGCCGCCCGACGTTCGTCCGGACCCCGGCCGCGTCGGCGGCATAGCCCCGCTCGAAGTCGATGGTCACCGGAAGGTCGACGGCGGCGGCGATGCGACGCGCGGTCGCGAGCGCCTGGTCGAGCGTGAGGCCCTCGCCATCCGGCACTCCGTGCGCGTACGAGACCGAGTGGCTGGCGCTCGCGATCGCCTTGACGCCGGGCACGCTCGCGACGATGCGGGCGGAGATCGCGTCCCACACGTTCGTCACGATCAGCGGGTCGCCGGGAACGTGCAGCGCGCGAAGCAGTTCCGCCTTCTGGACCTGGGTGGTAGTTGTCAGGGCCGAAGATGTCATAGCTCCAGCGTGGCAGCCCCCGACTGCCACAGCCAGCGACATCCCGCCACCGAAGGCAACGGATTGGTTACGCGCCGCGTTACTAGATCGCGCGCTCCACCGGCAGCTCGGACTCGGCGTCGACAGAGACCGGCTGGTCAAACTTCACCTCGGTCGGCGCCTTCACGAACAGGAAGAGGATAAGACCGAGCAGGATGACCACAACGATGCCGAGCGTTCCCCAGTATTGCGCTCCGAAGATCGCGATGAACGAGGTGAACAGTGCCGGCGCGATGAATGTCGCCGCTCGGCCACAGGTTGCATAGAGCCCGAAAACCTCACCCTGGCGATCGGCCGGAGTAACCCGCGTCAGGAAGCTGCGGCTCGCGGACTGCGCGGGTCCGACGAACAGGCAGAGCAGCAGCGCGAAGACCCAGAAGATGGCTTGGCCGTTCGCGTGGAAAATGAAGATCGCGAGCCCGGCGACCACCAGCCCGATCAGGGCAGCCAGAATCACCCGACGCGGGCCGAGGCGATCGTCGAACCGACCAACGAGAAGCGTGCTTACCCCGGCGACCACATTCGCCGCGATGCCGAAGTAGAGCACCTCGCCGGCACTGAACCCGAATGTTCCACCGGCGATGATGGCGCCGAATTGGAATACCCCGGTGAGCCCGTCACGGAAAACGGCACTCGCGATAGTATAAAGTACTGTTTGTTTAAATAAAATGTTTTAAATGAGAGATTAACAATAATTAAACCTTTTACACTCGAAAAATTCTCATCCCATCCATAATGGTCGAGTCTCACCTGAATGAGATTTTAAAATTTTCAAACAACATCTTTGACATGTTGTATATTATGTTAGAAATAAGTAATGTAATAGGCGAACATCGTGACAATATCAATCGGACATTAACATGTACAAGATCAACCATAGTAAAAGTCCACATGGTATTGATTCAGTCAAGTACGACCAAGAAACAACATGAATAAGCGTAAATACAAGATTTAATATGATGACAGAATAATGATGTTAAGAAAAAAATAAGTTAGTGTAGAAGCACCTCAAGGAGACTCTCTTTAGAGAAGATATCGCCCTCACTAGTACAGTGCGATGAGTATGGCGGTCTTCCCTCAGGATACGACTACAACCATGAGGTTATTAAATGCACTTTTGAAAATCTCATAAAAATACTATATGTAAATGCCTAAATCTCTTAATGTAAGCAATGGTTGAAGAACATGCACCAAACACCGTAGAGAGAGAGCCGCCAAGAAGTAAAAATGAACGGGATGATATCTGTGCGCACGGAAAGCGGTGAGGGAGACGCTGATCCACAGACAAGGAGCGATGAAGGTACAACGACGGCGACGACAGGGAGACGAGAGAAAGATAGCAAGTTCGCGAGCGAATCCTCGGGGAAGTAAAACGGTGCATACATGAAAACCTGTGTTTAGAATAATTTTAAACACCCATTTTATGCACTTACGCCCGTGATGATTCACTTCCAAACTGTCAGTTCGGAGAAATAGCCTCGTTCTCTCCAAGAAAGGGTAAAAAGATAAAAGGAAATGCAAAAATGTGTCATGGCAAGCCGACTGGACCCACATCATCACAAACGCGCACCTGCTCAGCCCGGCGCATGTGTGCGTGTGATAGGATTTAGCATACCTCCAATATTATCTATAAGACATAGTCTAGGGGACCCTAGTAATAATAAGGTTCTCTTACCTCTTTGTGTTTTTCAATGCAAGATTAAAGTCTCCACACAAAACATAACACTTGGGGTAGCACCTTTTAAAAAACTTTTGAGTTTCTCTTTCTTATATGTGTTGGGAATTTCAGTGGCTTCCTCTTCAACCTTTTCCTTCCCTTTATCCTTTTATTTTTGTTGATTTTGAGTGGGAGTAGTGTTTGAGGTTGAAGCATCAGAAAAGGAAACAAATGTGACAATTTTTAGCCCAAATAGCCTTTTGATTGTAGGATCAAAACCCAACCCATCCTTTTTGGGATTCATTCTAGTATCTAGCAATGCATCTAGGTTTTCTCTTCCATCAATAAACTTTTCTAACGATTGTTGTTTATCCTTCAACTCTTTTTGTAAGTTTTCAATATTTTGTAGGAGTTGAGTGTTGACTTGTTTGACAGCTTCATACTTCTCATTGCTCAATGTGCTGTCCTTTTCATAAGTTTTCATTTTGAGCTTCATGCTATCAATCTCATTTCTTAAATCTTCATTTTCAGTTTCCAAGTCAGTCATTTCTTTTCTTCGTTCCTCCAGGTTCTCAATCATTTTCTTAAGGTCTTCAATTTTAGTTTCAAGTGAAGCAGTCTTATAATTCATATCATGATCATGCATAAACAAGTTATTTTTTTTTTTCAATGATTTATTCTCCTTTTTGTACATGTCATATTTCTCCATGAGTTGTATATATGCTTCCTCCCAATCATCAATTGTGAAATTTTCAAATGGAGAGTGTACCTAAGTTTCTTCGTCACCTTTGGCCATGAGGCAGAGACCTTCTTTTTCTTTGTCCGAGGAGCTGGTTCCATCATCACTTTCTTCTTCGTCGCTCCATGTGGACACCATGGCCTTGTTCTTCTTCTTACCCTTCCATTTGTCAGCTTTTCTGAATTTTTCAGGACATTCAGTCTTGAAATACCCTGGTTTGTTGTAAGAATAACAAACGATCTTGTCCGATTTCTTAAAGTTTTCAGAATTGGATTTGAAACCATTCCTTACCTTTAACCTTCCTCTCATGAAGCTCTTACCTTCCTTTCTCAGAAATTTTCTGAACTTACGTGTGAGCATGGCTACGTCATCCTCATCACGCTCACTTGCAGAAGCCTCACCTTCATCAGAAGTGCCTTAACCGCAGGGTCCTGCTTTAAGAGCTAGAGACTTTTTCTTAGGTACCTCAGCCTCTTTGTTCTTTAGGTTGATCTCATAGGTCATCAATGACCCGATCCAATATTTGAGCATTGTGTATGAAAGTGTATGGATGATACGTTCTTTTTAGTGTTCTCTAGAAAATATGATTATCCATATTACTTTGGAATTTATTGCTCAATCTTCCTTATATACATTGGGTTTGATTGTGTGAATGTTCTTTATAAATCGATCATCTTTCATGGTTTATGCAGTACCTTATTTATGTAAGCACGACCTTCTTAGTATTGCACATGTTCATCATGTTCAACAGTCAATTGCATAATTCTTACACCTGTCCCAAAGGGACTTGCTTGAGTCTATATTTAATTATGCATGCTTGAGTGTTTGATTGCTTGATCATTTCAGTTCATATCATACTTCATTTCACTTTGATGCATCCTTAGATTTTACATGTAAATAACAAGTCATAAAATCCCATTGTCAGTCGATTTTTTGTTCATGACAATAGGGGAGAATAATGTGCTTTTCAGCGAGACACTTGTTTATAGCTCAGGTTAATCATAATCTTGTGCATAGTTTGAGCATAACATTTGCATAGTTTGGTCATATACATTGAATAAAACTCAAAAATTCAGCATTTGCATATACTTTTGTCATCTTGCATATTGCACGTCAAATGCCATTTCTTGCTTGGTGCTCATGGTTCACATACCTTCCTTTAATGGTAGGTTGATTACTGGGTTCGTGCGTCATTCATGTTAAAATTTCATATTTGCTTGTTCCTTTAGTTCCCCCACTTTTTGATAATGTCAAAGGGGGAGAGAGAGTTTTGGATGGCCACAATATATTGTCATCATCAAAAAGGGAGAGATTGTTGGGTTCGTGGCTCTCCCTCCTCTTTGTCTTTGATAATGATTTTGATGATTATAATATATTGTGTGATTTATGTTGAATAGAAATGAAAAATATTTGTTGTTGCTTCATGAACTCACATGTTTATATCTTGCTTTGTAGGTACTACTATAGGGCTGGAATGCATGCAACTTCATGCATGTTTTAGTGTGGGAAATGTTAGACTAATGTTCTTGTTTTAATGCACATACTAGTGTGGATTCATCTTCCTTTCACTCATGTAAAATCATGCCTCAATGTTAAGTGTGCTCTTAGGTGTTTCTTGCATGATATGTGTTCATGTTTGGTTGCATGGATGATCGATATAGTAGAGGGATTAGGAAATGGATACAAAGGAGGAAAAACATGTCTACAACTACCAGTATGGAGAATCTTTTATAGTATATTCTGATCACAAGAGCCAAAAGTACTTATTCCCCCACAAAGAGCTTAATATGAGGCAGAGAAGGTGGCTAGAGTACCTACAAGATTTTGATTTCACCATTGAGTACCATCCTGGAAAGGAGAATGTGGTAGCCGATGGCCAGATTGTCAAGCGTGATGCTTCAAGAATGGAGGATGTTGGAGCAATTGGTGAGTCTAGACCTCAACATTGAAGAGAAGGGAGATCGGGTTATGATCGCTCATGTCAAGCTTCATTCAAAATTGCTGGCTGAGATTAAGGAGCTACAAGATGTTGATCTATTACTTGTGGAGATTAAAGAAAGTATGAGTAGTCGACTAGATTTCTTGTTGGCCGATGATGGTAGATTATTGTTTCGAGGAAGAACCTGCGTCTCTAATTCTGTCGAAGTGAAGAATAAGATTCTTAAAGAAGCCCATAGGTCTAAGTATACTATTCACCCAGGATCGACAAAGATGTACTGAGATTTGAAGAGGACCTTTTGGTGGCCAAATTTATAAACAGATGCTTAGTGTGTCAGCAAGTCAAGGCTAAGCATTTTAGGCCTGCTGAGAAGTTGAAGCCTCTTGAAATACCACAGTGAAAGTGGGAGAGCATCGGCATGAATTTTATTATGGGCATACCAAGAACTCATGGCGGCTTTGATGCGATTTGCATGATTATAGATCAACTGACCAAGTCCACACATTTCTTGTCCATTAAGTCAAAGTGGACTGTGGATGCATTAGCTACTTTGCACATGAAAGAAGTAATGAGGCTGCATGGTGTTCTTGTATCTATTGTATTTGACGAAGACCCCAGATAGACTTCCCATTTTTGGAAAGGATTGTAGGAATCCTTGGGAACTCGCCTAAATTTAGTACCGCATTTCATCCTCAAACTAATGGACAGACAGAGAGGACCAACCAGATTATCGAAGACATGTTAAGGACCTGCTTGATTGATTTGGGAGGTAGATGCCATGAACACCTACCTATAATTGAATTTGCCCACAATAACAGTTACCAGTCTAGCATTCAGATGGCACCATTTGTAGTGTGTATGGGCCATGCATATGGCCTATGATTGTGAGTCCATTGAGTGGCCAGGGGTCGAGGACTTCCAATCTCCTTTTTAGAGGAATGGATCTGATAGTTGTGTGCTACTTAATGATTCTTTTGATCGTGGTTTTGACTCTAAGGCAAGGGTAAGTTGACGCTAGTTGTCCTGAGTCTAGTGGCATTGTGTCACTTCGTGCTCCAAGTTACTCGCGGTGGGCATGTGTGTAGCCTATCAGTACTCTGGTGTTTTCCAGTTCAATGTCGAGTGACCTCCCACTAGCCGTAGCCTATTACGACACACAAGTGTTGACATTCCCGGGAGTGGTAGTGTGGCTTTCCCAAAGAGATAGTTTTTAAGCTAGTTACTGTAGGACCCTTTGCCTTTGCAATCTGAGTCCGGCTGGGGGGAAAATCAGTTAGAGGACCCAACCCAGAACAGTTGGTCTATGTGTGCACACTTGGTTGGGGGCAGTGGACGCGTGCTGACGAGCGCGACCTTGACTAGTCCTTGTTCAGTATTACTTGTCTGGTGTCTCAGTTTTCACTCAGGGCAAACAGGGAGACACCTGAGGTGCGTACTAAGTCGTCAGTGGACGGATCCAGCCTAGCTTCTGGTGGCTCAGTTCTCCCGTCACATGACATATGACACTCTTGACTCATGATTCGAGGCTTAGTTTCCTATCTGTGTTGACGTGGTTCTTCTAGTGGTTTTGTGTGTCTTTCCGAGACTAAGGTTTAGGTTTTCAGTAGACTTACCGAGGTTTCACCCGTAATTAGTGCAGCTTGCACGATGGCGAGGTCGTGTCTGTAGTACTCTTGGACCGTGTGGTCTTGAGTTGGGCTTTCGTCAGTGAGGACGAGCCTTCACGATAGAGGTGTCATGGTATTTTCTGGTAGTTTAACCAAAGTTTCTTGTTGGTTCGGCAATTCCTGACTGTAAGTACGGGATTTATGTTCTGTTGCCGTTAGGAGTAGCTTGTAGCAAGTTGTGGTTCTACCAGCTGTTGTTGTTACGGCTGTTGCTTCTGTTGTTGTTACTCCTACTACTGTTGTTATTGTTATCGCTATTGTTTACCGCCGTTATTTCGTGGTGGGGATCTACGGGACCCCTACTGAGCCAATGAGATGTACCCTCTTGTCGAAAACAGTCAGCTCCCACAAGAAGGGCTGGGAGGAAAAGATGTATGAAGCTTTATGGGCATACTGGACCATCTATAAGACTCCTACGGGCTACTCGCCCTTCTCTCTCATATCTGGTTCAGAGACTGTGGTCCCCATCGAGCTAGAAGTTCCATCATTAAGGGTCGCCATTCAGCATGGTCTGTGACAAACAAACAAATGTCGAAAGGAGGCTGGAGGAGTTAGCTGACCTAGAGGGGAAGCATCTTCAAGCACAACAACATATACAGATATATCAGGCCTGCTTGGCATCTGCCTTCAACAAGCTCATCAAAGGATGAGAATTCAAAAAGGGAGACTTGGTCATGGTGAAGAAAAGGAAAGTCATGGCTTCTAACCCTAAGTGTAAGTTGACTAAAAATTGGTCGGGTCCATATGTGGTCCAGCGTGTATATGAAGGAGGGGCCTATGTCATGGTTAATAACCAGGGAGAGGTGCAGTTCTCACCCCTCAACGGTAAACATTTGAAGCTATACCATGCACCACCACCCCCTTTGGGTGGAATGGTAAAAGTTAAATAGGTCCTCTCAGCTTGTGCCACTACTCCACACTAACCACTCTTGTCGAGAACAAATTTTTGGCAAACGGCCTTGGGCCTAAGCCTCTATACACTCTCATTGGTTTGGACCTTTCGCCGAAATCAATGCTTAAGTCTTCTCTCTCCTTTGCATTGACATTAACCCCATGTCAACGAAAACACATTTTCAGCGAACGGCTTTGTGCCTAAGCCGCTATACACTTTCATTGGTTCAGACCTTCCGTCGAAATCAATGCCTAAGCCTTTTCTCTCCTTTGTGTCGATGTTAACCCCACGTCAACAAAAACACATTTTTGACGAACGGCTTCGGGCCTAAGCCACCATACACTTTCATTGGTTCTGACCTTCCGTCGGAATCAATGCTTAAACCTTTTTTCTCCTTTGCGTTGATGTTAACCCCACATCATCGAGAACACATTTTCGACGAACAGCTTCAGGCCTAAGCCGCTATACATTTTCATTGGTTTGGACCTTTCGTCGGAATCAATGCTTAAGCATTTTCTCTCCTTTGCGTTGATGTTAACCCTACATCAACGAGAACACATTTTCGGTGAATGGCATCACATGAGTTAATCTCCTTCTCGCGTGCGAACACTACACTTCAACTTGGGCATATTCCTTCAAAAAATGGGGCCTAAAATAGAGGTGCCCCACCAGATTCGTTCAAGCATTTTGCTGAGTGAGGGTAAAAATGGCCATAACTCGGCTATGGCGAAAACCCGAAAGGGTGCTGTAAGCAAAATTGGGTACCCTGTCACGTGAAAACTCGTAAGGGCATGTGGGTAAAAGCAAGAAGGGGCTGGCTCCGGTGAAAATCTAAAAGAGCGCTTGGGTCAGTAATGTGGTTATATATATATATATATATAGACATCATCATCGTTTGTTTCATCAAACCCATGCCACGGAGGTTCCCAGCATCACATCCACCATATGTCCCCCTGGGAAATCCGAAGCCATCGTTGACTTCTAATACCTTCGTCAGAATTGACCCTTAAACCCTCCGGTGTAGGCCTTACGCCTATACCATTGAAACTAAATTTCTCCTTGCTTCGGCATTTACCCCATGCCGATGAAAAAACTACCGTCAACCCTTTGACATTATCGTCAAGGTTGATGCTTAAACCCCTCGGTATAGGCCTTACACCTATGATGCTAAAACAAAATCTCCCTTTCTTTGGCATTTACCTCATACCGATGAACAAACTATCATTGATCCTTCGACATCATCATCGGGATCGATGCTAAAGCCCACCGGTATAAGCTCTACGTCTATACTGCTAAAACCAAACGTTTCCTTACTTCGGCATTTACCCCATGCCAATGAACAAACTATCATCAGTTACTCGACATTATCATCGAGGTCGATGCTAAACCCTCTGGTGTAGGCCTTACACCTATATTGCTGAAATTAACCTTCCTTACTTCGCCATTCACCCCATGCCGATAAACAAACCACCATTAATCCTTGACATCATCGTCGAGGTCGATGGTGAAGCCCTCCAGTGTAGGCCTTACACCTATACTGCTAAAATTAACCTTCCTTGCTGTGGCATTCACCCAATGCCGAGGAACAAACCACCATTAATCCTTGACATCATTGTCAGGATCGATGCTAAAACCCATCGGTGTAGGTCTTACACCTATACTACTAAAACAAAACCTTCCTCGCTTCGACATTTATCCCATGTCGATGAACAAACTATCGTGAAGACCCTGCCATCATCATTAGGGTCGATGCTTAAACCCTCTGGTGTAGGCCTTATGCCTATACTACTGAAATTAGCCTTCCTTGCTTTGGCATTTACTCGATGTGGATGAACAAACTACCATTGATTCTTTGACATTATTGTAAAAGATCAATACTTAAATCCCCCAGTATAGAGCATCTTTGACGGCAAGGAAGGAGTTCTCGCGCCTTCTCTCTCTAGGTTAGAGAGAGAAGCTCTGGCGATTCTGCACATTCGGCGCTTTCCCGGTTGGCAATTGTAAGAGATTCCTCGTGTTGACACGAGGTGTCCTTGAGTTTCACTGGGGAACCTCGTGTTGACACGAGGTTCCTCCCTCATTTCGAGCTTCCGATCGTGCTTGCTCCCCCGTGTTGACACGAGGCTTCCACTCTTTCCTTCTGTGTTTTAGAGAGACCTCGTGTTGACACGAGGTTCTCTCCTCTTGTTCGACCGTCAAGGTTTCCGTCTGGCCTTCGAGCTTGAGGATCGAAGGTCTCCCCTCCCCGCCGATGGCGGCGGCGGGGGCGTCGCAGCAGTCCTCCTTGTCTGCTGCTGCTCTTAACGAGGGATCCTGCTCTCGTTTCACTGACCTGCACTTGGAAGCTGGGCTTGCCCCCATGGCGTCTGGCGTGAACGGTAAGAAGGTCGAAGACGGAGTCTCCCCTGCGGTGACAGTTCCTGGCAAAGTAGACGCTTCTAATCCTTCGGCAGAAGGTGTGCAAAAGGTACTCCGGAAATCCTACGCCCAAACACTTCTGGCTTCTGATCGATGCACTTATCCTAGAATTCCTGTGAAAACTCCGGCTAGCACAGAGCGTGGTGAGCCGGCGGTATATTTTTCAATGGAGGATGTTCAGTTGTCCTGTTCTCGTTTACAGCATTCCATTATAGCAAAATGTTCCTACGGCCATCCATCTTTCTTTGAGATCAAGTCGGCTTTATCCAAGGTTTTACACATTGGAAATGATTTGATTATTAGTCGAATGAATCCTAGGCATTTGCTTATTCGTCTGGGCAATGAGTCCGTCCAAGGTCGGTGCACATATAGAATCCAGGTCATCAGGTCTGTGCATTGGGCCTGTACTTTAAGGCATCTGCATCAAAATACATTCTTTTGATCCGAGCATCTGATTTTTGTGGAATTGGCCAAGTATGCATCCTCCTAAGCAATTATGATGAAAAAGGTGTTTGATGGAATGTTTTATATTTTATTGATAGAGATTCAATCAAACACTTAAAGGGCAAAGAGTAGCAAAGACTTAAGTGATTACGTGATCCTAGAATTGAGTTAAACAGATATGTGATCCAAGGTGGCCAACTCTTCAAGAACGATCAGCCATATGGTCTCGCCTCATCTTCAAGATCTGACACGTGGATCTATTCGAGCTACTTTTCTGAAAGGCATTGGCGGGAACACACACTCTCCACGCGTCGGAATGAATTTGTGTGGGACCACTCGATCTGACTTGTGCATATAAAAAGGGGGATCTCTCAGTCGAAGATAAGAGTGAAACATACATATAGAAAGAGGAAGAAAATAGAAAAAGGCAATCAAAGGAGAAGAGAAAATTCAGAGCAGTGAGAGTGCCAGAGTTCAAAGAGAGAAAACTGCTCGAGAGTGAGAGAGTAAGTTGCAGAAGAGAGAAGAAGTGCGAGAATAGAGCATCGGAGAAGATGAGAAGAAGTGTGAGAAGTCTTCGTAGCTGAAGTCACGATTTCTAGATCAGATCTAGAATCGTCTGCTCATTTGAGCTACAGTGGTTTTCATGCTACATTTGATTATTGTTTTCAGTCCATTGTATTTTTCTTTTATTCTTATTTTTTAAGCTGTTAGTCAGCAGAGCAAGCTGTGATGCTCAACGGCGAGGATCGGTTCCTCGGACAGTAAGCTGTGGTGCTCAGCAGTTAGCAAGTTGTGAGGCTCAACGGTTCAAGCTATCAGTCAGCGGATAGCAAGCTGTGTTGCTCAGCAGTTGTAGGGATTCATCCTTGAAGCTGTGGATCAGCGGTTAAGCTATGTGTCAGCAGAAGCCACACTCAGGTTTGAGTGTGGGGTGGATGTAGGTCTCAAAATTGAGACCGAACCACTTAAAAATCCATGTTCATTGTGTGATTGCTTATGTGCTTACCGCTTCGATTAGATGCATGTTTAGGGCCATTCAGTTTTGGGGGTTGTGAGCCGATCCGTCGTTCCATCACGTTTTTGGCCGATCCAAGGCCGTAGATGCATGCTAGGAGTTATTTGGGGGCTTCCCCCTTGTTTTCCCTCTCTCCCATAGAGGTATAGGGGCGTGGTTGGTGTTTTTGGTCATTTCCCGCCGGTTCGCCATCGGGACAGTGTGACAGTCCCTCCAGAGACTGTCACAGCTTGTGACGCCCCAGGGTGGGTGCGTCACAACCTGTGACGCCCCACGGCGGGTGCGTCACAAGGCGCTATTTTGCCAAAATGGTGGTCCGTGGGCCTGACAGTTCCGCGATAGACCGCCAGGGCGTGTAACGCGCCTAGGCTGGACCGTCAAAGTGACGATCCGACCGTTGGCATCCGACCGTTGGGGTTTTTGACCGTTGGGGGTCAAGGCCTCTGACGCACCCAGGGTGGGGCGTCAGAGCTTTGTGACGCCCCTGTGGGGGAGCGTCAAAGCTGACGCGTCCCCAACTTCTAATGCACCTGGGTAGGGCCGTTAGAGGTTGTAACGCCCCTAGGGGTGTGCGTCATAGCCAGCTTCATTCCGCATTCTGACGCACCAGTGGTGGTCCATCAGAGGCTGTGACGTCCCGAGCGATGTGCATCACAGTTGGCTTCTTCTCGTCTTCTGACGCACTGGGCTGAGCGCGTCAGAGACTATGACACACCAGGGTTGGCGCGTCACAGCCGATTTTACACCGAGTGTTTGATGCACCTGAGTTAGGTCGTCAAACCGCTGTGACGGCCCAGAGATAGACCGTCAGAGCCTGTGGTGCTCCTGTGTTAGACCGTCAGGCTCTGGACTGCATCGAGTGGTTCGCAGCCCCGTTTCTTCTCCGATCGTGGTCACCGTGCAACGGTGTTGGTACATGGGATGGTCCCCGTACTTCGTCGGGTTCAGACGTTATTTTTTGTTGACTTGAGAGTCTACTCCTTCAGTGACTCTCCACTAGTCGTAGCCTGCTTACACGTTTAGTGGTCCCACCAGGGAGTGGTGGACAGGCTACCCTGAGGATGATTGTTAGACTGGTTTTCGTCAGGCCCCACGTCTTGTAGCCAGAGTCCGGCTGAGGGGAAAACCAGTTAGAGGCCAAACCTAAGACGCATGGTCTGGAGGAAGGGAATGATTGTTCTAAAATGAAACACAACTTCGACGATTATCCTCCCTACTAGGGAATAGAGGTAGAACGGAGCGGAGGAAATGTAAGGATTTAGACAGTATGGTTCGGCTAACGCAATGGATAATAAAAATTTAAATATTGAACCCAGGCCCTTTTGGAATCCTAGAACCGTGCTCTAATCAAGGCAATAAGATTACCTAGCGCAGAGTGACGTTGTCCGTAGTTCTCGATGCAGATTTTCACGAACGTAGAGTCGCACACGTGTACGGCCTCTAGAGTTGATCCACACGGATCCTCGTGTAGTGACGGTATTCACAGATCCTCCAAAATCCCTTCTTCTTCCATAAGCCTTTCTCCCTTACTAGGAAGAGAGAGAGATCAACTAGGGAGAGAGAGAGCAAGAGGGAGGGGACGAGAGGAGAGAAGGAGAGGTGTCTTTCTTCCTTTGAATGCTTGGCTAAAGAAGAGAAGACACCTTCACGTAGGATACTCATATATATAGAGTGAAATGTGATGGGTCCTTTCCAAAAGGACCCTTAACAACCAATACTGTATATGTATCATTCACATTATTGTATATATATATTAAGCCTTTCTCATCATTCCTTTCCTAAAAGAATTTAAGACTTTTAATATATATATCTGTACAATAAAATCTCGTCACCCGAGAACCCATTGTGTGTGATCCTCTAGATCCATTGTCACTCTAGTTTAAGGCCCATGAACTTCTAATTCTCAATTAGAAGTAAACTAAATTTATTATTCGTTTCTACCAGAGCCGAATGATAGTTTAATTTAATCTGAACCTTTGATCATATTGGGTCAAGCAAATCCACGTGATCCCAGAGGATGTCAGGTTCAAACCATCCTATCTGGTGCCTGTAAGTCTACAGTTGCCGCATCGCTATAATCCCTCGCTCCTTCTATGAGTCTGGTTCGATTGAGGGTATGGTAACTGTCAAACCCTATGATCGTGCCATTCGACCATGACTTCTTTAAAGTGTATGACGTCCATTCTAAACAAACTCACATGACCCTGGCCAGGGATTTCATGGAGCGTCAGTGTCATGACCCATTAACTGTCTGATATATACCCGACAGTGAGCGATCCCCTCTTGACCATTGATGGCCAAACCCGTCTGGCAAGAAGCTTCGCCGGGAACTCAAAGTGTGGGAGGCGCTCGCACTCTCTGTAGGGCTGATGTCGCCCGCACTCGCAATGTCCGCGTCCGGAGCGGGCGCAGCTTCACTTGTTGGGCAAAACGTTCCGCTCGCGTTTATCGGGGCTGGCATCGCCATCGCGCTCGTCGCGTTCGGCTTTATCTACTTGTCTCGCAAATATGCGCACGCGGGCTCCGCGTACGCCTTCACTGGGGTGACTCTTGGGCCGCGGGCCGGGTTCGTTTCGGGCTGGTCATTGCTATTCACCTACGCGGTGTTCACTCCGGCGTCAGTGTTTGCGTTCGGAACGTTCTTTGCACAGTTCCTTTCGGCGGTTGGCATTTGGCCTAATGCGCCGTTCCTGCCATTTGCGCTACTCGGTCTCGCGCTCGTGCGCGCCGCGCGCTGCGGCGAGCAGTCGTTGATCGACGAGCTCGGGGGAGGGGTAGTAATATTTAATTGCTGAACTCGAACTAATAGGGGTCGAAATTTCTAACAGAGAATTCATTAATATAGGTTTCACAACTAAGGACTCAGCAAAACTCCGGGAAATAAAGGAATGCGTTGCTCCAGTATCAAAAAGAACAAATGCTGACTTATCACAAACAACAAGTGTACCTTCAACAAGTCCACCCTCCTCGGCGGTTCCAGTCTCAGCTTCCTGTAGGGCTTGTAGCTTGGCCTGGCGCTTCTGACCTCCTTGTGGTTTGTTTGAGGTAGTTTGATCGGACAAGAGGGGACACTCGGAAATACGATGGTCCCTGCTTCCGCAGCGTAGACAAGCGCCTAACTTGCGCCAACACTCCTCCATCTTGTGAACTGGACGGTCACAATACTTACAAAGGCCCTTGAATGGTACAATCGGACCAGACTTCTTATCATCATTTTTCGGTGCCTTATCTTTCCCCAAACTAGACCCACTATTGGGCCTCTTCTTGCCATTGCCAGGTTTAAAATTCTCAGAACTAGTGGTCTGCTCTTTCTCGGAGTTTCTCCCTCGGATTCTCTCCATCATTTCCAGGGTGTCTTCTAGAACTCGAGCTTTTCTCACCATCTGGGCATAAGTCTGGATCTCCATCAGGGCCAACTGATTAATATAATGTCTCACATCCCCCTATCTCATCCATAAAAATTCTAGCACTTAGATCCATCATCCTCCCCACGGTCTAACCTAGTTCTCAAGCAGATCCAAATCTGCCTAGTCAGCTCTGAGCCAAAGGAGTCCGCCTGTTCAAAATTCAACCATGGCAGATACAGAGATAGGAAAATTCTTGTGACTATTGGTGTTCGTAGATCTCCAATCTAGCTTCGCAGTGGCTCTAGTTTCATGTCGATCCGACGTTCATGCTGATTACAACAATTTTTTCTCGCTGAGTCGCGCATTGCTGAAACAGAAGAATAGGTTTAGGACAACAAGCTGCCGCCCGAGTAGATGTGCGCCGGAACCATCGGATCTGCCTCAGAAGCCCCCCGTCAACCCAAGGGCAATATTCTCAGGTCCCACTGTAGCCCTTTACCTCCCTGCGTAGGGTGGGTAGTGAATTACATTTTTGTAATTATTGTTAATTCATTTGTACTGGGAGTACGAATCTTGGCCGAGGTCGTCTTCGCCACGCCTGGTAGCGTGGAGGTATCATCTATAACTCTTTTAGCATTTACTTTTCTCATATATTTTTGTATGTCGATGCATGAGTGTGGTAGAATTCTAGCCCATTAATGTTATTACCGCTGTGAGTGAGTGAGCGTAACTATCCCGTGACCCGATCTGGGCACGTGAGAGAGCCGACACTCTCGACTCATTGCTGGTTTCTCAACCGTGTAGATCTTCACACTTCCCTCGCTAGGGATGAGTCGTGAGCTAGAGTCCTAGGTTCGCATTCAAATTGGTCCAGGTCTCGTCCCGTCCCACATCACTTTTTAAGTGAGTAAGTTTGATAAATTTTAAATTGTGGCACAACTTTTCAACGACGGGTTTTGTGCTTATCAGAGGCCTCCTGGGCACAGCAGTGTGCTCTTGGCATTTCTGACTTGATTTTGCGAATTGACAGCAATCTTCAAACATAGTAGGCCAATAGTAGGCTAATTTCTTAATTTCAATCTTCATTTTCAGTCCAGCTTGGTGTGCCCCAGCTATTCCAACATGTATTTCTTTCATCACTTGCCAAGCCTTCTTTGTGGATAGGCAGTGGAGTAGAATCTTTTTGCGGACGTTCGCCATGATTCGGAACAGTGTCCCACTACTTATGATGGAGCAACTTATGATGGAGTGTTGTTTTCGAACTTATGATGGAGTGTTGTTTTAATTATAGCAACTTCTTGAGTCACTTCATTCATTCCTAAATCAGTGCATGATTGAGTCACCAACTATTATGCATGATTAGTTTTGCCCGTTGTAGTTGTTGCTTCAGGTCTATCAGTGCATTTAGAAGAGTCATTGTTCATAGAAGGTCAGTTCAGTGCATTTAGGAGGTCTGCATTGAGCCTGTTGCAGTTGTTGCTGCAAGTCCATGCATGTTTTCTCTAAATGCATTTAGAAGTCCACATAGGTTTTGCATGATGCATTAAAAGTCCTTGCATGTTCTGGCTTTTGCCAAAAACATCCTTCCGTTCACACTTTATAAAATCCATGTAAAGTCTTCAAAGTGCATCATATAAAGTTAGGGCATGAAATCACAAGTCCATGCACATTCTACAGCCTTATATTTCTTAAGTCTGTGCATAAATGATCATCTGCAGAGTTGGTTTGTGGCGAACAAGTCTACTGTTTGACACTCGTAAGTCTCTGCACATTTCACCCTCCAAGTCCGTGCACATCCAACTCTATGTCCGTGCGCATTTAGGACTTAGACGAAACTCCATCGGATTGTTAGTTAAAGTCCATGCATGTTTTTATCTCTGCACATAAAGTCCAAGCACTTGATAGTCCATGCAGATTTGTGAGTGTTCAAGTCCGTGCACAAACAACCCCTTGCATGTTTTGAACCTTCAAGTCCATGTACGCTATTTTCAAAGTCCGTGCACATTTTATCCTTCAAAGTCCGTGCACATTTCATCCTTCAAAGTCTGTGCACATTTCATCCTTCAAAGTCTATGCACACTTTGCCTTTCAAAGTCCGTGCACACTTTGCCCTTCAAAGTTTGTGCACACATTGATCTTCAAAGTCCGTGCACACTTTGCCCTTCAAAGTCCGTTCACACCTTGTTCTTCAAGTCCGTGCACACTTTGTCCTTCAAGTCCGTGCACATTAAACCCAGTGCACATTCTGAACTTAGACCATTTGGTTTTGGGTGGCATAGTAAGTTTGTACATTTTCTCTCAAGTGCTTGCACGTCTACATCATGTCTGAGACATCAAGTCTGTGCAGATTTTACTTCGTGTTACTCGCGATGGGTGCGTGCGTAGTTTTCTGTGTTCACGTTCTGTGAGCCCCCACTAGTCGTAGCCTTCTTACAGCACACGCGTGCTGACCCACCCGGGAGTGGTGGAGCGGCGTACCCAAGAGAGATGGTTGTTAGGCTGGTTACCATAGGGCCTCTACGTACATTCGAGTCCTGGCTTAGGGGGAATAACCAGCTAGAGGACAGGCCTAGGACGTATGGTCTGAGTGTGCACACGAGGTTGAGGGTGTCGGACCCGCGCTGATGAGCGTGACCTCAGTTAGTCCTTGTTTTGTGTTCCTGGTTACTAGTATGGTGTCTCGGTCTCCGCCTGGGGTGTTGTAGATGGACACCTGAGACTGTGGACTAAGTCGTCAGTGGACACATCCGGTCTTGCTTCTAGTGGGTGGTACTCTCGTCATGTGACGTGAGTTATCGTGCCCCGAGTTTCTATTCCTCATCTGCGAGACGGGGCTTCGTGTGTTGTTTCAGGAGCGTTCCCATAGTCGAGGTCTAGAGTTCCGGTGAGCATCACCGAGGGCTTTTTCCCTAGACATTGTTTGGTTCACGACAGCGAGGTCGTGACTGTGTTTCCAGATCGTGTGGTTTCGGCTAGGGCCCTTTTGCAAGGCCAGGCCTCCGCGACTGAGATGCATGACGTTTTTCTGATAGCGTGGCTAGGGCAGTTCGTGTCTGGTGATCCCCCGATCGTGAAATTGGGATGTCGGGTGCGTGACTTGGTTGTCCCTCGATGGGAGACCAGGTCATGTTTTCGGGTACAGTAGGAGTAGCTGTAGAGTCGAGATTTTACCGGCCACCGTAGTTACTTTACTACTTTCGTAGTTACTGCTTTCCGTGCCGCCGTTGTTTCTCAGTTGGGGTTCCGCGGGATCCCTACTGAGTCAGTGATAGGAGGCTCACCCCAGGTTTTCAGGTGTGGCAGTTCTTCCTCGGGGTTCGAGGGTGTTGCGTGAAGTTTCTTAGTTGGCAGTCGCCGGGCCGAGTGTTCGCTTGGCTTGTGGTACGTTTTACTGCTTTAGACTATACTTTCTATTAGACTGGACTCTGTTGTAGGTGTTGAACCCCCTCCTCATGTTTCATATCTAATTTATTTTGATGATGACTAAATGAATTTCATCTCATTGCTCGTATGAATCCTATCAAGTTTCTTATTGAGAAATCTGTCCTTACTAATCGATTAGCATGATGGCAAAGCTTCCTTTCTCAATTAGACATCACTTACATTCAGCAAAAAGTAATTAAAGGCTATGCCATAGTAGAACATCTTGCTCATCACCCTCTCCCACAATTTGATCATGTTCGCTCAGAGTTTCTAGACGAGGAACTAATGTCTGTCAATCAGTCCGATTCGATGTAGACATTACATTTTGATGGAGCTCTGAATTCTCAAGGTAAGGGTATCGGCATCGTTCTCCTGTCACCTGAGGGAGTCACCATTCCACAAGTCTTTCAACTTATATTTCTTGTTACAAATAATATAGCTGAATATGAGGCTCTTCTGGCCGGACTGGAGGCCGATCATCTATATGGTGTCACCCAATTACAGATTGTAAGTGATAGTTAGCTTATTTTGCACCAAGTGCTCACCAAATGGCTCACGCTCGATCCAAAGCTTAAACTCTATCAGGAACTCACATTAACTTATGCTAAGCTCTTCTCTAAGTTGATCTTTGTCTACGTTCCTCGCAACCAAAATATCTTAGCTGACGCTCTTCCCTCGCTAGCTTCTTCCTTGGCTTTCCCTCTCAAGAGGAATTTCTATTTTGTTTTCATTCATTGGTGCCTTACTCTTGCCGTTAAGGATCCCTCCTTCCTTAGGGTTAAGGAGGAGTTGCTTAAGAAGGTTAAGGAAGGAGAGATCATTCAGAATAAGGAGGTCATGCTATTGGATTTAGGGGAAGAATTGGATGATGAGGAAAAGTCGTGAATATTATGAGATTGCCAAATATTGCCAAGATCAGTCTTATCCCGAAGAGGCCACAGCAGAAGAAAAGAGAGCTATCAGGAGAGTCGCCCAAAGATACACTCTGGTTGGAGGCGTGCTCTATAGAAGAGGTCTCATTGGTGTTCTTCTCAAGTGCCTTGATGACATCGAAGCTTGGAAGTTTGTGGAAGAGGCACATTCAGAAGTTTGTGGTGGCCATTTCAATAGCTAGATGTTAACTAAGAAAATCCTTAGGCTAGGTTTCTATTGGCCCACTCTAGAAGAAGATTGCTCCATCTATGTTCGAAGGTGTGTTAAGTGCCAACTCCCACGATCACACGATACTTTTTCAAGAGATAGTCCCACCAAGACTCAGATTCTGCCCTTATAAAAAGGTTAGCCAATGCAACCTCTAGAGTTAGGCCGCCCATTACTCTCCTCTATATTTTTTTTCTCTTCTAACTTTACCCCTACCTTCGCTGACTTAAGTATCAGAGAGTTTTCTTGAGGATGTCATCCCTGGTGAGAACCTCCCTTTTTGTGGATGCAGGATAGCTTCGACGCTCGGAGAATATCTTTTGATGCTAAGGATTCCCATCTTGAGACTCGATTTTTATCTCCGTTGCCTCAATTCGTCACCCAGGTTCTCTTATCGGATCCCATATAATAAATATAAGTGTAGCATATATAATACTTTGGCGTTGTCTGTGGGAACAATAAGAAAGTCATGGCCCCATCTCACAATAATGCCAAGAGGACTAACCCCGACGTCAAAGCACAACCCTCCATTGAATCTATTCCATCCCCTCCTCCTCACGCTCCTATCTCCTAGGAGCAATTCGGCACCTTGACGAAACAAATACGATCCTTGCAGGACACAATTCTTGGGTTGTCCAATTGGGTGAATGTGTAGGCTTGACGTGTGGTCAACCTAGAAGATGATCTACTCCTTTGGTGGACCACCCATCAAGCGATAGCCAGGAGTCAACCTACAACTTCTCTTCCTCCAACACTCCCCCAAAAATCAGGCCCCGAAAGCCCTTTTGTTCATGGAGCGTCAGATCGAGGATTTAAAGAAGGAGTTTAAAGAGGCAATCACAAAGGTGACTGAACAAGTGCACTCTATAGTTTAGGTTAGCAGCTCCCCTTTTGCCCCTAATGTACTAACCGTCGTACATAAGGGAATGTTGGAGCTCCCTACCATAAAGTTGTATGATGGTACCGCAGATGTCAACAACCATTGGAAAAGGTTTGAAAACTTCTTTACCCTCTCTAGAGTCACGGATTCCATCAAGTGTCAGATTTTTTCCCTCACCTTAGAGAAAGTAGTGGCAACTTGGATTAAAACCTTAGTACCCAGCTCTATTTCCACTTCACCATAGCTTGGAAAGGTTTTTCTCTCTCATTTTTTCAGGTACGTCTAACCTATAGTGTAACGACCTAAAGCCCATGGCACCGATTCATAGGTAAGATATATCAAGCATGCTCAATGAAATGATTATAAGTGCCAAATAGGAAAGAATGATCAAACGATATCGCAAATCACAACAATGGCACTTGGATTCATTAAAACTTCAAATAACGACTTACCAGACGGCGTCAAAATTATTAAAGGCGCCTGATGTTAGGGCGTTAAAATTATAAGAGGCGCCTTAGACAAAGGCGCAAACACCAGATATCCCAAGAAAAAGACGCCTTTCATGGAAGGCGCTATAAATAAAACGACCTTACGAAGGTCGTCAATTACAAGAATTGACGCCCTAATAGAGGACGCTAATCACCTTCAAACCTGCCGTTTCTGATTGCTCAAACGCAGGAAACCCTCCCGTTGAGGTTCGATTATACAATCTTTCCTTTTGTTAACTGCCTGGAAACCTTATTAAGAAGGGAAATTTATGAGAAATGAAGTTGGTTCTGGGAAATCAGCCATTCTTCCTCACGAGTTCTTCTGCAACCAGGTTTCTCTGCTTAATCGCTCACAAGCTCCCTGCTCAGCCGCTCACAAGCTATCTGCTACCTCAACCATGGACAGAGCATTAAAGAGGACTAAATCCTCAACTCCCATGCTATCAGAAATTGGGGGTCACATCAACCAACGTATCTTCTTGAACCAGGTAGGAACAAATCTTCATATTTCTCTTTCTGCACTTCCCAACTTATCTGATATCAGATGTCCCCTCTCCTCCTCTTCTTTCTTCTCTTTTCATTCCACAGGACTATCCAAGCCTTCCTGGAGCGAGGAGATTTACAAAAATAAAGTGGCTCCCATTGATCCTTTCAAAATTTTCTTCTGACATGAGGGTGTATGTTGCTAAATGGCATCTTCTAGGGCTAGTTACTCATGCCAAACACCATGATCAGATTCACCTTGATTGGGCAGCCATGGGCGCTCTCGTAGAAGTATGGCATCCTTCCACCCATACCTTCCTTTTCTCAACTTTTGAAGCCTCTATCCTATTGGAAGAATTAGAAGCGATCTTGGGCTTGAAGAAGATGAAGCACGGGGAAGAAGAAAAGATGGCCATTATGCCAAAACCCATATCCCCACATGAACTACTCACCCAATTGATATCTAACCCCAACCTTGTGAACCAAATCAAGGCACCAAAAGGCATCAACCTCCTAAAGCTAGCCTCATGGGTTTTCAAAAGAGCGGATCAAGCTAAGGAAGAGGAGGAGATAGAGCGAGTCACAAAAGCCTTCGTGGTTTGCTTAGCGGGTGCAATTCTATTCCCATCCATGGAAGATTTCTTAGAAGAGACCCAATTGAGTGCGGTGGTGAGCTTGTGGGAGGAAGAGAGAGTTGGACCGGCTATCCTAGCTTATCTCTATAGTGGGCTTACTTCGGCGGCAATGGGAAGACCCATATACGGATGCATGCTAGCATTCTCTAGTTGGGTGGATCTCCACTTCAAATTTGACCCATGCCTTGATGCCCAACAACCCTCAAGAATTTTCTCAAAAAGCCCACTCTCTTATATAACTGGTTCCTTAGGAATAAGCAATCGAGTGACAAATCGGATTCCTCAAGTGAAGAAAAGAGTGGATTGGAGGGAGCACCTCAAGATTATGCCAAAGAACTTCTTTACTTGTGCCCCGGGAATTCTTAAAATGCAGGAACTTCGGGCAAGATTCTCGACCGGGACGGACCTTCGACTTATTGGCGCATTAGAGTTTGTCTTGTACAACTCTCATAGATGCCTCCCTCAACTCGGGCTTCCACGACAAATCTTTGAAGACCCGTCTCACCTTCCTCCCATCAAGATTAGAGTCCTCGGAAGCAATGAAGATGGGGAAGAAACCACTACCGTTCAAGCTCTTTGGAAGATCAACAAGACTCATCAACCTGTAGAACATCTAGATGAAGACAGAGATGAATGGAAAAATTATGTCAAAGCTCTCAAAAACTTAAGGCCCAAGGTGGCTCATTAGTGCATTGTACTTTTCTTTCCATTAATGAATAAAGATCATGTTCCAATCGAGCCATTTGATTCTCTGATAGAAATATTTAAAACCCACAGTTCTGTCTCAAATAGCGCCTTCGTCAAAGTCACGACTTCCCTTTAAGGCGCCTTGAACAACGTCGCCTTTAATTTCAGCCTTGAAACTTTTGACGCCTTCCACAAAGGGCGTTACTAGAAAGAAGTCTTAATCAAGGGCGTCAATCGCTTCAAATTCTGAATTAAATAATCGTTGATTTTTAAAATTAGCGCCCTTCTCAATGTCACGTATTAATGAATAAACGCCTCAACCTCAGACGCTACTTACAAATCACAATGATTACTCCCATCGTATCAATCAATCAGCATTAATGACCTTCTGACGACGGTTCTAATTCCCATGCCAAAGAAATTGACGCCTGCGTCAATGTCGCTAAAACCACATGAAGCGCCTTTAACAACGTCGCTACCTCACGTAAAGCGCCCTTCACAAGGGCGCGACTAATTTTCGAATCCATAAAATAAAACCGCCCTTCTTTCATCTTCTTCTTTCGTCCATTTGCTCTGCAACACCCTAACCGAGCCCGAGCCCGAGCCCGTCGTTTCCCCTCACACCCGTCTCTCCCGTCTCTCCCTCTCTCTCCCTTTCTACGCCGGAGATGGCCGGAGGAGGCGGTGCCCACAAGCGCCAGAGGGTGGATGCCCCCGAGGTCATCGTCGTGGAGGACCCCCACGACGAGGAGGTCGTCGGAGAAGAGGTCGCCGCCGCGGCGGCCGAGGAGGTTCCACCGGTGGAGGGAGTTCCACCGGCGGAGGAGATTCCTCCGTTGGCGATGACCGGCGATGCAGTCCAAGGAGGAGAAGAACACGGGGAAGAAGGCGATGGCGATGGCGGCGGCAATGGAGGAGGGCCCGGTGGCGAACTCCGGCTACCCCGCCAAACCAAAAACCCCAAGGTGAGTCTCCCCACCCCATTTTCTTTTTTATTTTATTTTTTATTCAATTTTTTTGTAATTTCCATGGCCCTCGGTAGAAATCCTGCTACTCAGGAAGAAGACGCCCTCACGGGGGGCGCGAACATGAAGAAGACGCCCTTCTGGGAGGGCGTCAGATTTTTTTTTAACATTAATTTTCTTTATGAAAATGCCCCCCAGCATGTCGCTTCTTTCAAATTTTAAAAAAACTGATTTTATGAAAACGCCCTGCAGCATGTCGCCTCTTTCAAAAAAAATTTTAAAAATTGATTTTATGAAAATGCCCTGCTTTTCTTTTTTTAATTTAACTGCGTTTTAAATCCTAGAAAACAACGCCCTCCCTCATGGGCGCTAACTCATAAGAAGACGACCGTACAGTTGGTCGTTACCCCGGCGCGGCCGCGCGGCCCCCACCTCCTCCGTGTTTCGGACCCCGAGGAGTCATTTGACCTTCCCGGACGCCGTTTGACCCCTCTGGACGCCGTTTCACCCTCTTTTTGTCGTCCTGGGTTGGAGGAGAACCGTGGCGGAGATATATATCTCGTGGAGACCGCTCCTTCGCCGCGTGGCAGCGTCGTGTCTGTGGAAGGAGCATTGTTTGTTTGTCTGGCCGTTCGTCGCCGCATAGGGAGGAACCTTTGCACCCGTCCGTGCCATGTGATACACTTGCTCGGCTACTGTTATCGGTATACGCATTAATCTTCCCCGCTAATCCTCTTGCTGTGACGTCGACCAAAATATTGGCAGGTCGATAGGCCCTGAGTTACGGAGATACTCCGTAATCCGACGGTGTCGACGATACGCCGTGCTTCCCGTCGAACGTTGCGTAGCAACAATTCTTCAAATTAACTTGAGACAAATTTTGGGTGCAACACCTTACCAATCGTGTAAAGGGAAATATTGCCAATTGTTCATCAGCATGTTTCAAGAACTGCAATAGCTCCTATTGTTCTTGCTACAATTGTCTGATCTCCCTTTCAATCTTTTAGATACTTCTCTGAACTGCCAAACATTCAAACATTTGAAAGAGTGTACATCTTGTCTTGGCTTCATGCCGCCAGTTTGGTGGTCCAGCCTCCGATTCATCGGTGCTACTATGGGCAGCTAGGACAGATTTGTTAGTTGTCAGTACCCTTCTTCTCGTTTCAGAAATTTTATGGACCACATTGACAATGAAGTTCTATACTGTCCTGGGATGGGACTGAGACAGCTCCACATGATGGCGTTGCATATCAATGGTGCCATCTCGAATGAGCTTATCAACTTAATTTTTGAAGACATAACAATCTTCCCTAATGTGGCCCACCATGCGGTGATACACACAGTAGTTGGATTTGTTCACTTTATCTAGATCCACGCCCTTCCACGACTCCGACAAATTTATAAGCTTCTACCTCATGCATAAATCAAAGAGGCTTTGGTGTGTTCCTTCTTAATGGAATAAGGAGTCTTCATATGCTTCGCCAGTGTGATAATTGGTGATTTGTTTTTGGATTTCTTGCCTGATTTACCAGAGCTTCCTCCTATAATCCTCGCGTCTGAGAGCACCACTTCCTCCCTGGAGACCTCATGTTATGACGAGCCAGTATGGCGGATCCCAGAACAGCTATGGGAAAACTGGCTCCAAACTAGGAAGGCCCTTATCGGGTGACAGAAGTGCTCGGCATAGGGGCGTACAAGCTAACGACGCTGGAGGGGCGAAAAGTGCCAAGGATTTGGAACTCTGTAAATCTCAGAGCATTTTATCAGTAAATTATTTTTATTACGTCTTCTCGCCACTTCGGAGCCCAGACTGGAAATCATTGTCAGTTATCCGCTAAGTCTGACGATAAACCCGACTATGGTAGCTTCCGAGCTCCCAAGAAGCGAGCACTCATGCTCCCTTCAGAAACGATGGTAGCTTCCAAACTCCCAAGAAGCGAGCACCCGTGCTCCCTCAGAAACGATGGTAGCTTCCAAACTCCCAAGAAGTGAGCATTTATGCTCCCTTCAGAGAGGATGGTAGCTTCCGAGCTCCCAAGAAACGAGCGTTCACGCTCTCTCAGAAATCATGGTAGCTTCCGAATTTCCAAGAAGCGAGCACCCATGCTCTCTCGGAAATAAAGGGAGACCTCTAAGTCCCCTAAAGACGAGCAACACTCCTCCCTTCAGGAGGAAAGACGTACACTTCTCCAGAATTGTTCAAAAGTGGCTTCTAAGCCCCTAAAGGCAGGTAAGAGTCCTAGCCACTTCAGGAAATAGGACGTACACCTAGCTAGAGGCAAGTAAGAGTCCTCTCCGCTTCAGGAAGGAGGATGTATGCTTGTCCACATCCACAGCGCGACTGGGTAGTCCCCCAGGGCAGGTGAGAGTCCTGGTCTTCCTAAGAAACGAGACGTACACTTAGTTCGTGCGCGCTAAAGATGGAGTCGACGGCGATTCTACCTACTCTCACGAACTCTCCACACACGGAGGATTTTGCCAAAGTCCATACAACATTCATGCAAGGGCCCAAACGATGTGAGAGGAAAACGACAAAATAAAAAAGAAGAAGTTCATGCTTTATTGCTGGTACAAAAACCCTCAGTCAAGTTCAGCGTATCCGTAGGGCCAACGCGGCCCGCCAGGGAAATGGATTGGGCACACTAAGGCCATGGCGGCTTTATAGCCATCATGATAGCAAGCTGAAGGCCGGCGTCGCCGGCAAGCGGCACCGCCTGATCAGCCACAACGCCAAGTACATCCGTCACACTTGTCGGCCCTTTGTAGTGGGGAGAAAGAGGCCAATAATACAAAGCCACTGTCATAGCTCTAGAAGCTGCTTTGGAATCAACCAGCATACATCCCTGATCTTCTCGCACTGGTCAGCTAGATGGGCAAGGTCCGGGTGTTGCCGAGAAGCAAGGCAATGGAACAAACCCAACTAGTCGATGCCCCACCCATTTGCATACTTGAAGGCAGCAAATAATGTTTGGCCCAAGATGGCTTCTACAGGACTACTGATACTTTGATCGTGAATGTTCATCAGCACAAAGAGCCACGAGGTTTGGCGATAGCAAGTATCAGTCTTGTCTTCCCTTCTTATAAATACCGAGTATGGGCAATGGCGATCTGTCTCCGATCGCCAAGGAATAGCTATGGGTATCTGCTCCTCCACACGAGGAGCAGACTGCTGAAGTTCAAGTTGAGCACTTCCCACTTGGCTTAGCCCTTTCAAGGTCTTCAAGAAGTCATCTTCATTCACAGTAGGCAAAATCAGCAATGGCTTCTGATCCTCCTTCTTTATGGCCTTTCGGGCCTAAATATATTCATCTGCCTCTTTAAGGTGCTGTGAAAAGGGCCTATTTAGGTGGGACTCATCAATATCAAATAGTACAGTAGACTGGCGGCTCAAGAAGTTACGCTCGTCTACGTCCTAGCAAGTTATCTTGGAATTCCTATAGAAGCCAGTCTGGGCATTCTACCACTTAATATATTCTCGGGTGACCTGAGGAATGCGACCTGGCACTGGTACTCTAAATGTGCTGGCTTCCCACTGATGAAAGAAATCTCACCATGTATGACCCTCTGCAGCAACTATCGCACCTTGCTTTGTCCGATTTTCAAGAGGAAACTGGGCAAATGACGGCAGGATGTGTTGATCGTACCCGAAGTTATGGCAAAATCGGAAAGGATAATAGGGTTCAAAATGAATGCTTCTACCTTTCCTGAAGACTAGCACACACGGGCAAATAGATAATTCCCATTCAACTAACACGAGCAACAAAACAAGGAGAGTCACTAATACACATCAAAACCGATGGGTATATGACTAGATGACGTCGGGGCAAACCGAGGTTCTGCCAGAAGTACTTGGGGGCAATGGGCAGTCTTCCGAGGCAACCCTACAAGCTGTGGTGTTCCCACCAACTCCCGGCTTCTCCACGGGTGCTCCCCTGCAACAAGTGCAATACCTGATCCCGTTGCAAGGGCCCTCCTCCCAACAGCCTCCTACGGCTCCTCAGGCGACTGTGCTAACCACCCCAGCGGCGCAGCCTGCTCATTTCTACCCAAACCCGGTCGACCTGGCAGCGGTCAGTCGGCTCATGGCGTCGAACAGCTTCAAGTATATTTTTTTTAAAAAAAATATTTGATCGGAGAGATGGGATAGAGAAAATTCACTTGTACATCCTACTGTCAGTTTAAAACTCAAAAGTCCACCTCATCGGTTTATTTTGAGTAAGAGTAAGGTTTTCTATACTGCCACCGGCGTAGTTAAGCTAACTCATCTTGCAACGACTCCTCAGATTGGTCCACACAGGCATGACAAGACCGTCCATCGCAAAGAAATCGAGACCATCATTCACCAATCGTAGGAGCATTAAATGGGCCAATCCCCATGCATATGTTGGGATTTTTAGCTATCAAAAATGCCCTTCCAATCCACTAAATGAAAGGCGCCATTTTCCTCCTCATTTTAGCACCGACAATGCTTCATTGGCCCTCATTTTTAGCTAATGGGATAGAGAGAATGGAGGACACCAGGTGAGAGTAGGCAGAAATGAGTAACTCTTTTGAGCCAAAAGAAGAAGAAATAATACGTTGTGCAATATTTTCTCGTTCACATCAATATATGTTTGCTGTAGCGACAGAAAAATGATTCCTAGGTCACGTATCATCTTCTCTATTTATTTATCGAGGAAGTCGTCCGACACCCGTGAAAGCCTGTAAACATCAGAAGCCAAAGAAGCGTCAGAAAGAGCCCCGAACGTTACCCTAGGGGACAACCCTCTGATACTTAAGTCAGCAACAATTCAAGAGGAACAGAGAAGAGCGGAAGAGAGAGAGAGATGGAGGTCGCCGTAGCAGATCTGAGAGACATGTAAGTCCTCTAGACGTGTCACGCCCCGAGCCAGCGGAAGATAGAACTCGGATGTGGCGTGACGATGTCTATAACAATCGATCATGTCAATCCATGGAGAGAGAGCAGCTAAAAAGTAGGAGGATCATGGACAAACTCTTGAAGATAATTCTCCCAAGAGTCCATAGAAACCAACATAAGATTCTAAGGATCAGATTTGAGGGAGAAATCAAGACATCAAACTCTGTAATCCGTCCACGGACTAGCAGAGAAGAGCCATTCTGCTAAAACTCTTCCATTTGACGTAACGCATCCACGATAGACCGCCATGGGTATATAACGCGTCATCGTCAGTCCGTCATGTAACCTTATCTAACAGAAGATAAGATCAACAGGCGAAGCGTTCGGACTTAGGACTCTGGCGAGTATAACAAATAGGAACAAGGGCGTTATAGTGAACATGTAACGGATGGGAGATGATCCGTTATGGCAATGAAGACGTCCAGGCAGACGGTGGCTGGGATGATGAGGAAGTCAGTGGAGGCGGTGGTAGACTCGACCTTTGGGGGTATATAACAGACCAGGTGAGGTGCGTTATGTTATTTTATGACGGATGAATGAAGGGCCGTTAAGCAACAGAGACGCTAGATGAGATGGAAGGAGAGACGGTGGATGAGACGGAAGCCTCCAATTCTTGGAGAAGGTAACGGACCATGATGAGGGCATTATATGATGTGAATAACGAATGGTTATATGTCCGTTAAATGATAGAGGTGAAATATGAGACACTGGATGAGACGGTGAGTGAGACAGTGAGAAAGACGGTGAGAGGACTATAACAGACCTTATGAGGGGCGTTATATGACTATAACATGCCAGTCATGATGTGTTATATACAAAAGGGTGATAAATGACACAGAAGTGCTTGCCTAGCAATGAAACAAGGATAAGACCCAACCAAGGAAGGCGATGACCCATGAAAGAGACCTCTAACATGCCCAAGCAGAGTCGACAAGGGTGAACAATTCAGAGCATCATTAAAAATGAGTAAGGAGATGACTCAACTAATTGGTAATAAAACGGGTGTCAACAGTGTCGTCTAGGTCTGAGTCTATCTAGGTTTTCCTAGGCTTCGTCGGTTGTTCTTGCAGGTCTTCGTTTGGAGCCTGGCGTCTTGTCGATAGTTCGGTAAGCTTCTGACTTTTCCTAGTTCAGAGTTCACCCTTCTATCTTTGCTTGGTGTAGTGTCGATTGCCTGAGCTTTATTATTTAATGGTCTTGAAAATATTTACGTTCAAGCTTAATAGACTTAAACTAGCATTTCATGTTTTGACATGTTATGCCTTTTTGAACCTGAAAGTTTATTTATGTACAAAGGCTTCCTTGATTGAGAAACTTCATTGTATTATTTTTAAACATCGATCAATCTGTATTTCAAAAATGAGCTACAATGAATGTAATGAACTTCAGCCATGCTAAGTAACTGGGGATATTGGCGTCTGATAAACATATATCCTTATGTAAAAAGGTGTGTGCTGAGTTCAGTGCTCTAAGGTAGAGTAATGGCATTGGTCTTACTAAGAAACTGAGTCCCTTCACCAATGAAGTGGAGGCGACAACATCATGAAGTATCATGCTACCTCTATTTTGGTTAAGGCAAGATGGTGAGCTACACTGAGTAATTGAGGGTGATGGTGTCTAATCAATGTGCACTCTCACATGAAAAGGTGCATGCTACAGGTGATTGCTCGTAAAATGATAATAGTCAATTTTCAACAATGGTTTCAAAAGAAAAATCTGAATGTGTAGCACCTTTGGATAAAATCAAACCGTCTGGTGTTTAACCTCAATACCCTTTTGTAGTTACTCTCAAAGGAGCTATAGAATTCAATGAGTAAGGTAAGATGAGGTTAACCTATTTTTGTATGAAATCTTGGTTCACTTCTACTAATTTTGAATGTAGATGTTTACAAGTGTTTTTATTGAGTAGCTCTGTATTCATTAGTGTTAAACAAATCTTATATTATAAGGGTTGTTTCATTAGAATTCTATAACTGAAGATTCTGAAAAATCTTGATCTCTGCATTTGTAAACTTGGCTTCAGATTTAAGAATCTTCTTTCTTTCAACTATAGTTTGTTACACCTCATCTTCCAAGTGTCGACTCCTACAGTCGACTTCTTGTGCTCAGACCTCTGTCTAGCTACTTTAGCATCTACCCTTAAGACAAATCGTCTCTTGATGCTCTTTGTTATCTGCCCTGTCTAGACCAATCTACATAATTCATTCAGGCTGCCATGAAAGACTCACCAATTTCAAACCAGTGGTATCATGTCCCTAAAGCTTTTGGCTTCAGATCGTTCAGCATAGGGTGGTTTGCATTTTTGCTTTTTCGAGGCGTTGGAGAATGGGGAGGTGGGGGAAGGTGTTCCAGGATGAGAGCAGCTCCTTCAGCATAGGAACTTCTCTTCAGGGATCAGCGAGGTCACATAGTAGTTTCCTATTATTTATTTCTCCTGCAAGTTCTTATTCTCTGTGAATTTACTCCGATATATAGAGGGGAATCTAGAGCCGGCCGACGAAATATCCTTTTCTTAAGGTCGTGTTCTGACAAAGTATTGTATGCTTGCGCAACTTGTACTCTTTATATTTCCCTAATCACGTTTCATATGTTTTTTTTTCTTTCATTTGAAGTGCTTGATTGCGCATTTGAGTTTTTAGTCAATCAAACTCGATTTGCAACTTTGAACTGCAGAAAATTCCCGAGTATAGCTGCAGACTTCCTTTTCATTGGTTGTGTCTGAATCTCTGAAAGTAAAAGTCAAGTATAGATCTGAAAGGTTTTTCTTTGCATCATCAGTAAATAACTTTGCAACGCAGTGGTCAGTTCTTGCCCATGACTATCTGAGGGTCTTAATTTTATGTCAATGAAAATATTTAGAAGGTATTGCTACATAATCTGATACATGTACTATCTTTGGTTCGCTTTGTTGTCGACACAGCTTAACAAATTGGCGATTCCTTGGAGCATCTTCCCATTGATAGGTATTTGGAGATCTCTACTTCTGCAGCTGTGTTCCCCGTCTCACCTTGTCAGCTCAAATGTCATTCCGTAGCATTGTTCGAGATGTAAGGGATATAGCATTGGGAGCTTATCAAGGCGTTAGCTTTGAAGTCAGACTCACATGCCATCACCGAGGAAAATCGCAGGCTAACATATGTTTTGGGGTTTTTTTTGGTCGGTTCAAGTGCCATGAGTTAAGTCACGTTCGATTCAGTTTGAACGGGGTTCAAGTGTTTTGGGTTTGGTCCGATTCAAGTTCTTCTTCCTTTCCTTCACAATGAAAAATTTTCCTTTGCTTAATGCAGGAAGCTTCTTTCATGTGAGCTCGGAGGGTGAGGGCTCTATTGCTCCCTTCATCTTTGCAAGGTTTGAACAAGGTATGTTCCTCTTCTCTTGTAATATTTTCATTGTATTTACTTGAACTGACTTACCACTGCGACAGAGCCGTTAAAAAAAATATTTTTTTCCTCGTCTATCTACTTAGAAATGAATGTACTAGATTTAAATAGTATCGAAAGTCCTTGAAGGATATTTATTGGAAATATCAGATTATGAAAAAAAGATGATGTTCATACTCATCATCTGAGTCTCTTGATCGACTCGCTCATATAACTATTCACGCCTTGACATTTCTGCCTTGTTCGAGATGTGACAATCCTCATGTCCTAAATCTGCCACTAAACCTCCACACTTCTTCTGCTACCTCACTTGACACATCTAGTGCGGTGCATAATGACCCTAATTCCCTAACTTGGGCTCAGAATCAAACCACCGCCATATTATCCCAAATCAATCCAGAGCTAACACAACTCATTCATACGTAGACATGCAGGACTTAGAACTCACTTGGTCATCTCTAGCCAATCATGCCTCGAAATCTACCTGAATGATCGGGGCTGGAACGTCATTTCTGACATCATGGAGCATGACGAGAATATTAGGCTCGACAATCAATAGTTCACCATGAGGATTCTCCACTTGTTCGAGCACTCTCTCGATCAAGGCATCTGCTCTACCACCTCAAACCACGACCTTGACGCCTCAAGGGCTGGCTATACCTCAAACTAGGATGACCAAAACAACACTAACTCCTCCGAGGCACACCCATGGCCACCTAGCCACAAACTATCCTCGCCAGCCATCTGTCTTGTTGCTGGTATCTCTGATGTTGCATCACAAACTTGCACCTACCGGTAAAAACTCTGCCCAACTCAGCACATCTGGGGTCACCACCATTGGGAAGATAACTCTCTCTATCTTAATCCTCATGCCCCCTACTGACACTCCGACAATAACCGAATCCACCTTCACGGCGCCATCACTGCGCACTCTACCTCCCACATGAGAAACAACGCGGTAAACAAACACAAAAATCCCATGCCAGGTGTCGACTGTACTAGATTTTATGGACTTTAGAGCACTGTAATTATCTCAAATTCTCATGTATGTCCACAACTCCACTCTGATACCACCTATAACAACCCATGATTCCGATACTGGGAATTACCTGATACCATTTGAATCATGACCTGCCACCCAAAAGTCAGAAGGCTCGGAAGGGTAAATTGGGTGTTGTGAAGATACATTGAAATTTGTTTAGCCTCTCCTGTAGAATTAAGAAGAGAGAGAGTTCTCTCCAATAGAATCAAGAAGAGAGAGTTCCACCAAAAATATTTACTTTCTTATCTCTATTTTATTTTATTTCCACACTGTGTGTATCCGGTGAAAGGCATCGTGTGTTTCTTCTTTGCATATAGATCAAGTTGGTGTTAGAGCGTAGATCCACCTGTGGATGGTGCTGACCAAGAGTGGTTACCAGATGATTGGCGAACCACTCTCTTTTTTTGCGAGTGCATCAATATCTGACAATAAGAGAATCGATAGTAGCATCTGCTTCCATGTTGGAAAAGAGGATCTCACGTCAATGTCAAACGACTTGGCCACTTAAGTGGCTAAGTTGATGCAAGACATTGAGACGATATTGGAATGGATCAAATCTTAATCTACGTCGGGGGAGTCGAGGAACATCCAACAACAACCTTCTCATCCCAAGGCAAAAGAGACGCCTTCCAAGTCGGGTACGAGGACAACCTGGATTCGAAAACCGAGGATGAAAGTGAGGTTGATAGTGTAAGTATCACGCTATCACAAATGGACAGGAGGCAACGACTTTTTAAGGTAGAAGTCAAAGTCGACATCCCCACCTATGACAGCACCCTCGATGCATAAAATCTAGATGCATGGCTCGATCAACTCGACACTTATTTTACCTTATATAGGTATAATAGTGAAGATAAAGTTGCGCTCGCTCGGCTTAAGCTAATTGACCATGCTTTGTCATGGTGGAATGCACACTTGAAGAGTTACGGCGATGAGGACCTCACATGAGGTCACTTCAAGTGACTCATCTATAAGGAGTTCTACCCGACGTGATATTTGGAGGAGCGGTGGAAGTGGTGGAACAATCTCTGACAAAAGTCGGGGTAGTCAGTGCAAGACTATACCATCGAGTTTCGACGCTACAGAGGTAGCCAGTGCAAGACTATACCATCAAGTTTTGACGCTATGCAGTGATGCTAGATGTCCCTCTCAATGACTACCAAATTTTCATGAAGTTTACATCTGGCTTGCAGGAAAAGATTGGTGTCAATTGACTCTCTTCAAGGTCCACGACATCTTGAGCACTAGCACCAGCGCGATGGCAATTGAGAAGAAGAACAAAAAATATGGTGAAAGGTCACTTGAAGAAAACAAGGAAGGGTCCTCTAAGCCCGAGAAGAAGAAAAATCTAAAGAAAGATAACTTCCCATCCTCAGCTTCCAATGTAAGATCACGAGACATGTGAAGGAGAGTGTTGGAAACTCCATCCAGAGTTATTTCCAAATAAATGGAAGAAGGATGAGAAAGGGAAATAGATGATAGCAATCTCAATCAGCATTGACACCATCGAGCTCGGTCGAGTTGATACAGTAGACTCGAGCCTATCTCTGATGCCAAGTCCAAAGGAGATAGCCTTGGGCCCAATGACTGAGCGTGATGAGAGGGAGGAATTATTTACTCTCCGAATTTAGGTGCAGCAACAAGTGATCGGTGGCATCATCGACATCGGCAGCCTGAAGAACTTGATCTCTACCAGCCTAGTGCAAAAACTAGGCTTAGAGACAACATTGCATCAATAACCGTATCCACTTTGGTGGATCCAAAGGGACGTGGAGCTCAAGATCAACCATTAATGCACATTATGTTTTGCCATTACTAGCCAGTACGTCAATGAAGTGATGTACGATGTGGTCCCCCTTGATGCCTGTCAAGTGATATTTGACAGTCCTTATCTTTGTGATCACGATGGTCTTTACTATTGGCGAGCCTAGAAATGTCAATTTGTGAAAGACTGCAAGAGATATCTCATTAAGAGTGAGAAGGTGAACCATAAGGTGGACTTGGTGATTGCTAACCAGGCCAAGAGAATGGTGAATGCATGCCAAAAATTTGTGCTTCTACTAATTCGGCCTGTGGCATATCACTCATAAATGTTCCAAGGAGCTCAAACGGACTACCCACCCTAAATTTGTAGCTCACCCTCTCCCCACCTGCTAGACCACCTTCCTGCCACCATTCTCTCCCTCCCTCACCTTGGTTTGTCCCCTCCTAGACCCCCTAACAGCCAAGGGTTGCCTCCACACCATTCCCCTCCATTTCCCCTCCCGTTTACCTCATTTCCCACCTCCCATCCTCAACCTGCACTTCCCAGTTTGCAAGTAGTAGAGCACTAGTGACTTGTAGAGTCAACCATGACTTCATCCCGACGTTCCTGGGTGCTCAAGAGGCACCGTCGAAAGTGGCTCCCTGTCTTCTTCACAACGGCACTGATCTCGACCCCGTCTGAGTTCATGACTGCCAAGGAGAGCCATTCTTCGCCGACTGCGCAGGATAGGTCCGGTCAGCAATCTGAAGCAACTTCCAGAAGCTCCCACGGCTACAATCCAGTGATTCTTGAGGTGCCACTTGGCTGAGAGCTTTGGAGACAAGTCCTCTTATATTACCAAGATGTGGCACCCCGTTCGGCATCCGGAGCAGTGATTTATCAATTTTCTACCTCGGGTGTGCTGTTCTGTCCACTCTGGGACTGAACAGACACCTGATCACTGTTCAGACTGCTCTACTCTGCTCTGCTCTGCTCTGACCTCCTATGGTGTTCTTGTGGGTCTTGTTTCGAAGAGGACTCGACAATGGTTCCAACGACTCTAGCCACGCTTGATTTAGAGTTCAGGAGCGCTCGTGGCGGCCTCGACTTCCTGCTGTTGTGGTACTGTTGCAGACATAACCAGAAAGCAGGGACCCTGTTTGTGGCTCTTCCCAAACTGGAACTGCAAACCTAGGAATTCCCCCAAAATTGGACGTCATCCTAATCTAGTCCCGAAGAGTTTGCCACTGGTCTCGTCAAAAATTGAGTTCATGAGTGGTTGCAGCAGTGCCGACAATGACTGCTTGTCTCCTGTTCCAGAGCGCAGATAGAACCGGCATCCTTTGCTTAGTTCACTTCTATTTCATTTTTTCCTCCCCGCCTGGCTGGCTTATCGCCCCTCTCTGCGGGAGGTAGTGTTTTAATGTAACTTTGACTTCCCTTTCCCAAGTTCAACTCCCTTGCATGGAGCGTAGTGATGTAAAACCTTGAATAGGTCGAAGCTACACCGACATGACGTGTGGGGAACCCATGCTTCCCCGCTCGCCCTCGTCTTCGAACATGATTGATTTCTTCAAACCGGTCAAGTAAGTTCTCTACCCTCACTCTCCTCTGGTTGCCATGTGCCTTCAATATTAGTTCATAAACTCTGCTGGTCCGTGAGAGCGAGCGCCCGTTCCTCAAGCCCCATTGCTTCGAGTGACCACCGTGGGAGAGAGTGTGACTCGTGCCCATTGGCACCCAGTCGGCCCCTGAGGAATCATGCACAGGGTAAATGGCGCCCTGGGCAGAGTCTTCTTTTCAGGATATAGCACCCAGGTCAGGGGCGCTATATTGAATGAAGTCTTGGCTTCAGTCGTTGTTTCATTCCAGTGAGTTTATAACTTGAATAGTGTCCCCTTGTTAGGTCATCATATCTAAATTTCACATTTATACATATATTTAACAAATTATGGAGGAATCATACACAGGGTAAATGGCGCCCTGGGTAGAGTCTTCTTTTCAGGATATAGCGCCGAGGTCAGGGGCGCTATATTGACTGAAGTATTGGCTTCAGTCATTGTTTCATTCCAGTGAGTTTATAACATGAGTAGTGTCACTTTCAAAATTTAATAAAATTATGCAAAAGTGATTATATGGACAGGGAGAGAAAAATAGCAGGATTCCAGAACTATGCTCATGCACTAAATTAAAGATCAGATTACCAAGTTATTAAATTTCAAACATGGATATTTATTAAATGTTCCAAAGAATAACGACCCTTTACAAGGTCATTCTATTCATATAGCGCCCTAGTCTGGGGTGCTATTTCGCTGTTTATGCACAAAACACTGCAAACTCAATACAGAAACTATTTCTGCTGAGCTATATGCATGTATATGATCTGGGATTTACTAGATTTGGCTTAGGACTTGAGAACACCTACCTTGATTGGCTTGTTCTGGACGACGAACAGAGAAAAGAATATGAAGATATGCAACTGTAGGAAGAGAAAAGCACAGGCTTCTACTACGGCTACTTCAATCTGCAGATACAGGGAGAAGGCAATTGCAGCTTCACAGTAACAAAAATAGAAGGAAGAAGCAGCAACAATCAACAGCTTCCTTGAACAGGAAGACGAAGGAGCAGGAAACAGCAGGAAGATGAGGAATAAGTAGTAGAGGCACGGCTGCAGGTTTCTTCATAGCAACACGGTCGGTCAGTTGAGAAAAAGATGCAGCGTCGGGGAAGAAGAAGAAATCCTCCACAGCAAGGTCATCTTTCGTGCAGAACCCAGAGGCATTACCCTCTGCAGGGTTCCAAAGGAGGGTATTTATAGAGAAGGATGATCTAATCGGGGTTGGAGTTCTAATGGGATTTACGTTTCCTATGTAAGGATCCGATTGCAACCTCAACATGTCATTAAGACTCCCTGGGGCACTAGTACTTTTTGGGCGCTCCTCCCAGGACCCGACCAGGCCCTTATGATGCATTGGCATTGATTTGGTGGATCCAAGATCCCCAGTTATGCCTAGTTATATAATGGACTCGGCCAGGAAGGAATGGAAGTCATCAAGCTATAATCTGGAAATATTCGAGAATAATCTAGGGTTTTAATAGCACAAGCCATCCACGGCCCGACTATCGAAGTACACAAGAAGGCAGGAAAATCCATCTCTGGAAGTCACGCGGTCACACCGGGGACGCATAGGACATAAATGGTATTATAATGGACCGCGAAAGACGAACTGGGCCAAGGGATACCCAGCTCGGTGCCAAAGGTAAACGGTCCTTTAAGGGCCGATGGAAGTCCAGAACAGTCTTATGTGGGCCACTTGACAGATAAAGATGGTCCATATCTGGCCGTTTAGCATAAAAAGGGACCGATGACCCATACGAGCATTTGCACGGTCTGGACTGGGTCGCCCTAACACCAAACGGTCCATCGATAGTCCATTCAGATGGTGAAGCGGTCCAGAGATAACCTCGAATCATTTAGGTCAAGCTAGACTAAAGTAGTCGACTGAAATGGGCTCCCAGGCCGCCTAGAACATAGCGGAACCGAACCAGAGTTCAGCCCTTAGCTCTTAGGTCAATCTAGAGGCTTTAGGTCGACTTGACATGGCTAGGTCAAAGGAAAATCAAGGAGAATCGACCAGCTAGACCTGGCAATTAGCCAGTTATACACGGTCTCAACCAAACTGCTCAAGGGGATCAATCGGTCAGATTAAGGCCGCGTAGGGACTCAAACGGTCCCATGTGGGCTGCGAATCTGGACAGAGACAAACAAGCGATCTGGTCAAGTTAACAGGTGCAGGATTTGAGGTACAACCTGCTCGGTGTCCTAGTGAGAATCCCAGGCTCGCGGGGACAGGTAGAGGTCTCATAATAGAGGTCCTAGTCTGACGAAAGGAATATCCGGCAGAGAGTCCCAACTATTACAAGAATTGAGGGTTAAAACTTTCGAAAAATGGTGTATAGCGGTCAGTTAGCACCACCGGAGTGGATCGACTGTCAAACAATCATAATAAAATTCTTCCAATTTTCATGGCGTCCATTTGAACTTGATGATTATGAAGAATTGGAAATGACACATTATGAAGATTTTGAAGATCTTCAAGTTAAACCCACTCTGAGTTGTCTTCGTTTCCCTCTTCCACCGCTTCCACAAGAACTCCCTGCTTAGGATGAAGCCATTATCCCTACCCCTATCTATGAGACGTCATCGTGTTACGATGATGGGTCCATGCTCCCACAACCCGGGTTAATGCACCATGAATCACCCCCTACATTGGACACCCCACATACCACCAAAACTTCCACACCATCGGCCTCCACTGAGCCTACCACTAACCCTTGTTCCTAAATTAGAATCCCTCCATCACCTCCCCTTAAAACCTCCACTATCCTTATAACCACGAACCCAACCACTCCTATTCCTCCACTCGACCCCATACCCAAATCTGTGATTAATCCTGAGCAGGGTCCATCTATTTTTGCACTCGAGCCATCCTCGTCTGCTTCCGAGCAAGAGGAGAAGCTTACCGTGTTTCAACCTCCACCTACCCTTCATACAACACCTTCCACTAAACATCCGTCATTTATTGAATCTTCCACCTCTATCTTGCCTCCTTCCGCCTCCCCCCGGAGTGGGTGCATCTCTACAAATACATGTGCCAAAGATGATGTTCAAGAACTGGGCGAAAAGAATTTGGTCATGATTATGCCGTTCAAAATCTAAGATTTTATTTGCCGAATGCTGATTGACCCATCTATTAATAATAATATTATATGTCTAAGAGTTAAAATAAATTATGTTTTTCTTGTAATTTACAAGATAATTGAATCTTGTTTGGAGAGGGGGATTTCTACCGCCTATAGAGATCGGCCCAATGAGGTCCTACCAGACCGAATGAGGCCCAGCTCCTTTCAGTGACAGCCCCTCCGGGGCACACTAGCTTCAAGCCCAATAACCCACTCGGATCAAGCGCTTCCTAGGTGGCCTTTAGGTTTGGAAGTCCGAGCATCAGATCGATCGGGAAGGTCCCTTCAGGAACCTGATATATCCCGCCTGAGCCTTGCACCTATCGCTCGGGAGCCCCCTTGAGCTAGTGCCCCATGCTCGGATCAACTGAAAAAAGCTTATCCGCGCGACCGTTACGTACCCTTTAAGAGCAGGGAGGCGTCTGGTCTCTACTTTCTAGTGGTCTTCCCTTCTCCTTTCTCCTGTCACTTGGTTAGCTGAGATTTATTCTATTGGTAGATTTAGTTCCTGACGCTTACATTTAATTTAAATTGGCTTATAGTTAGCTATTATAAACTGTTTAGATAGACTTTACAGCTTTACTATAATTGTGTTTAAGTTATGCCAATGCATGTCTATTGTCTTAAATGCATGCTTTAACTGCCCTGTTGCATGCCTGCTTGTTTAGTTGCGAGGTAGGGATCCACGTGACTCCTATTAAGTCTGACTGTGACTCACCCTTCTTCTTTCAGGTGAGCTGCGACCGTCGTCTCCCAGAGCTTCCCGCATTTTTGGCGATCATCCCTAGCTAGTCAGCAATAGTTGTTCTGTCCTTTTGTGTACTTTTGACTGGGGTATGCCCCGCATAGTTGTACATTGGACCTTTCTTTTTATTGTCGGGCTGTTCACTTGTGGACCTGGACTATTACTTATTGCTTATCACTCTGATATATTTAAATTACTTTCGCATCATAATTTTAAATTGTTGCGCGTGTGTAATTACAATTCATTATGCATCCCCTCGATAAACTCCTCCAACCCTTACGGGGCCTCATCATCCTCTTGGGTGGCTTCCTTAGTTCTTGGTATCGGTATATCGATGTTATCGGTATATCGGTATCTGGATCTCCGGATCGTTACATCGATCGTTTCTAGGTTGTGGATATCAGACCATTACCGGAGAGGGGACAATTCCCCATTCACCGATTTACTTTATTCATTAAGCTTGAATCACTCTGGGTTGTAGGGGGTCTATCGCATCGTGATATGTTTTCCTAGAAGCCCATCCCATAGAGTGAAAAATATGGCCCATTAGATGGCAACATTGGCCTCGTTGCCTCTGATTCAACCCCTGAATTGCCAAGGACTCTTAGTAGGCTAGCCCTCAGGGTCCCTCCTTGGTAATTTCAGGTAATTTCAGGTCTCGAGATCGCCACCCCAGGCCTCTCGATTTTTATGGACTTACACCGACTCCCCCCGTGTGTAGGTCCGATTGTTGGATTGAGACTCCTCAGATTATGGGGAGGTGCCGTCGAATTCTCGCCAGAACACTTAGATTAAATTACGAGATGACTAACTACAGCTAGAACAACAACAACAACAACAACAACAGGAGTAACTACAATGGTGACTGTGAAAAACACGGTCGCACATGGATTCCTAAAATACGATAGCCTAAGAAACCGTAGCTCTACACTACTCCTACTAAAATGGAACCCAACACCCCGATCCCACGGATGGGGGATCACCAGACCTGAACCACCCTAGTCACTCTACTAGGAAAATGCCACGACACTTATGTCGCAGAGGCCTGTGCTCACACATGAAGGCCCACTCCGAAACCACACTATTTGAGAACACAGTCATGACCTCACCATCGTAAACTCAATGCCGTCTAGGGGAAAGCCCTCTATGACGCTCACCGAAAACCCTAGACCTCGGCTCTGGGGAAAACGCCCGAACTACACACAAAATCCCATCTCGCAAATGGGAAACAAAAACCCATGACACGACAACTCACGTAACGTGACAGGAGTATCGCACACCAGAAGCAAGGCTGGATACGTCCACTGACGTCTTAGTCAGCGCCTCAGTGTCTCCCTCCAGCCCAGCGGGAACTGAGACATCGTACTAGTAACCACAGAACAAGGACTAGCTGAGGTCGCGCTCGTCAGTGCATGTCCGCTGCCCCCAACTACGCATGCACACACAGACCATCTGCTTTAGGTCGGGTCCTCTAGCTAATTTTCCCCCCAGCTGGACTCAGGCTGCAAAGGCAAAGGACCCTATGGTAACCAGCTTAAAAACAGACTTACTCGGGTCACGCTCTCCACCACTCCCAAGTGAGTCCGCACCCGCGAGCGCAGGAAAGCTGCGACTAGTGGGGGCTCACAAAACGTGAACACTGAAAATCACGCACGCACCCAACTCGAGTAACGCGAAGTGGTAGGTGGCTCGCGGCCACCAGACTCTGAATAGCCCACTAGACCTAATAACCCAATAGTCCTTGCGTCATAAGACTCGGGTCAAGACCACTGCACGTGATGGCACAGTGCCGTCAATCTGGCATAATCCCTAGGTCTGAAATCACGGTGACATGATTCTCAAGGTAGCTCATAAGCCGCCGAGTGGATCTCTCATCCACGGGACACACGAAAAATCTCCAGCCCCTGACTGGTTAAATGGATTCACAGTCCAAGGCCACACACATTCTAAAAAAATCAAAAAAATACAAAAATCTAAAAATATGTGTCTTTGGTTCCCTTCTTCATGCATTTTTCATTTTCTATTTATTTTGAGAATGGATATGATCTGTTTGTTAAGTGTGCAAGTTACAGGTGTTCTAGCTTCCTTACTCTATCTTTCGCTCTGTCTCTTGTCCACATATATTTGATCTGTTCCCATCTCTTCGATGTAGTCTCTCGATCTGTTTTGAAGCTCATGTCCTTCTCAACTTTCGCTTACTTGCATGATCATATTTTCATGGGAGGGTATTGCCTCATGATTTTGAACCTGGTGGTTCCCCTTCATCTGATCTGGGGCTCTAGTTGAAGAGCACATTTTGTCATGTCTTTTATCCCTCTATGTTGTCACACGTATTTTTGTCCCGCCGTGTTGTCACGTGTTTATGTCCCTCTGTGTCCTTGTCACACGTGTTATCTCTTGTCTCACCGTATCGTCTCACATAGTGTCTCTCTGTATTGTTGTCCCTCCGTGTTGTTATCATCCCACCATGTCCTTGTCCCACCGCGTGTGGGTTGCCATACCCACCATGTCCTCAATCTCATGCATGCTTGTCATTTGTTTATTTGTTATGTTTCATCCATCTTTGTTATGTTATATTGTGCCATGTTTCATTCATATTTGTCTTGTTATGTTTTCATTCATCTTCATAGTTGTGTTATATTTCTCATTCATATTTCGTTCATGTTGTTATTGTTGTGTCTTATTATGAAAATCTATAAAAATCTGAAAATTAAAATCTCAAAAAATGTCGTTTCGCCGGGCAGGTAAGTCAGGTATGGCTCTCTATCCCTTCTCATTGTTGCATTACTATATGGTATCTATATTATTATAGCCTCTCAAGGACCGGCTAGTTGTCCATGTGTTCTGGGATTTGATGTTCCCTTTTAACAAAAATAATGCATATGGTTAATCATTAGATAAGCTGCTCGGTTGAGTCGGGTGGATGAGGATGGACTCTGTCTCGCACGCCGTGGTTGCAAGAAGACTATTGACCCCGTCTTGGCTTGGTCTAGTAATATTATCATTGAGTACTTTCTATTTTATTCTTTCTTTGCATTCGTTTTGATGATTTCTTTATTTTAGCCCAGCATGCATCATGTCGATTTTTTTGGATTTGATAAAATTTAAATTTTTTAGATTTTTCAACATTACTATCTGCAGCATCCAAGGACGGGCTCAAACTACTGGCTAGGGGTCGTCATTCCGCCCCTCTCATTAGGGACTTCCCTTGAGCAGGGCGTGCATTTGAGAGTGGCTCACCACAACCAACTGCCTCTAAAGAACAGTGCCCCCACTAAGGCCATACCCGCAATACAACCCAGCCAAAGAGGGAGAAATAGAAGAAAACTGGGAGACAAGCTTCATGCAGGATGGGAAATATCAGGATTCGACTTCCTTCCAGGGCACCACCCATCAAAGAGATAGTCTGTTGCGTCGGGACTTTGTGTCTTTAATTTTTGGACCCTTAGGCATGCGTACGACCAGGGTTTTCCCTGTGGGTCTTTGCCACTCTTGCCATGTCGTTAATTCATAATAATGCTATTAATTTTTATTTTATTTTTATTTTGATAGTCCTTACTGGCTAGATATTACAATGAAGCTCACTTTTTGAGGGTCAATACTTCCCCTATTTGTGACCTCTCCCATATTGGGGTGCACCTAGGTTGATCATCTTATCCATTAATCTCTTGCCCCTACACTCGACTGAGCAAAGAAGAGAAAAGATCTTTGTGCATACCCAGAGTATGGCTAAAGCAGCAACGATGTTGATCAGACGAGATCAGCTATAACTTACCGTGAAGTGCGTGAAAAACCCAAGCTAAAAGGTCACCCTTAATAGTCGGGGAAAGAACTGGACTCCTAGCACAGTCCTATCACCAATCTAAAGGTGCTACAGATGCGAACTCATATTTCACTAAGCAAGACTGACTAAGGCCTAAAGAAAGTCAACCATGTTTTAAGGAACCAGCATTATAACCGCGTACAGAAGAATCAGGATAATGGAAATGAGAGCATATTCTTGCACAAAATAAAGGATACCTTGCAAATCAATAGCGTGAAAGTAGCATCCTAAAGTGACCTTGGATAGCGTGAGCTTCATTTTCCTTACTTGACAGGATAAGATGACAGGATAGCAAAGGATTGAAAATTCCTTTACACGGAGGAGCGGCAAACACCAAAGTGGACGAAGAAGGATAAAAATGAAGAGAGACGAGGGCTAAAACTCTCTCGTTTAGATGTTATAGAAGCTGTCTGTGCATTCTTTAAAGGTTTCCATCTCCGCAGGGGAATATCCTCTTCTTTAATCACTTTGGTTCCTAAGGTTTAGGACCCCCGGTCTTTTTATGATTTCAGACCTATAAGCTTGTGTAACTTCTCCTATAAGGTAATCTCCAGGATCTTATCTGAAAGGCTGGCTCTTCTACTGTCGAGTTTAATTTCTGTTGAGCAAGGGGCTTTTGTGAAAGGACGTTTCATACTAGATAATGTGGCTCTTGCCTGGCAACTCATGGTGGATATCAATAGGAAGGTTAGAGGTCACAATGCTATATTTAAGCTTGATATGGTCAAAGCTTATGATAGGATGGAGTGGGACTTTATCCTAGCTGTATTGAGGAAGTTTGGGTTCAGTACTAGGTTCACTTCTTATGTTGGAATGCTTTTGTTCAACTGCTGGTTCTCAATCAATTTTAATGGAACAAAATCTAGGTTCTTCAAATCCAGCAGAGGTATTAGGCAAGGGGACCCAATAGCTCCCTACTTGTTTATCATTGCTTCATAGGTCCTAAGTAGAGGCCTCTCTGCCCTATTTCAGTCTGGAGTTCTGAGGGGATATAAAGGGTCCAGACTGTCTTTGCAGGTCTCCCACCTTTTGTATGCAGATGATACACTAGTATTCTTGAATGCCAGCAGGCAAACCATAGTGGCCTTCCAACAGTTTATTAGCAGTTATGAGCTTTGCTCGGGCCAGAAAGTTAATGTTGCCAAGAGTAGTTTTATACTTTCAGATAAAGCCCCCACTACCCTCAGACAATCCATCCGAGCTCTCACTGGATACAAATACCAGACTGCAAGTATAAACTATCTAGGGATCCCGATTAAAAAGGGAAGATACCTTTGCTCAGACTTCAAATTTATGATGGACATGGTGCAGCTTAAAGTGGAAGGTTGGCAGCCAAAATTCCTATCTCAAGCTGGTAGAGCTGTTCTGATTGACTTAGTCCTTCATAGTATGCCAATCTACCTTGCCTCAGCCTGTTTCATCCTGAAGAAGGTGATCAGTTTCATTGACTGGTTATGTGCCAACTTCTTCTGGCATGGAGAGAATGGCACCAATCGCCGGCACTGGGTAGCTTGGTCGGACATTCAGAGGAATAGATCCGGGTTCACAATAAGCACTTTTAAACTTTCATCAAACTGAAAAAATGTATGAACCAGAACCAAAGTGCAGAACTGAACTAAGATCACTAAGTTAATCAATGGAATGAAAGAGCTATGAGCTTAGGAGAACCTGTGAATGGGGGTAGGAGAGATAGATTGAATGTAGCACACCATAACACAAGATTTTTAGGTGGTTCAGCTATCCCCAGACAAGCCTATGTCCACCCGCCTCCAACAAGGAGTGGCTTCCACTCTTTGGCCAAAAGATGGTTAACCATACACAAGCTGCCCTAGCAACTAAATATGGGGGCAAGCCCCACACGAGGAGCAAGGTCCTCACCACACACACGGGGACAAGCCCCACACGAGGAACAGCGTCCTCACCACACACACGAGGACAAGCCCCACATAACAGGTTTGCTTGAAAACAAAGAGGAGAAAACAAGGGAAACAGGGAAAGGAACGGGACTGCTTGCAGGTGAAACGACTCCAGATGAAACCGGCACTGAGAATGACAGTGCAGATGTTAACGGTGCAAAGGAAACCACGACTGGCTACATGGGCTGCTGATCTCCTTCCTTCTCTTCCTCCTTTCCTTTCATGTGGGCTTAGTGGGCACTCATTCTTCTGTTCTTTTCTTTCACCCTCTCTATCTTTTGCACTCAGATTCTTCCTGAAGGCCCCAGCTATTACCCTTGTAGCAGTGAGCTTCTTCCATGAGGTTCTTCCCTTTTTATAGGCTCAGTCAGCCCTCCTAGAAGATGATTCCAAGCAGAAAGTGATTGGCTCTTCATAGGCCATCATTTGTCTTCAAGGGCCTTTTGTCTTGGCAACTTCTGATTGGCCAGGGAGGTAGTAGAGAAAATTTCTTATCATTTCGATACCTTGGTTGACCAGAAACTGAGTGAGAGGCACTTCCCAAGAAGGATCTGTAGCATCTTCTTCTTCTACAGGTAGGATTTGTCAAGGACATCCTTTTTGTCCTGAGGGATTTCACCGACAGACCATGTGATTGGGTGGAGGCAAAACGGTGAGTACCTAGATAGGTGACTATTCTCAAAAATGGTAGCTTACTTTTTCATGGACCAAAAGGGTTGATATAGTAATCCAATGATGACAAGAAGGTTGCACGAATAATAATGGCCAGGAGTTCCAAGATCAAGTTCATGTAATCAAGGAAAAAAACATAAGAATATTTATTTTCTGGAGATTCCAAACAATAAGCTCTGGTTCGAGAGGAAATGTCATTCAAAATGAATGACTAGAATTGATAATGCAATCAATAGACCTAACAATAGGTCACAACTCGTAGTGCCATAGCCTAGAGAGGCTAGAGCTCAACACAACAATCAAAACCACAAAATTATCAATTTTCGGAAATTAGAAGATACACAGTCACTACTGGGCCGCTCAAAGGACGTATGGTATAAACTGGGTCGCACATGACCAGAAGGACTTACGACCCAAGAACAAGATAAACTGTCCTTCTAGGGCCGCTCAGGGGATGAACGGTCCAATAGGAGCCTTCCAACTATAAGAATGGTCAAGAACGGGACCCGCACATGGCCAAAAAGACTTGAACCCTAAGAAGGAGATAAACGGCCCTGATAGGGCCACTCAGGGGGTGAACGGTCCAGTAAGATCCGTTAGAGAACATGGACAGGCCTAGAAGGTCTGTTCAACAGGGCTAACTCAATTAACTAGAATTCCACCCAAATGGACTCCGGGCTGCCATAAGTAGGGCAGAACTGAACCAGGGTTCAGCCCACTATCCACTGGTCAGCCTAGGGCTTACTGGGCTGATAAAAACATGGTTTGGCAGAAGGTAGAACAAGGTTAATCAACCAAAGTAAGTGACACTGCGCCAGGGATGCACGATTCATAGTGGGCCGCCCATTGAGTTAAACGGTCCATTCTGGGCCATCCAAGCCTTAGTTGGTCCAAGGTGATCCGTGACCCACAACACGACAATCTAACCGGTCTGATCACATGAACAGGTTCAGGTCTTGGTGGTACAACCTGTCTAGTGTCCTAGTGGGAATTCCAGGCTCGCAGGGACTTACGGAGGTCCTGTAATGGAGGTCCTAATCCGATGGACGGAGTATCCAGCGGAGAGTCCCAACCATTACAAGGAATAGAGGCTAGTAAAACATCGAGAAATAAGTGTAACGGTCAGTCAATCCTACTGGAGTAGAATGACTGTCAAACACCCTATTAACATGGTTCATGTAATCATATTTGAATTTAGCTTTATTGAAATAAAAACTATAGAAATGAATGGAGAACTAACATAACATGATGGAATGGGGGATACCTGGGAGGTTTTTAAACCCCTAGGGGCGTGAAAAACAATAGGATTGGTATGAAAGTGATGGTGCAACAGTGAAAAATGTGGGAAAAGCAATAGAAACAAGCGTGCAATGAAACGAAGAGATGACTAAACACTTGGACAAAGGCTCAAATGAACCAAAACTCCCTGAACCGGAGGCTTAAGAAGATGTAGAAAGCCTCCCTCACTGACTGTAGGTCGCTCAAAAATTCGACAGAGCTTCACCGTCGACCTTAGATCCCCCCCTTTTCAAGCTTGGACTAAGGGTTCTATTTATAGAGCCCAGAAGTCTTGCCCCGAAATTAAGGTTTCTAGTGAAAATTAGGGCGAGATAATCAAATAAAATATATAGATAATTAGTTTATCTCCCACCAGGATCAAACGACATCTCATTTGGTTGAGATCCCACGGAGAAATGGGTGGGAGAAGTTAAGGGTCTCACCACAGATGGAGAGAAAAAAATCCATTAAGTCTTCGGATATCAAGCCAGTTTGTGGTCGTTCGATAGACCTCCCTGCTCATTGCACGGTCCAATGATAGACCGTCCCATGCTATCAGTGGAAAATAAATAAACCAGGAAATTATCCATCGAACTGACTGACAAACACGCTGTTGGACTCTTGAGGATTGAACGGTCAAATGCTAGACCACTCAATTTGTGGGTGGCTCAAGGATAATCGTGTAATACCTGTTAGTGGTAAATCCAGAGAACTAAAATAAATCGATAATTCAATGAGCTTAGGACTCTGGAAATTGGACGGTCTTATGACACACTGTTCAATGATATTAAACGGTTGTACATGGACCGTTCAATGGCTTGTCGGTGGAAATTCAAAAAATCAACTAAATATCCAATAAATGATTGAGCGGTTCAAAACAGCCCACCTAGTCACTAAACGGCCAAACGATAGACCACGTACTGCCTGGATGCTGGAAATTCATAAAAATGAGACAATTTAAGCAAAATCAAGGCCCATTAAGCCCTGAATCTCAACAGACCGAGCCAGGGAGGGAGATACCCATAAAATAAACCCAAAGACATGCCTGGAAATAGCCCAATGAGTAATGGACACGATTGGCATGTCTTCGACAGCGACACGGAATGGCTCCGCCGTGAAATAGAAAGCAAGTGCACCGGTCTTGCCCGGATCAACCCCAAGAATTACTCGATCGCTCATTTCCCCTCCCCGTCCGGAACGGATTGATGGTGGGCGCGGTTGGAGCGCGCTCGAATGCGGCCGACCGTGAATGTCACCGCGACTTCGCCGATTCGGTGCGTGCGCTGGCTGATCACTTCAATTGGCGAGGGTTCCTCCGCAATCGCGTCACCCACAACCGCGCGTCCGGGCCGCGCCCCCGGCTGGCCTACTAACGGCGCGTTCATACCCGCAGAGCCCATACCTTCCGGGGCTCCACTCACGCCGCTTTCGCTTGGCATTCCCGAATTTGAGCTATTGAAGGTGCTGCTATCGCTCATGCCCCTACCCTCCACATCTCGAACACGCGCCGCAGCGCATAAGAGCGCGCCAGGGAAACAACGGTGAAGATCACGCCCATTGCGAGCGCGTCAGACACCCGCGCCGGCAAGCCGAACAGCGGGAAGACGGCTAGCTGAGTGAGCACGGCAAGGCCGTAGCCAACCGCGACGTTGGTCAAGGCTTCGATGGCGGACATGAGGCGGGATTGGCGCATCAAGCTGCCTCGTCCCTGATCGTCGTGAAGTATTCGACGATCTGCTCCTTGATCGTCTCGACCTGTATTCTCAGCGTGGAGTCCGTGACCATCTTGTCGGCAAGGCTGTGATACAGATAGCTGATGGTCGAGTGGTCGCGGTTAGCCAGCTTTCGGCCGATCTCCGCGAACGAATAGCCAGACAGAGATGCTGCGAGATAGCAGACCGCCTTGCGGGCACTCACCACATTGCGCGTTCGGGCGTGGCCGAGCACTTCGGCCAGTTGCACGCCGTAGAACCGCGCAGCAACCGCCACCACAATGCGCATTGGGATTTTCGTTGCTTGCGCCAGTGCAGATTCATACTGGCGAAGTGAAGCCGTGATTTCGTCCCGCAGCCCCAGGTCCATCTGCTTACGCCCCTCTACATATTGAACGAAGAAATCCCGATGCGGCGACGGTACGAACTTGCGCTTCCAGTTGTCTGGCGCGTGGTCGTAGTGAAGCTGTCGCAGCTTTCGCAGCAGAAGCTGTGAACACCACCTAACGCACCAAGACAGGGGCGTCAGGGCCAACGGGCCTAAAAGCCTAACACGAACCATGTAACGCACCAAACCAGGGGTGTTACACAGCCTGACGCACAAGGAGAGGTCCGTCAGGGCTAACCGGCTGCCACGGTCTTCGAGGCAGACACGGTCTTCCGAAGACTGACAACCGCAGTCCTCGGAAACCATCAGCACGTAACGCACTACCATAGGCGCGTTATAGCCATGTGACGGTCCTATGCTGGTCCGTCACACCCAGAACGTAACGCACCACCCTAGGCACGTTACAGCCACGTGACGGTCCTATGCTGGTCCGTCACACTAACTCAGTCTCGAAGAGCGCAAAATGACTAACGGAATGTAACGGTCTATCGTGGGACCGTTACACGTGTGACGGCCACTGGAACGACTGTTACACAAAATCGGCGAACAAAACAGGGGAACGGCCGAATCGGCTCGTTCCATGCCCCATTCACGCCGAAGCGCAGGGGAAACAGACGCACACGACCATACAACACACCTGGGGTCAAAAAACGGCGCATGCACGCATTAAAACGCGAGATCGGGGAGATTCTGATGAGTCGACCCTAAATGAGTCACCGAGGTTTTCAGACTCCTACCGGCCCCAAATGACAACTGATTGACACAAAACTAGCGGGAATGGGATCCTGACATCCCAGCGATCGTTTTGACACTAATTAAGCTAAGAATGGTTGTCATTTTCTTGCGAACCCTACAAACCTCAAAAATAATGATTTTCACTAAACCGGCCCGATCTTCCCCGATCGAGCACCAAACTATGCACAGGAGTAGGGAAAATGTGCAGAATGAAGTAGCGATCCGTCTCCCTACCTCCACCGAAGAAATTGAGCACCAAGGTGACTAAACCACGCCGAAAACCACAATGCGAATCGAACCGCCAGCTTTGAATCCACCGTTCGGGATCACGCCAAAATCGCACTGATCCTCTCTCCACCACGCTTCTCAGCAGCTTCCCGACGTCGTCACCTCGCCCACGGTCGCCTCCATCTGTGGCTGGAGCCGAGAGGGTGAGAGAACGAGAGAGAACGGGAGAGAAAGAGTGAGATGGCATGAGAGGAGAGAGAGGGTGGGGGGGTTTAAAAGGTGGTTTGAAGAAACCAACCCCGTTCGGAGACGAGGGCGAGTGGGGAAGTGTGGGTACCCCGCACACTGTGCCGATGAAGCTTCCCATGTTCAAAATTACATGCACTACTCCCCACATAGGGGGGGTTGGACTAGGGGAGGGAAATTTGAGCATACAATAAAATACTACCTCCACGCAGGGAGGGGCTCTAAGCCGTCAGGCGGGGAGGGGAGGTTAGTTAAGCTCACGCCTGGAGGGCACTATCCAGCTCTATCCAGGCCTGGAACTGCTCGACAGTGGGTCACTGTTGGCGCCACCACAAACTGTACCGAACTAGGAAGATGTCAAAACCAGCGCCAATCTTTCGCTGACTGGTCTAGGAAGGTCCAAAATTTTTGGGGAAGCGTCCGGTGTCGTCGCTGGTCGTGGCTGGCTCTGGAACTGGGTTGCTCTGCTCAAACTGGGACCACTCAGAGATCACCACAATAGGTAGTCGACACCGTCATAAGCACTCCCGAAGTCGAAAAGGTGCGAGACCAAAACAAACGTGTCCGTGGCTGAGTCCTCTTTGATCTCCAACTAGGAAGGCCACCAAGGGAGGTCAGAGCAGGAAGGTAGAGGATGAAGAGTGGAGGGGTGTCTGTGCTGATTCTGAGTGGACTGACCTGCGCACCTGAGGGAGAAAATTTGGAACGGACAGCTCCAGACTCTAAAAGAGGCTCCGCCGGCTATGTTGGACAGAGGACTGGTAGGGGAACGTCCCAGCCAAACAGCGCACCAAGTGGAGTTGGGGTGTGGATGTAGCAGCTTCTGCACCAGGGCTCTGGTCTTCCCTCAGATGCTAGTTGCGTGATCTGACGAGAATGGACCTCCAGGACAGTCCCGAACTCGAATGATGGCGGGATCACCACGTCGACGAAGATAACCTGGAGAGCTTTCCGTCGAAGTATGGCACACCTCCAGAAGTCACCGGATGACCCTGGGGCTGGCTCTGCAAGTTGGGCTTCTGCTACTGCCTGCAAGCTGGGGTGCTAGGTAGTGATTGACGTGGTAGGGAGGAAAAGGGGTGAAGGGATTGTAGTGGGGGTGAGTGGAAATTGGCTGTCACGCCCCGAGCGCGGAAGATAACTCGGAAGTGGCGTGACGATGTCTACAACTTCCTAAAGTATGTCGAATTTAAGGGTTTCTGAAATTCCCTGGGTTATTTGTTGCATGTACTTGCTTCTGTCTTTCACTGCGTCGACTCCACAGATCCTATGCGTCGATGCTCCTATTCAAAATGCCAAATCTAATGGCTCTATCTGCAACAGATGCGTCGATGCGTCTTACCTCTTGCGTCGATGCCACCAGTTGGGTAACCAGCTTAAACCATCTGGTTCACTCAATTCCATCCGGTTCATCTAGTTCAAGCCCCTTGCAAAAGCCCTAGTGCATTAACGCACTTGGGCATTTCGCTCAACATCTCCTCTCTCCTTTTTCCCTCTCCGATGATTCTTCTTTGTCTCCCCTGTCTCCCCTATCTCCGGTGATCCCCGGAGTACCTCTCTCACCGCCGGCAAGGCCCTGTGGCATTCCTCTCCTGTCCTTCTCCTCTCCTCTATAAAGCTCTTTTTCCCTCCGTGCTTTGGCGATGGCTCCACCAGTACCAGCATCCAAGGGGAAGAAGTGCGCACCTCGGTGGATGACTCCTATTGAACCTGAGCACACCATCGAGCCCAGAACAAAGGCCTTGAGTGATGCTCCTCGTGTTGCTCAACAAGAAGAGCCACAACCAAAGTCTACACAAAGGAAGCAAAGAGTGAAGGGGTCGGACCCACCGGCTAGCAGGAAAAAGTCTTCCAAGAAAAGGGAAATGAAAGAGTCTGTACCACTCCTGTAGCGAAGAAATCCAAAAAGAGTGCTCCACAGAAAGGGAAAGCATGAGCCGGTGCTAAAGAAAAGGGGAAGCAAGTTTAGGAGATTTTGGAAGAAGATCCCACTCCACCTTCTTCTATGGACACTCCAAAAGGTGACACTCTAAAAATTCTAATCCCTTGATATATTGATGAAAATGATGAAAAATTACTTGAGGTGTTCCCACACATACTCCCCATTATGGAGTTCCAATGGTGGAGGTCATTTGTCACAAATCATCAGGTGTATTACCCACATTTGGTGAACAAATTTTATAGAAATCTAACCTACAACCTAGAAATCCCTATGGTCTCCACTAAAGTCAAGGGGATTAGCTTTGATTTAACTAATGACTTCTTTGAAGCTATTGCACATACCTGAAGGAGGAGCTGAACAGGATAATTTATGAAGTTTAAACTTACTTTCAGCCTATGCTATTTTCATGCCAAAACGTATATTCTTGTATTAATGACCATATTTTTACATATTTCATGGACTGATTTAGTGATGTTTTGATCACCGTTTTACCACGATCCCTTCTTATCTACAGTCTTTACTTAAGTACATGGTGCGTACTCCAGTGCGTGGCCATTAGTTACACGTTGCACTTATAGGCGCACCTCTTGGACTTGTGATCCTCTCCGTTGGATATTCCTTCCACCAGACTAGGTGATCTTATTTCAAGACCCCTGTAAGTCTCCGTGAGCCTGAGATTCTCATTAAGATGTCGAACTGATTATACCTTCAAAGCCCATTTGTCTAGAAAGCACTTACACTATCGGTATTTTTTTGAGTTTTTGGCTAATAGCGGTTATCAGGAAGACCGCAACTATCAAGTAGCGGCCCTCACCTGACCGCATTTTCCTGTCGACCCTTTTCCTTGTTCTAGCATTGACTCCACATGATTGTGGTCCTGTCTTGACCACATGTTCCAAGAAACAGTCCTGTCCTGACCGCATTCTCATGAAATGGTCCGGTCTTGACTGCAACCTATTGTCTTGTGCCCTAACCCGTGGTTTGACCCAAGGGTTAGTGAAAATCTATTCCTAGATGGTCCTTGGATTATCTGAAACCTCATAATATGTTTAATAAGTTATTTATAAATTATGAAAACTAAAGAATGTACCATTGTGCTATCGGATTCCTTCCGTGGCATGACCTTGACTTAAATCCTTATTTGAACTCTCATGATCGTACTTCGACGCGCTCTTTACCTTGGTTACATTATCATGGCATTTATTGTTGAATTGAACATTATTGGCTGACGCTTTATTGTATTCTCATACAAGTAACTTGATCTATAACTGGAAGATGTAAGAGCGGGCATGGACAGTGTCCAAGGGCTCCACGCTAGCCTCCTTGGCAGATAGTCGGTAACGTGCTGAAAATCATGGGGTATGATGAATACTGGCGTCGCATTGTGTCGGGAGTACTTTTTTTATAGATGGGTAAAAATCATGAGGCAATCTGTGAAAATTTACTTGCTTTCTAGTACTTCTTGTTCATGACGTTCTAGTACATAGCCTTTATGGTTATGTCTCTCCAGGTACTTACCATGGCTTTTCCCTTCTTATTCTTCCACCTAGGCTGCTTCTCCTTCTGCAGTTCAGGACAGTCTGCCTTCAGATGCCCTGACTTCCTGTAATTGTAACAAACAATTCCATCAGACTTTTTGGCAGTGTCAGATTTATATTTAGATTGCCTCTTCCCTAAGACATATTTTCTTCTGAACCCCTTACCTTCCTTCTTTAGAAATTTCTTAAATTTTCTAGTAAGCATGGCAAACTCATCTGAGTCTTCGTCAGAACTAGAAGAATTGTGCTCACTCGAAGACCCTTTGCTACTAGAATTCACCTTAAGTTCTAGGGGTTTTTTCTTCTTCTCGTACTCATCAACCCTCTTGAGATTCAATTCATATGTCATGAGGGAACTGATGAGCTCGTTGACAGTGGTATTTGCCAGGTTCCTAGACTCTTCCATCACCATGGCCTTGATATGCCAAATTAGTGTCAGGGACCTGAGGATCTTCCTCACTAGCTCGGACTCACTATAAACCTTGCCTAGACTTCTTAAGCTATTAGTGAGTACCACCAATCTACCATACATCTCAGATATAGTCTCATGAAATTTCATTTTAAAAGCTTCGTATTCAGATACTAACATGTTCGCTTTAGTTTCTCATACCTGAGATGTGCCCTCGTATATTACCTCCAACTTGTCCCACATTTACTTGGCTGTGGAGCAGGAGGATACTTTGGAGAACTCAGTGAGATGTAGGGCATATTGCATAGCATTTACAGCGCTCCAGTTCAAAGTTGACCTTCGAATCTTCTCCTGAATCCATACATCTTCATCTTCAGGGAGCTCAAATGGGCCTCGACTCACAACCTTCCAGATCTAATAATCCTTGGCTCGTAAGAAGACCTGCATACGATTCTTCCAGTAACCATAATTAGTTTCATCAAAGAATGACGGCTTACTGGTGGAGTGACCTTCAGCAATGAGTTCTCTAGCATCCATTTCAAGTAATCTCTCTGGGATGCTAAGCCCTTAAGGAGAGTTAGGCTCTGATACCACGTGATGAGGGAATGGATGAGCTAGTGATCTAGAGGGGAGGTGAATAGATCAACCCCAATTTTAGATTCTACAGCAACTAATTAAAATGCAGAAAGTACCTCCACACCCGTCATTCAACCCATTGGGCCCATTAAGCCATTGGCCGTATGTCTGCATAATGTCGTGTCGGCTCAGAACCTTGCCCTTCGGAGCGGGCGTTTGTTCTATCGTAGTTATCCCACTACTGGTGCGTCCACACCCAAATCCCAATTTCCCCAACAGGCTGCTGATCATGAGGAGACGGACCCTTTTCCAGGAATCTAGTATGACTTGTTACATCACCTAGACCTAATGCCTGCCAAGATTTCAATTTTGGAATTAATTAAGCGATCCAAGCTCCACCAAGATGCACTGTGGGACTTTTTGCAGAAGGTTATGGTTAATGAAGACATGGTAGTGGATAGTTTACCGACTGCCCTGGCCACAGTTTCCAAGGGGCCAGCCATTACATTCTCAGAAACTGAGCAAGCACCCCCCGAGGCTCATCAAATGCCGCTATGTATTTCTATCATTTTGAACAAAGTGAGCATAGACGCGGCATTGGTGGACACCGGGGCTTCTATCAATGTTTGTCCTTTGAGCACTTTGAGAGCATGCAATATATCAAAAGATTTGTTAAGGCCTACCCCGACTACCATCATGGCATATGATAATTCGAGAAGGCCGTGCCATGGGGTGGTTACTATCCAGGCTGAACTTGGGCCGTTGACAATGCCCATTGAATTTTATGTGCTCGACATCGACCCTATGTTCAAGGCTATCCTGGGTCGGCCGTGGATCGATAATCTTCATGTTGTGTCATCTACTGCCCATCAATGCCTCAAGTTTCCATTTCAAGGATGGGTGGTAAAAGTCAAGAGCATCTCCACAGTCCAGTCGGTTGAAGCCATCTCACAGAAGATTTTGCCGACACTTTGGCCTAGTAATCGGCCTATTATCTCTGTACTAGATCTCAACTTTGCATGGGCCTCTACACCACACAAACCCACTATCGCATAGGTAAACATCAAGGGGAAGCCCAAGATTAGAGATTCTAAGGGTTGGAAGATTATATTAAAGCTAGGCTATCAGCCGGGAAGAGGTCTTGGCACTTAGTTGCAAGGGCATACCAAGCCAGTCCCCAAGGGCAGGAAGATGAGTAAGAGGGGACTCGAATATCGAGAGTCACCATTATCAATTCTGGCAGACTTGGGCATCCCCAAGGCCATGTGGGGGTGAAATCTCTATTATTTCACTAGTGTTGCTCCTGGTTTAAGCACAAGTCAGTGTTCCACCAAGGAGGGGTCAAGACCCGGCATGTCCTCGTATGACTAGGCAAAGGAGTCGTTATACTCCCTTAAAATCTTAACCAACTCTTTTTCAACTTCAGGAGGGAGATTAGCGGCGATAATGATGGGCCTGGGGTCCTCATCAGTTCCAAGATTAATTTCCTTTGTAGGTTCATCCATTACCGATGATGGCTCATCAAATCTCCTCAAACCTTGTGCATATAAGTCGATAGTGTCGTCTACATCGCTATCCTCAAGATCAACCGGGTCTTTTTCACCCACGATTTCATAAACACCCAATCCGTCATCACTCCACACCCTGTCTTGCTCCGCATCTTCTTCTAGCACAATCATCATTGCCATGAATTCTTGGCATTTGAGAAGAGCATGACATCGCTGACCTAGATCCTGTAAGAACCTATCAAGAATGGATTTGGAATGACGTGCCGACGGGCGTGGCTCAGGTGTTGAGGAAGGGTTGGACGCACTAGAATAGGACCCTACTTCCCTAGACCTGACAAACCCTACTTCCCTAGACTCGACGAAACCTAAATCTAACCTAGGAGAAAGGAAATCTAATGGATGGGAAGCAGGGGCCTCGTGCCCCTGGAAGGAGGATGGACAAAACATAACATAATCCTCCACTTAGATCTATGTTTTAAAATTGGTATTTTTTTTAGAGATTAGTGGAGATCATGCAACAAGATGGAGAGGAGGATGGAGGAGAAAGTGCGAGAGGATAGATGGATGGACAGAGTAGATCGAGGAAGGGATCAGAAGAGGAGAAGAATGGAGTAGAGAGATCAATGGGTGACGAGTGCCCACAGTCGCAAACTTTGATAATAAGGAAATTTGTTGGAGTTTGAAAAATTAGAGGGTTGAGCAACATAGGAGGTGAGCGTGCTATAAAATCTAGCTTTTGCAACAACGAGAATAGGCAGGAAGGAGACCAAGTGAAAACAAGGGATGAGCTCCCCCTTTCCCACGGATGGTGAACCAGCTTTCCTGGCGAGCACTACACAAGTCGCACCTTCAGATTACTTGGATGATCTTCTTCATAGAACATTCTGGTAAAGGCTTCACTGAAGTCATCCATGTCATCAACAAACCCCCTAGGCAGCAGTGGTGGGCTAAAAACTGAACAAGCATCGTCTCTCTTCTCGACCTGACTTAGCGGATCATTCGAAGTGTCTGGCTGCAACGGCCCCCTCACAAAGTGCTGACGATAATGCCAAGTCAATGGCCTCGAGTCTCCCAGGATAGATAATGAGGACTCTCGATAGCCGATGCCCCTCTTGCTCGTCTTTCTGCCCCTGGGGACCGACTTGGTCAACCCTTGCAATTGAGCATTGAGACCTCTCCCCGGCTGATAGCCCAATTTCAATATGATCTTCCACCCCTTGGAATGCCTAATCTTGGGCTTCTCCTTGATGTTCACCTATTCAATAGTGGGCTTGCATGGTGCATAGGCCCACAAAAAATTGTGGTCCAGCACGGAAATAACATGCCTTTTGCTGGGCCAGAGTGTCGGTAAAATCTTCTCTGAAATAGCCTCGACTGACTGGACCATGGAAATACTTTTGACTTTTACCACCCACCCTTGAAATGGGACTTTAAGGCATTGGTGAGCAGTGGAGGGTACGACACTAAGATTATCAATCCATAGACGACCCAGAATAGCCTTGAACATAGGGTCGATATCGAGCACATAAAACTCAATGGGCATTGTCAGCGACCCGAGTTTATTGGATAGTGACCACCCCATGACACGGCCTTCTTGAGTTATCATATGCTACGATGGTAGTTGGGGTAGGCCTCAACAAATCTTCTAAAATATTACACACTCTCAGAGTGCTTAGAGGACAAACTTTGATAGGAGCCCCGATGTCCACTAATATCACATCTATATTATTTTGTTCAAGATGATAGAAATGTAGAGCGGCATTTGACGAGCCTCGGGAGATGGTAGCTCGGTCTCTGAGAATGTAATGGCCAGCACCTTGGAAATTGTAGCCAGGGCAGTCGGTAAGCTATCCACTGCCATATCTTCACTCACCATAACCTTCTGCGGGAAGTTCCGCAAGGCATCTTGATGGAGCGTGGACCTCTTGATCAACTCCAGAATTGAAATCTTCGTGGGCATCTGGTCTAGATGATGCAGAAGATCATATTGGGTACCCGACAGTGGATTTGCCTCTTCCTAGTCAACAGCCTATTGCAAGGACTGGGGATTGGGTGCAGGTGCACCAATGGTAGGGTAGTTCCGATGGAACAAGCGCCGGCTCCGAAGGGCAAGGTTCTAGGCCGGTGCGGCATCAGCTGGGCTCATGGTAGGTGGCTTAATGGGCCTGATAGGGTGGATAAGAGGTGCAGGGGTATGCATGGTGATAGTAGCAGGGGTAATGGGAGTAGTGGCATGGGTAATGGGGCCTACTAGGAGGATGATGAGCAGAGGATTGGAAGGCGGGGTGGCAATAATAGGCGGAGTGTGCACTTGCGAGGGAGCAAGGATGGGTGGTATGATGGGAGAGGTAGGTGGTACGATGAGGGATTTGTAAGGAACAACAAGTGTGGTTGGTGTAGTGGTCGTGGCTTAATAGTTTGGCGGGAGGATGACATGATTAGAAGGTGAAGGAGAGTTGCGATACGTATGTTGGAGGGCCATGAGCCGCTAGATGGAAGATTCATCAACATAATACGACCCGACGCTGGGGGCTAGGCGGTGGACCATGTTAACCTGAACCGGTGCCTATGGCTGAGGCTACGGAGCGGGCGGATGGTTTGGCATGGGATTTTGGTGGATCCCCAGATCTTGCGTAGACTGCTACTGCTGTGGCGGCTGTGGCTGCGACTACGCTACTTGCTGTTGTACTTACTACCTCGGCGCCTACCTTCTCTTCTCTTTAATCTTTTTAATGACCTTGTGCATGTCGGCCCAATCGATGCACTGTCTCTCATATAGATCATACACAAAATCTCTATACTAAAAATAGTTCTCTATCGTGTGCTCGGGCTATAGGTGGAATATACAATATTTGGATTGGTCAACGGTCGGATTCCAATTGGGTCATTCTGAAGGAAGTTGCAAGGCACCAATGGACATGAGGGCTGAGAAAATGTCCGGGAGGGTCTCGGGCAAAGGAGGATATTGAGCCCTCTTTGGAGCCGGGCGCTTGGGTGCGTAGCGGTTGGTAGGTGGAACATTATGTTATCGAGGGGGTTGTTGTGGCTGCTGGGGAGTGGGGAAAGAAGGTTGGGCATTTTGTGGATTGTAAGAAAATTAAGAGAAACTCTGGAAGAATAGCTTGTAGTTTAGTTCATTAACCATGAAAGGTTACTGAATGATAGATGAAATCTGTTGTTTCAGAACCACAAATAAAATAGGTTAAATTAATGATTGTGATCTAATCTCAAATGTTGGTGTCTGACTGAATGTCTGAGGATATGATTTTTGAGTTCTGCTGTTACTGAAGATTAGCTCAATTTAACAGCAGTAGTTCAATTATTTACAACCTTGTGGTGGCAATAGCACATTTCAAAATAGCACATTTCAACTTGTATACTGCAAGGAGACAATGGAAAAAGAAATTATAGTCAAGAAGTAAAAGATGAATGTTTACTGCTTACCCAACTATTAAAAGGATAAGAGCAAGGACCCACAGCACATATTGATATGTCTTGTGTTTTCTTCTCGTTGTAGCTATACAATGCCCAGGAGCACTCTTTTGGCTAACCCATCCAAATTGTAGTCTGATCAGAAACACAAATCCAAGAAGAAATCCTGATAGAAACCCACCAATATGAGCAAAATTGTCAACATGTGGGAGGATTCCAACGGCTAACTTTATTGCAATGATGAATACTAGTGCTGCAAACTAGAAAGAAAACTGCAGTCTTGTTAGGTGAAAGGACAGACAGTTGCCAAGTTCCACATCACATAAATTGCTTCCGTACAACACAAAGTTTCATTAATACCTTGTTTGCATAAATTGTCCAATTTGTAATGAACTCAGAAAGCATGCCACCAAGTAGACCAAAAAGGGCACCAGATGCACCAACTGAGATACTTGATTGGATAAAAAGAGCAGACAGCATGCTCCCACCAAAGCCCGATATGACATACAACATGCCAATTCTAACTATAGAAACAGTAAAAATGTCAGTGATACTCAAGAATGCTTTCCAGGTCAAATAGCAGTAAACAACATTCCTAACTATGCATAAACAATGGAACAGGAAATTGAGACATGGTCACAAATGGGGAAAAATAGGATCTAAATTTTCCAAATAAGTCACAGAATAGATAAACAGTAAATTGCACAATATATTTTATGTACATGACAAGAAACTTGTGAATCTAGCATCAACAGTGCCAAACAGCATGGCTTCATGATTACACAGAAACCTAATTTGACTAAGAAGAAAAGGACGTTTGTACTGGGAGGATATGTGGAAGCTTGCGAGACTTGTGTGCGTTGACTCGAGGACGAACCCCTCGTGCTGTCGCTCCGTGCTCTCGTGTGTTGACTCCACGAATTGGTACGACACACAAACCGCGTCGTAGGACTGTAGATTGGACAAACTGGGGCTGAGTGGGGTCGTGGGACCGCCGGACTGGAGGGAGGGCGCGGTCCCCAGGGGGTTTACCCTCCCTGGGGCGTGCGACCGCCCCCTGGGTGAACTGGCCCCGGGGCTTGCTGTAACCCCAAAGGATGGCCCCCGGGGGTCTTCTTTGGCCTTCTGGGGATGTCCTTTGATGGACACCAAGCTTCGAGACATTGGGACGGGCCCATGGGGACCGTTGTTCCTAGGGTCATTGTAGTCGCTCGGAAGGTGTTCAGGTAAATGCCCGACACACCTCGGGTTGTCGAACGACTAGGGTAGGTGACTGAGGGGCCACACGACGGGGCTTTGGTTGAAGATAGGAGCTCGTAGGAGCTAAGAGGAGGCATTTTGTGGATAGGGATCAAGCCTCGGCCTGTGTGCCATATTGCACGGCGGGTTGGCAGGGTAGCCTCGGGTTGGCCCGGGTGCTAAAATTAAGTGGCTTGTTGCAACATGTCTGAGTGTCGTGGTTGGCCCTGACTTATCGGGGGGGTCATTGTAGGACCCAACTAAGATACTGGAACCACGGGGCGGCTCGTGGTTTGGTGTAGAAGGGCTAGAATATATGCGCCCACAAGGTGTTTGACAGAATGCCGATCATACCCGTGTGAGCCGTATATGCACGCGGCAGGCCTCCAAAGCCTGTGGTTGACTGTGTTAGGTCTCCCTTTGACCTTGGAGGGTTGCCGAAAGTGTTTCAGGGTGGGCCCTCGGTCCTTTTCACTGGGTGCCACGTGGTGTGGCTTAGTGTGGGGGCGCCCCCAGGTTGGCCCGGGAGGCGACGTGAGATGCGGGGAAAGCCCGCATGAGAGTGGCCGGGGTTAGCCCCGGGCAATTGTTAGTGTCGTTGTGTGTGACGGCAAGCTGGTCAGGGCCTTTGTAGGGACCCACAGGGTTGTAGATAGGGCTAGATGGCTCCTGCCCTGAAGGTGTTTGTAGCCCCACTAGAGATCGGAGTGGAGGTGGCTTTCTCACCCCCTCGAGAGGTCAACCCATTGCCCGACGATGGGGTCGAGTGCAAGATAGATGTGGAGGGGTTCCTTCGTGTGATGGACAAAGTCGCCCCCACCATTGAGACCTTCCCTGATTTTGAGTCATGGGAGGTCTCGGGGGATGCCTAACCAGGTAAGAGCTTCCAGAACCGGGCATGTTCTGGTAATGGCTTTGCTTGCTCTTGGAGACTGACATAGCCATTTGTTTCATACAGGGATGATCGGGGCGCCAGGGGCGACGGCCCCTTCTGCTACGTAGGGTGGAGCACCCCTGCAGGCTGGAGAGCAGGAGTTAGCTACGACCCGAGCTGACTCGGGTGAGTGTTGAATTGTTGCGGAGGGAATATCCCTCTCTTTGTTGTATGTTTGATGGGCTGGAGTTTGTTAACTACGTTTGTGTCATTTGTCTGCAAGGTGAGGACCCGGCTGCCACTCTGGAGATGATTCAGGAGCTAGTCAGCACCGGCCCGTCAGTGGCCCTCCCCTCTTTCATGGGAAAGCCAGGAGCAGTCAGCGCCTTGACCCCATCTGTTACCAGAGATGCGCCTAGCTTGCTACCGCAGTTGTTAGCAGGGATGCCTCTCCCACCTTTACTAACCGTGGTGTCTGCCTGCATAGTGGGACTAGTCGGGTCTTCTAGTGTGGGACCCTCAGGTATGTGACTAGGTGCTTAGCCATTTGTGGTGGGCTTTTTGTGTCGCCCATTGATGCTAAGCTTCTCTTGGCGTTGGTTACAAGTACTTCTTCCCCTTTGGAGGAGGGTGAGCTTCTCTGCGACATGACTGAGGCAGCAGAGCCTGCTGCACCGACTTTGACTGGGGGTGATGAGGAGATCGTCGATATTGAGGGGGTCTCGGAGGGGAGTGCCCCTATTGGACCCTGGTTTTGATGTTGATAATCTATGAATCATGTTAAAATCAAAATACATAAAAAATGTCTTCTACAGTTTCATTGCATTTTGCTTATAACTGGCGCATTCATTCCACTATTAGTCGGTGCATACTTGGTGTAATTCGCTCAGTATAGTCTGTGCACATCAATGATAGTTTTGCATTAAGTCGGTGCATATGTCCACAAGGGTATTCCCCCTCTCCTATTATGAAATGCAATGAGAATAGTTTGAATTTACACATGGCTATTGTGTTATCCCTCCATTTTTGGAACCCCGGGTAAGAGGCCCAAACCCACTATGCTCCGCCATGGAGGATGTCCGTGGAGCTTCGGTGCATCATATCCGAGAGGAGGACGAGTGTGAGACCCCATCGAAGCCCCCATGATCTTCCTCCTTCATCGTCCAACTCCATTGTCGATCTCCACCACCCCGTCGCCATCTACAACCACGACTGCCACCCTCAAGGTGAAGGAGAAGCCCGGCTGCACCGTTCTTGAGATGGGTGCAGGCGAGAGGGCCCAACTGAGCTTCCCTTTCTTCTTGAGACTGGTCCCCCACATCCGACCACCCCTGCCACTGCTCGCCACCGCCACCACCATCATCAAGTTATCTTAGCTATATTAGGTTCATTTTGATGTTTTAGGCTACCCTCTCCCACTTCCCCATCTTCTCCAGTGTATCCCTATGCTCTCCCAGCCCTCATACCCCTTCAGAAGCCACCGGGAAGCGACCACGGAAGACACCGATCGAACCACAAACGTACTGGAATGAAAAAGAAGTTGTAGAAACTCCCTCTAGGAGGCGGCCTTGCGACAGGCCGCCACTTGCAGGTGGCGGTCAACCCAAGGCCGCCACCTACAGTCTCCCAGGCAGAAGCACGTCCAGTGGTTACGGCTTCAAAGCTCCATCGATCCTCGACCTTGTGTCACATGAAATGGTATCAGAGCAAGTTTCTGGGTTGTCTTCAAAATTCAGGATCCTGCAAATCTAGGTTCGAGGGTGAAACTCTACCAAGCGGAGGGATTTAATAGGAACAAAAAGTGACATCGGCACCGGCTCCTGCAGACCCAGAAGAAGATGGCGACCTCTAGAAGATCACAACCTCCCTGCAGAAACGGCCTCTGGTGTGGCCTTCCAACTTCCGATGATCCGATGCTCGAGGGCTTCAATAGGGTGCTGTTTTTTGAAGTTTAATCAATGTATTTATGGCCTTTCATGTTCCCCCCCCCCCGATGTGTATTCCCCCTCTCCTGTTATGGAAATGCGATGAGAATAGGTTGTGTTTTTACATGGCTATGATGCCATGCCTCCAGTTTTGGAATGTTATTCTTATGTGAATTTCACTGAACCCTTAACATGCATACTCAGCAAGCACTCAGCTATTTTACGCAACTGTTAGTCAGAACCTCGTTAAACACACGGTGAGCTATAGAGTTACTTAGGCAAAAATTATGGATCAGTAACGGACCTAAGCATACATTTATCGTGAGATAGAATTTCAATCAAACCACGAAGACAAGGAGATTTAGATGGTTCAGCCTGCTCCCCGCAGACTTACGTCCATCCCTCACTCAAACCAGAGTGAGGCTTCCCGCTGACTAATAGCTTGAACTACTGACCATCACAGCTTGCTGTCCGAGCTATCCACCTCGCACGCTGAGCATTACAGCTTAGCTACCACTGAGCATCGTAGCTTGTTGTCTAGGGTACAGACCTCACCCACTGTCACACACCTTGATGTTTGGATAAAAGAAAAAATAATGATGAAACAAAGAGCATCTAGAAGTGAAATACAGAAATGTAGCTCTCGTAGGAGCAAATCTGGCTTGGATCTTCTCCAAAGGCCAGTCGAATCGATCTTCAGGAAGCTTCCATTTCTTCTCCTCAAGATTGCTATGAACTCACAATCTTCTTCTTCTTCTCTCTCTTACTATCTCACTTTTCTCTCTCAGAATTACGGCACTCTTCTTTTCTCTTCCCAAAACCCTCTCACGAACTCTTCTCTTCCTTGGCTTCTCTTCTTCGCTCTCAGACTGCTTCTGGTCTCTCTCACTTAGAGCTTCCTCACTCTTCTCTCTGATTCCTCTAATTCCCATCTTCTTCTTCTCTCCTTCTCTTGCTATGCTTGTTGCTCTACTCTTCTACATCTCTTCTTTCTTCTCTTGCCCTTTTTCCATGCCCAAGCCTGTATGAGGAGGGTCCCTATTTATAGGAAAATAGAGGCTCCGGAAGCTTGATTCCAGCCTGTCCTTTTTGGCCCGAATCATGTGGTCCCTCACTAGATAACCTTGAGGGCGCGTGGAGGGAACATTCTCGCCAAAATATCTTCTGGTTGAGACTCAGCCACGTGTCAGGAATTAAGGTTGTAATGATCTACATGATAGAATATTGGCTGCCCTCCCTGCTTTGGTTCTCTTGCTAATAGTATGGTTCTTTAAGTCCCACGTGAGATTATTGCCTCCGATGCTTCAAATACGGACTCTTGTCCGAACAATGAACGGTCCGTCAGTGACCAACATACACCGGGATCTAATCCTGCAATTGCATTAAACTTGCCGTACTCACGGCAGACATTCGTACGATTTTGTCACCATCTCTTACGCTACTAATACGGACTTCCGTCCGAATAAAGAATGGTCCATGAGTGACCAATATGCACATCTGTGAACATTTACCCCCCAATGCGGGGTTTGTTTAAACTCAATCCGAAATTCTACTCTCACTTTCATTATTATGAACTTTAGGCCATTGGGCCCCTTTTCCTGGCAATCAACCAAGGGTTTTCCCCTCTTCGAGGGGATGTAATTAACGTCGTAGCCTTTATGGTATGGCGGGTTCTCAGTCCCGACATGATACACACAGCCGTCTGATTGGTCAGAACGAGCACACCACGGGCTTCTTTAAGCCCTGAAAAATCATCACCTCGGTGACTGGCACGCCCTCGCACTCATAAATTGAATAAACAAATGAAAAGATGAATAAACAAAAGAAACAAAGACGTGTCGAAAAGTGCATCCACAGATGCCACGTCGAGGTAGATTTCCAGCAACCTCAGACCAAGACGCCTCGCCAAGGCAGGTCTCCAGCAACCTCAGGCCGACATGCTTCCTCGAGGCAGCCCCCCAGCAACATTAGGCCAACATGCCTCATCGAGTCTCATCCCCAGCAGCATTAGGTCAACATACCTAGCTATACTAGGTATTCATCGATGATGGACTAGTACGCCTTGTCGAGGCAAGTGTATGATACAACTCTAGTAGTAACGCCTCAGAGGTGTGACCAACCCGTCCCATAGGACGATCAATGCCATGCCTGGCCAATGCACCCCTATAGGCGGTCAATAAATAATGCCAGAATCCTACAAAAAATCAACCATCACAGCAGTGATAGGTCACTAGCAACCAATCACAGGCTTTACCACAAAGCCTCAGTCAGAGCGGCGGCCATCTCGTCGCCAACCAGTGGTCCTTGAAGCCGAGGGATAGGTGGCCTTCCGATTCCCAAGACTGGGAAGTCTCGAACCCTCTACACAGCATCATTGGCTATAACCAGACTCATAAGGGAACAAGCCTAGGAGTGAAAAATACTCATGGCAAAGAGAATTGGAGCTAAAAATGGAGTTTGTTTAACTAGACCTTAGATAGCCAAATTCGAGCCCAAATCGTAACCATTTGAGCCCAGACCAGGCCCATTCGAATGGCCTTAATGGGTAGCCCATTTCCCCTCTAGTAGCACGTGAAAACCCTAACCCTGGAGGTCCAAATTTGGGCGAGTTGCGGTGCAACTTGGTCAATGTGCGAAATTTGCGCATGTCGAGTTCGTGGGACTCTTCCCAGCCTTATCGACGCCCCTAGATCCGATTGCCTCTATAAATCAAACCCTCGACCAACCTAGAAACCCTATTTACTGCGGCTGCCAGCGAGGAGCGCGATCAAGGGAGGATTCGACGAGTTTTTGGGAGGTGTTCATCTTGCATTTTCGGTGGCTGCATCCTCTTCCTCCTTCGATTAAGGTAGGTAATAGTGGTCCAAATTCAAATAAAAATACACCATTAGAAGCATCTCCGAGTCTTATTTCTATTGGTAGTAAAAGCCCTAATTATTGCTCAGTATAGCGTGTGTATTGCCTATTTTAGTCCGAGCATGTCAACGTTAGGGCACCGATTGTGTTAGCATCTTTTGTTCGAATCAATGCTTGGTGTAGGTAGGCTAAAACTTTAATTAATCCTGACATGTTATGTGTCTTTATGTCCTCTTTTCATTAAAGTTATTTTGCCCAATTTTTATGCATCACTCTGCATGAATTTGTTGCTAGAATAGGGGTCTATCGGAGTTCGTTGGAGACTAGACGTGTCGTCCTGGTTGCGGTCGCAACAGGAACCGCCCTGGAACCTAGCGGTCTCGCGATAGTCCATTTATTTCATTGGACCATCCTGGTTCTTTGCGGCCTTTATTAGACCATTTTTATGCAGAGCGGTCGCTCGACAGATCATCTCTACCCATTTTTTTTAAAATTGTGATAAATCGTATCGTGGAGCGATCTATCGACTGACCGTTACCCTTGGTTAGCGGCCCTTGACAGACCGCCTTGGACACACAGATTATGCTTTGTTTGATGTTTTTAATAATTGTGTTTCATCTTATTAAATTATATGAAGGATAGAAACCCACATAAACAAATTGGAATATATGAAACATGTTTGATTTAACTATGTTCATGACTGAATTTTACAAGAATCAGATTTGAAGAACAACAGAGTTTGACAACACAAAATACACAACGTCATCTTGGTAAACAACTTCGGAATAAAATTACATTGAAAATGTGGGAGGATTATGTGAACAGGAGACATTGATGTTGATGGTTATAATTTTTTTAAACATCATGTTCGAAATCTCATGTTATAGTTATTTATATTTTTTATAAATGATAATCTATACTATACACTATAAGAGAGTTTGACGAATTTTTTCACCGGTTCAGTGGAGTTTTCCCTCGGTTCCTTATATTATTTGATGACTCAGTTCATTTGTTCGGTTCGTGTCTCCGATACGGGGCTTCGATCCCGCGGCTTGCTCTCTCCTCCACGATGGTCTGAGGTGGTGTCCGCTAGAGGCTGTTGGGGATCCCACGGCGGCGGGGTGCTCCTCGCGTAAAGACCCACCCTCTCCCCTGCACCCCCTCGCCACCTCTGCTATGGCAGTAGCGGCCCTCCTTATCCCCTTGCCGGCCTCCCCTTCCATCACCTCCCTCGCCATCCTCTCCACGGTGCCCTTGTCGCAGGTGTCCTTCATGTCCACCCCCACCCTCCACACCTCACTCACGTACCGGCTGCTCACCAGCTGGTCGAAGAAGAAAGGCCAGTAGATCATCGACACGTCGGCGCAGATGCTCTCCAGCGCTCTACGGAATGATTTCGACGTGGATCCTCATGTTTCTCCTTATGTATGCATGTGGCCGTCGTCCCTCCGTCGCCCCCGCCAGCTCAAGTCCTTCGAGCTCGAGCAGTCCAGATCCACATCCAAGGTCTAGGTCCTTCGCGAGAAGGCCCTGACATTCCGATTCATTCCCTTCAGTCTTCTCCATGGATTCACGATTCAAATCCTATTCGACTTTATGGTTCCCTTCTCTTCCCCGAAATATCAGGTCGATTTACCTCTCCAACCCCGATTTCCTCTTCCCAATTTTTTTACCCTTCCCTCCCCCCTACTTTGTTTCCTTCTCCACCATGGACTCCGACCATGATTCAACATTCCTATATAAGGCGCCCTCGACTCCATCCTCCTCCTCGTCTTTGTATCTTTTAACACTGGTGGAAGGTAAGTCACTTTTTTAATTTTCCTTTTATTTTTTTGGGAAATATCTCAATTTTTTGCCTCTCTAAATAGACGTCAATTTATGATATAGCGCCTGTCAGAAAGGATGTGATTTCTGTGTCTCTAAGTTTTATATAGTTTTTGACCTATACCGCTGGTCTTTTGACACTCTTATCTCACATCCAAAGATAGCGTTCATGTGTCACGTTGTTTCATGTTTACACCTCAATTCTTAGATATTGAAAGACCCTCCGTCAGATATTCCTTCTGTCGGACTGAAATTTCTTTCTCTAAGGTCTCCGTAAGTCTCCGCTAAGCCTTGGATTCTCTCAAGACAGCCGAGCAGATTGTACCCTCAAAACCCTGATTGGCATGTCACTCTGAAGAAACATGACGCCCCAACCATCACGGAACGCTGTTTGTAGTGTTTTGTGAGAGTCTGTCCCTGCCTAGAATTGGCGAACAGGCTAGTGGATGCCAAAACTGAATTAGCGGCCATCATAGTGGATGTTATTTCTTTGTGCCTATACTATTCACAGAATTGGCGACCCGTGTGGTGGATGCTATTTCTGTATATGGCGGTGACCTGAGTGGACACCAATTACCCAGTTTCATGAATGTCTTGATTTTCATGTGAGCTTTATCGATATGTCATCATTACTAAAGTTCTGTCCTTGAACTCCTAGTTTCAAAAATCTACCTTAAATATTTCTACAATGGCTTATTCCTTTGGAATCCTATTAGCTATAAACTATAGTGGATGTCTAAACATTTACATGACTCAATGCTTGACAATTATGAGGACCGGACTAGTTCTGGGAGGAGCGCCCGAAGATACTTGTGCCTATGGGAGTTGATTGACCACAGTGTGGCATTGCACCAAAGTGCATGACTAGCTTAATTTATGACATTCCACAATATCTCTAGTGCTTGATATTACTTGACATAATATGCGTGACTTGCGTGGCCCGACGTGGGCAGTACTTGGATGAATGAATAGTCAATATCTCTTGACTTGACTTGATATTTCATGACTTGGTACTTGATGACTATACTTGAATCTCATGATATACTTGCTTATCTTGCTAAACTATTGATATTCCACTGTCAACATTATCATGCGTTCATGCATAACTATACTTGCATTTTATGTAACATTTAATTTACTTAAAGCAAGCTTGATCTTGGCTGCCAATTGATCATGCATTTTTGTGTTCTTATAACATGATGTGAATTGCAAGGCATGAGATCACAAAATGATGCAGACTCAAATTATTTATAATGCATTCAGAGCTGAAACACAAGGCCAGACATCGATTCTTAAACTCCCCCTTTGTACAATGTTTTTGACATTAAAGCTACATGAGTGATGAGTTGAAATAAATGCAGCCATGGCAGACATCATTTAAAGAAATGATTACCAATCCTAGGTAATAAGTTCACATGGCTATTAAAGAATAGAGGGAATCAAGCATCAACTCAATCATCATAACAATTTCAGCAGCATATAGATTTTTCATGGGAAACACAGCTGAATAAGTTGATAAGTAAGTGATTCAATCTTAGATGATCATTTTACATCATGGAGGATGTTTTAGTAGTTTAGGGAGATACATTTAGCTTTGCAAGATGAATTGAATCAACACATGCCTGTTACACAATGTATTACAATGCAAGCCTACTATGCACGGTATCATAAGGTAAAAGAATTTATTTACATACCCGTGCCTTGAGCATTTATTTTTTCAATTGAATTTTGCTTAGCTCCAAGGCAACTACGTCGACAATTCTTATTTTGAAATTAGTGGTACCCAAGCTTGCTTGGGTCCTTGTGGATTAGTTCCTCGAGCATGTGCATTTCTCTTACTTAATGCAATCAGGTTATCTTCCCACATTGTATGACAGTCATACATCTCATGTCCATTTTTCCCACGATAGAAACAACACACAGAGTATTGAGAATTCTTCACATGAGCATGTGGATGTGCGTTAGGCTTTTGTGGGTGTGCAGGGAAGTTACCTCCTTCGGCATGAACATGGGTTCTGCCTTTCAGGTGCCAACAGTCTTGGACTGTAGGGCCAAACTTACCACAATGAAAGCAGCAAGGAGGTGGACCTTTTCTGTTGACAGTTGGGTGCATTGACCTGTGTTTCTGAGTGCGTCGATGCATCTGGCTACCCAAGGTGTTGCGAGCAGAATGGTGCTAGGCATGTTTCCTGCCAACGTCGACCTGTCCCTCGCCTTGGCCTTTCAGATATTGTACTATTCTTAGCTCATCATTTCTCAAGGTAAAACAGTTATCCACAGTGTGACCATGCTTACGGTTCAATCAACATGAATGCATACTTTCATCAAGAACAATGCAATCAATCACACATTGAGTTTAGTTATCATCAAAACAATATCGTCAACAATCATCAAAACCATATCATAACACATGAAGTTTAGTTATCATCAAAATCATAGCTCAATAGAACCATCGTCCCTAATCTTTTTCAACCCAACGGCCCACCCAACGATAAAACATGTACACTTAGATCATCATCATTTTTGTTTTAGGGGAACATCAGGTCCCAGAACACATGAATGACCAGTCGATTCTCGAGATAATATGGCATAGATAACATATAGTAATGTATTAAGGGATCAGGGATCGAGATACAATACCTGACTTACCTGTTTGGCGAGCGGATAATAACGCGATGATCTTGCTGAGAGGGTTAGCCATCAATAATGATAAACAAGGATAAACAGGGCATAATCATTCAAAATTAAAAAAACATTCAAGCAAGACTTTTAACGGACTCGCAAAGGGGCACCAAGAGAATATAACAGACTAACATGGATCCATTATGGTTCACCGTTTCCAAAATTTTCAAACTGAACATCCCAGTTCTTGACGGACCTGGGCTGGTGCATTATGATCAAGGTAACAGACCCACGGCAGACCATTATACTTTCTGGCTTGTTAAAAAAAACAAGTCGAGCCCTTAATACACTCATTTGTTCAAACCACATTCAAACCTCAACATCCTTCACCCTTTCCAAAATCGAGCGCCCAAAACCTCACCAGCCACCGGTGATGAGCTTCTTCGGCGACCATGACGCGGGAGAAAGGGAAGAAGAGGAAGGCTATTAGGAATATGAAAGCTAGGTTGGATAGGGAGGAGGTCGAACCGGTGGTGAGCTCATCGGAGGAAGGGGAGATGGTGGCGGCGGTGGCTCAAACGGAGGAAGAGGCTCCATTGGCCCCAGAGGAAACTGGAGGAGGAGAAGAGCATGCTGAAGAAGCCACCAGCAGTAAGGAGGAGCCCATTGCGCCAGAGAGGAAGAAGCGCGGCCAAGACCCAGAGGTAAGCCAAATCACCCCACAACCTTATTTTTTCAATTATTAATCTTGATGCATGCGTGATTAAAGGGAAGGAAATGGGTCAGGGAACCCATTCGGGTGATTTGTACCCTTAACTATTGGATAAATGATGTTTTGATGATGTCTGAGTATGATCCATTATAATACTATTGAATTGGTTGAACTATGCTTTAATGTGCATGATAATATTTTTGTTGCCTCCATGCTACGCTCATCATGAAATAACTCTCTTGTGTAAACATCTCAAGATTAAAGGGAGATTAAAGAGTGATATTGATAGATCATGGCACACGGCCAAGTTGTCTTGGGAAGCAACAACAAGCCAACAACAAGATCAACAACAAAAATGGGAGTGAGGAGCGATGGATGTGCTCAAACATATGAACAAAGGGCCTTCACTTTATCGAAATGAAGCTGGAAAAGATTTGGGCAGAACATCAAAGAACAAGGAGCTATGGACTTGATTAAAGAAAGTTGAAAAGGAATGACTAGGTGTAAAGAAGGTTGACCTCTTGCTTCACTACGTCGGCCTCACTAGCTTAGTTCCAGTTATCAATTGTATGAAGGTCAACCTCACCATGAGAAGTGTCAATCTCACCAGCTACAGCAGCGGTCCATCTGATGGTATCTCTAAAGTAGTGTCGACCTCAAACTTTCAGGAGGTCAACCTCAGACCCTCACAAAAAGCGTTATACATGGCTTTCTTCATGGTTGCCTCGACCTTGTCATCGGACGCGTCAACCTCACGAGCTTCAACCTGCAATTTGACATAAGAACAACGCTAATTACGTCGACCTCATTTCATAGAAGGTCGACCTTAGTGTCTTCCAGAACCCGTTATATGGGCAGTTTCTTCAAGACAGGTCGACCTCAATCCAACTTCTGTCAACAGGAGGTCGACCTCATGCTGTTTTTCAGAAGCTCTTCTGCCTATTTTTGTCAAACACATCAATTTATCTAGTAGCCAAAAATAGCAACCGAAAACCTCCAAAACACACCTTTTGAGGTCTGGAGGAGTCTCCTAGGATAGTGGACTGTCCTCTCCATCATGAGGCTATAGTACAACCTTTTGGGAGAAACCTTTTTGGCAGCTACTAGATTAAGGAAAGGTCAGTTCTTCCTGTACTACACTTTTTGGTCTCAACCAATGGGATTACAGTCCAAGGAAATCACCAAGGATAGAGGACTGTCTTCCTTCTGTCATGGCCAATGAGGAAGGAGATCTCAACCGCGCACGATCCGCGCTTCCCTCGCTTGGGACGACGAGTGAGCTAGCATTTCTGTGAGTGACGTATAGTCCCTAGGAGGTCTTAGTGTCAGGTCTAGTGTGACTCCTAGCCATGCGTTACTGGTCATGTCCATCTTAGAGTTCGAGGTCCAGTGCACATAGAGTCGGCTCCCGTGTCCGTCCCGCATCACTCATCCCTAGCGATCTTTTGCTAGACTATTACACTCTTTCTACTGGTCCAATGCGCAACCACATGCCACTCCCGAGAGCCAGGAAACTCTCAATTTTTCTGAGTCCTGCCCCTTTCAGTCTATCGCCAGAGCGTTTGGTAGGCTTGACGGTCTATTGGAGAACTATTTATCAGTCAGAAAACTCTATTTTATTGAAATATCAAGCTAAAGGCAATCACATTTTACATCTTTCAAAAATAATCTTTTATTCCATTCAATTAAGGTTCATTTTACATCATTCTTTTAATGATTGCAAGTACATGTTC